>VXBT01003571.1:59538-86437 GCA_013400235.1 Oriolus oriolus | reverse complement strand
GGACAGACGGGGATGGGTCTGGCTGGCACACACAGAAATTGATAGGGCTGAGACAAGAAGTTGGGCAAAAATGCCAGGAGGCCTTGTGTGGATGCACAAGGAGCTCCTGGACAAGCTCAGACACTAAAAGGAAGCATACGGAGGGTGGGAGCAGGGGCTGTAGCCTGGAAGGAGTACAGAGAAGTTATCCAAGCAGCCAGGGATCAGGTTAGAGGAGCTAAAGCCCTGAGAGAATTAAATGTGGTCAGGGACATCAAGGACAAGAAGAAAAGCTTCTGCAGGTATGTGGGTGATAAAAGGAACACTAGGAAAAATGAGGACCCTCTCTGGAAGGAAAGGGGAGACCTGATTACCCAGGACATGGCAAAGGCTGAGGTACTGTATGACTTTTTTGCCCCCTTTGCCACCAGGAAGTGCTCCAGCCACACTGCCTGAGTTGCAGAAGGGAAAGGCAGGGCCTAGAAGACGGAAGAATCACCTGCTGGAGAAGATCAGGTTCAAGGCCATCTAAAGTACCTGAAGGTGCAAAAGTCCAGGGCACCTGATGAGATGTATCCACAAGTCCTGAAAGAACTGGTGGGTGACGTGGCTAAGCCACGATCCATCATACTTGAGAAGTTGTGGCATTCTGGTGCAACTTCCACTGACTGTAAAAGGGGAAACATAACCCCCATTTAAAAAAGGGGAAAAAGAAAGATCCAGGGAACTACAGGATGGTCAGTCTCGTCTCTGTGCCTAGCAAGATCATGGAGCAAGTCCTTCCAGAAACTCTGGTAAGGCACAAGAGAAATAAGGAGGCGATTGGTGACAGCCAACATGGCTTCAGTAAGGGCAAAGGACGAGGGAAATAGCTTTGAACTAAAAGAGGAGAGATTTAGGTTAGATGTTATGAAAAAAATGCTTTACTGTGAGGGTGGTGAGGCCCTGGCACAGGCTGTCCAGAGAAATGGTGGATCCCTGGAAGTGTTTAAGGCCAGGTTGGATGGGGCTTTGAGCAGCTTGGTCTAGTGGAAGGTGTCCCTGGTGGCCATGGCAGGGGGAGTGGTCCTACACGGTCTTTAAGGTCCCTTCCAACCCAAACCATTCCGTGATTTTATGAAAATCTGCACCCGAGGAGGGAAGAAGACCTCCAGCAACAGTAATGCAGCTGCACTGCAGAGGATGCTGAGCAGGCAGCAAACCCAGCACTGCTGTCCACAGTAAGGACTTGGGAGTGCACCAGGGTCTGTGTCTCCCTCCCCAGACAAATTTCTACGCCTTCTTGTACACCACTCATAGACGTCACAGGCCTGAAACATTACTTCCAATACTTTTAGGTGTGTTTCCTTGGAGGGAAGCAAGAGGTTTGGGCACATTCCCTGTTTTTACCAGCTATTTTCCCATGCAATCCTTCAAAACCCAGCAGGGCTGTTGCTAAAGCTGAGCCCTGTGGGGTGTAAGAAATGTCCCCTGCCTGGGGGACACATCCACTCCACCTCCACCAGTGCTCACAGCATTGCTGGGCTCCCCCAGCCCCATTGCAAGCTCCCTGTGGCACAGCTACAGGCAGTCGAAGTGTCCTTGCACAGCCCTTGCTTCCAGTTAAGGGCTGTGGGATGCAGAATTTGAATCGGAACCCCCTTTTTTTCATGTCACCAGATCCTGTTTCTGACACAGGCATGCATGGGGAGATGGGCAATAAAAAAATAAAAGCAGCATTCATTCCCCTGTGATCCCAGCTTCCAGGAGCATTTCCATAACATACACACAATGCCACTGCTTTGTTTGTTCCCTGTAAAAAGGCTGTTTGGGCTGAGGCCCAAGCTCAGTCCCTGCACTGATCAGACTTGGCTGCCAGGCTGGTGAGTGCCCCACTGCAGTCACATCAACCCTCCTGCCTGCCAGCAGCTCAGACCACTCGCTAGGAGCCTGTGTGGAAGGGACTAGGAGGAGGAAAAGGGAAGTCACAGAGTTTGTTGGAGGAGCTGTGTCCGTCATCCATGGCAGAGGCCTTGCTGTAACCTCATGGTGCCTGTGATGGGGGTTCCTGGCTCTGACTGTGCTCTCATCGGTCAGCCACACACTGATCCCAATCCTACACCAGGCATGGATCAAAAGAACTTTAGTTCAAGGCACCTGCAGGTCTAGCAAAGGAGACCTTTTGATTTACCAGGCTCCTGGGCTCAGCTGGCAGCAGAGTAGTCAAACAGCTCAAGATGAAGGAAAGGCAGTTTTGTGGCACAAATGCCAAATCCTGCAACAGGACAATTCCTCAAAAAAGCAGGAACCCTTCGCTTCTTATCTTTGAGCCTGGAGAGCAGCATGAGAGAAGCAAAGCTGTCCTGATTATACCAAGAGACTGGAAACGCCTGCCCTAGCACAATGCTCCCTTCTTCCCACATGCCACTACCCTGTCCTCTTTATTTTTATCCCTTCCAGCTGCATCCCAGCATGCATGCTCATACCAAAAATGCCCAACCAGAGTAAAAAGCAACAGCCCTTAGCTTCTGCTGCCTATAATTCAGCAATGGCCTAAGAAACTTGGCCCCAGCTGCTGCAGGACCCCTCCAGGAGGAAGCAAGTTCATAGCACATCAGCTGTACTATACTTCGTTAAAAGTGAGCAACTTTCTGCATGGCCAAGTGAGGAACAGTCCACAGGAGGCAGGATGGAAATCCCCCTTGGGGATTTCACAAGGGTGCTGTGAAACACACACAGCTTCTCGACTTTCCTGAGAACTCACTGCTGCTCAGCAGTGGGGCTCGTGCCACCACCTCTCCCCCCCAGGGTGAGCTGAGGCTCAGGACGAGGAACAGCCAGGATGGGGCTGGCAGAAGCAGTGGGCTTGAGGCCCACAGGCAGAAAAGTAAACCTGCTGAAAAAAAAGAATAAATCAGTTTTGCAGTCAAGAGAGGTGGAAAAGCAGGAAATGGAGGGAAGAAACCACACAAGGTGGAATTTGGAACAACTTAGCTCAAATCCAGTGCCCAAAGGCCAAAAGGGTATTGATGCCAACCCAAACTGAGTGGAGCTCCAGCAACCTCTGTTCATACATTCAGAGACGCCCAGCTTCTGTGTTTGGCACAACCATTTAATAGCAGAATTGAAAACTCAGTATGTTCCATTTTAGTCTTATGTGGAAAATCAGTGCAGGTGATAATCTAATTGTACAACAACATGTTAAAAAAATTTATTTTACATTATATACATTAGGGAACATATTTCAAAGCATTACCAATCACAACAATAACGCAGGCCATAAATCACTTTTAATTTAGTTTGTTTTTAGTGTATATTATCACAATAAAATATAAAGAACATATACAAAAAAAGGAGTCAAATGTGTGCATTTTGCTTAAAACTTGGCATTTACACACTCCATTGGAAAATAGCAATCAAAAATACTTCTGATCAAAACTAAGTTCCCGTGATGCGTAGTAACCATTGTATTGTTTCAATGAGGTAGTAACTAAATTTTGGCCATGTGTTAACATCCTAAAATCAAGAAAAGTGTGAAAATGGTTATAAGGCCAAAAAAAAAGTCAAAATGGCAACATCTCTGAGCCATTTCCACAATGTGGAATGTTGCTCCTTTTCTTCGTGATATGAAACTATTTAGTAAGACAAACAGTAATAACTACTTTTTATCATTGTATATGCTAATAATTCAAACACCTATTGCAGAATTACAGCCAGGTACCACTAGTCTGGGACTGACACCCATCCATAAGGTATTGTTTTCAAGCATAGAGAAGTAATCATAAGGAAAGTTTTAATTAAATATAAAAATACAGGTGTTTAACTGGTTTGTTTCACAAAGGAATCTACCCAAATAAACGAAAAAAAGGAACTTTGAAGCCCAAGTCATATCCACAAAGTCACAGCTTACCTTTGTGACTAAATACATCACATCTCAATACATTGTGCAAACATGAACACCAGTGTGTTGTATCGAAATTAAAACAAGATTGTAATCTGATTACAGCCTTGGTTACAATTTCTAAAAGTTAATATTTATTTGTATTAGTAAATTACATATAATAAAATACAATAGTGTTGCTAAATGTACTATATTTGTTGCTAGAATCCCACTTTATAATAAACACATGAGACGTCCTTATAATAGTACCCCGATTTAATTTTTGCATCCTCAGTGACTTTTACATCTGTACAGGTAAGACACTTGTACTTAACAGGAGGACCTCTATCTACAGAAAGTCAGTGTAGGGCTTCAGCAAGAAGTTTCACTGAAAAATACTGCATATGTACAAAGATTACATAACAGTAAATTAAGCACTTCTGTGGTATTATAATGCTTCTGTGTCCATACCACAAACAATTCTCGTCTTCCTCTCATGCCACAATAAATTATAAAGTAACTGAAGTGGGGTTACTGCAGCTTTTGTGCAATTCCAGCCAGTCACGAGTGCTGCTGCAGCAGGAGTGTTCTCCTCACAGTGAGCTGCCTGCCACGTGCTGTTCTCAGTAACTGTTCTCATGCCCTGCCAGGATATACAAATTGCTGTTGGCTGTTGGGTTGTCCGTCGGCCTGCTCTCCAGCACCACGACCCTAAAATGGAAATTAAAAAAGCCACAGTGTCAAGCGATCCTTCATTTAAAAACAACCCTGGACATAATTAAATATTCCTTCTAAGGATCCATCTGACTGGTTGTCATATCTCTTTCCCTGGATGTCTTTATTCCAAAAGCCCCTCAAACAAAGGCCAACCTCAAAGCTACCTCATGGTTTTACCCAGACAAGGTCTCCAAGGATCTCCCAGCCTCCCTGGGCTCCTGCTACAGTGTTGAACCACCCTCACCCCATCGAGTTTACCCCTCTTTTACCCAGCTGGAATTTCCCTTGCTGCAATGTATCCCTCTTGCCTCTCATCCTTTTAGTGAGGGCTTCTGGAAAGGGTCCATCACTCCCTACTGGGCAGCTTGTGCTCTCCTGGAGCTTTGCAAAGCTAACCCATTCATCAGGCTCTGGTTCTGAAAGTTGTTAGTCTGCCCCTTGCCATTGGAATGACAGATGAACAAAACTGATTCTCCTGTGAGGACTTCTAGTTAATCCCTGAGCCCATGTACCCTAATCCACAGAAACTTCCTCCAGCTCTGGAAGTCTCAGAGCCAAAAATTTGCAGGCCAAGAGAATCCTCAAGGAAAGGACTGCTATGGGAAGAGTATTTTCTCTTACTTTTTCTTGCCACCCACTTTTGGCCAGCATTGGAGACAAGAGACTGGGTTACCTGGACCTACAACTGCAAAGATCATAAGGGACGTCCTAGATCAAACCTTTTGCTTCAAAGAAGAGAAATTAACACTCACAATTTTGTTTCACAAACTATTTAAGATTTTTTTCATCAGGCAAGAACTGCTAAAACTGCTAAACAGACCAGGATGTTCACGATTTACTTCTCCTCCACAAGCATCCTGAAGTGAAAGCAGATTGTGGGAAAGTCAAATCCACCTCTTGTGCATTCAGACAGAAAAGTTTGCTTGCTGCAAAACTACGGCTCAGAAAACCTGACCTCTGCTCAGTGTGCTCCACAAAGGGAATGACACCTCATGCCATGAGGCAATTCCTGCTCATGAGGAGAAAGCAACACACAAGCTTTTATTAGACTGACATCAAGTTTTTGGCTTCTCAGAACATCAGCTCCTCTGCACTGCCTAGGAAAGGACTCATGTTACTGGAAAAAGGCTTCACAGCTCAAGCACAAAACAGGACAGAACAGCAAGGACAAGGGTATATGAAGAAATTGGAATTACTGTTTATTGCAGTGCAAACTCTTTAAACGTTGTCTTAGACCTGAGAAACTATCAGAGCAAGCCAGAAATAGATGAGACCATATTTGGGAAAGAGGACATTTTTACAAGGCAATTTTTTTGCAATGTCATTCTAAGATGCCACATGAATTTACTGCAAGCAGCGTAAGACAGAGACAATTCTCAAAAGAAAAGTTAAAGCCTGTCTTTGCAGTTCTTGTGAATTCATTACTGGTGAAACTGTCACATCAGCATGCACTCCCCTAAAGACACAAAACAGCTGCTGCTTCTGTGGCTCTTAACAGAAGTACAAAGTTCGACACCAGGGCAGAGAAAGTTGAGGAAGTCAGTGACACTCCTAAAACAGCAGTTACTGACTTCAGCAGGCTGGTACTGGTGGGTCACACAGACAGGGTGTTACTGTCCTGAAAACAGATGCCAAAGAACAGCTACACTGGGAGTTATCAAGAGCTCTTACAAGACCTGAGCTGTCATGTTGGGAGAACAACTGGTAGATTTCCTTTCTGGGGGTGCAAGTGAGATATTTAAATTTTTTAAGTATTTTTTGCATTTATCTCCAGAAGTATCTTCATGAGCTACTGCAGCAGAACATCTGACAGTAAAGATTTCACCAAGTTAAACAAAAGAATTACAATACAAAAAGGAAAACACTCCTGGAGATTGTGACTGCAGCCAAGTAAGAGCTTCTTGCATGGCTGAGTACTTCTGGAAGCCCACAAACACTTTTAGAAGATTTTTTTTTTTTTAATTTAAGAAAGGGAAAAGTAAAAGCAAAGGACTAGAGGGTAGACATGTACACAAAGGAATGTCTAAGATGGCTAAAAAAAAGCATTTGCAAGAAACATGCAAAAAGAACTTTTATGAGGTAGGAGAACACACATTATTCTTGTATTTTAGTATGTCATGTTTACTTCTCATCTTACCTGTCAGATCCCAGAAGCCTGAATATCCTTGTATTATCAGAAATTTCTTGTGTGATCTAGACAATAAAAACAAATATTTACACGTTAAGAGCACAAGTGTTTTCATTTTGTTTTTAACATCAGTCAAGAGAAAAGAATCGACTGTGACTGATGTTACCAACTGACTGCCAATTAAAATCCGATAGAGAACTTAATGCAACTGTCACTTTTAACTAAGACATAAAAGTTTTCTGTAATTCCTCTCACATTACATTAATTCCTCTGGTAGCAACTGCAAGCACAACAGCAGGGCTCAGCTTGGTACTTGAGTTACCAATGCAATTCTCTTTAGAGCTGTGACTGAAAGAGAGGGTGCAGTCAGTGTCACTCTAGAGTGGGTATCAAAAATGGGTCAGGTAAATCACACATAAAACACATTTTGTTGAAATGCTGAATTATAGCAAGAATGCACTAAGTTCATATTCTGAAAACCTTAGCAGAGAAACAATCTAATTTGTGGTACTTATGTCCGCGGCAAAAAGAAAACTTAAGTCTTCTGACATTTCAGACAAGTGCAACAGACCTTTGTGTTCTGTTGGTGAACCGTCCTTGTGTGATACATCTTTATGATCACATCAACATCAAAGCATCCACAAAACCATCATGTTCATCAATAAAGTCAACCAAAGCCCAGTGCATACTCCAAAGGGTATTTAGTCACTTTGTGAACAGGCAGTACTGTTTACAAAGCTCCTCTTCTACACAGCCAAATTTCATATTCTTAGGGAAAGCAGACATTCTCATCTCCTTCTCAGATCCTACTAACGCTAGCTGACTTAGTGAATTTACTGCTGGTGCAGATAACTTGCAAGAGAACTTTAATTCACAGCAGTGAAGTTCTTCACTTTTCTAAGAAAAATAATTTCTGCTTTCTGTGAGGCTAAGGCTGCATAATCTTTGCCCAAATTTTCAGCTTCTTGTGTCAGAATTCACAGTTCCCTGTTTCATTCTTCACACTCACTCAAACCACTGTGGAAGGTCACAGTTGTGGCAGGAAATAACTTTGCAAACAGCTCAAGTCATCCCCAATTAGGCCAACTGTATTAGAATAAGAAATCTGAACGAATGATGTCTTCAAAGAAAAAAATGCTGCAAGTTAAGTCAGTCAGCTTTTTGTCCCATGCAACCACTTTCTAGATACTAGGTAGTATAAAATTCCCCAAAAGTAACAATATGGTCAAGACCTGAGCCTGGCACTGAAGGCTTTTCATATTACAGAAGAAAAAAGGTTTTTTTTTCAACAGCTGCAGCTAGTGGGACAGCCAGGAGACATAAGGAATTTTAAAAGGCCCAAAAGCTTACCCCTAGACATGTTCTACAGAGAAAAAGTTTTAGGTAACTTGCTTTCTGTCAACAGCCCAGTTCTGCTTTCAGTTCTTCATTTAGGTTCTGGCTTTGGCTTGACAGTAACAAAGCAAGCCAGTGTCCCTGAACCTTTACATAAACAACAAAATGCATCAACTTGGGCTGCAACACCCTGGGACGCAGCCTCTCCCAGCTGGAGCAGAGCCACTCAGTACCAATGGGGAGAGCAATGCGCAAATGCCACAATAAACATTTGCACCCTTGGAAATAAGCAGCAGTCTGACTCTAGCCTTTGGTTCACACAGAGCAGGCTCACTGTTAGCACAGACTGGGTCAGCTGGGTCAAATGGGGCTTTGTGCAAGTCAATGTAGTGGTGGAACAACGTGGAATATCTAAGCTTGGCATGGTGTGACTTACGTGTACCTTAAAATACAATTAGTCATAATGAGCTCAATTTCTCAGCCAATGAAACGCTGATGGAACAACTGGTGATGTTTGTATACATTCATTAATAACCAAATTAAAAGACTCATTAAAATCTGACCAAGTACAGCATTTTCCCTAAAAGGTACACAAGGTTTGTAGCAAGGGAAAAAAACAAACTATTTGGGAAGGTAGCTATAGTGGTTTAACTCCATCTAAAAATCACATCAAACTGGCTAAAAAATGCACTACAAGGAGATCTTAGAAAAAAAACCTCAAACAAACCAGGTTTAGGTCAATCTTGTATTTTTCTCCTGAAGATGGAAAAATATTTCTTGTGAAAGCTGGGCAATTCTTCAAAGTATTTGTAAGCCAAGTGAACATGGAAGAGACTAAAACACATCAGACAACTCATTTGACACTGTTACAAAAAGCTAAAGCTCAGCAGTGGAACCACTGGCAAACCCCAAATTTTTGCATCCCTGTGTGAGAGGCTAAGGAACTGACAGTGGTCTTCAAAGCAATTTAAGGCCAAGATTAACATTAGCAAGAATTAGGCTTGGATATTTTTTTATGGCATCCTGGCTTCATCTCCTGTTTCTGCTTTGTTAGTTGGATGTGATGGGGTTCTTGTACAGCTCCACTAATGCTTTACAGCTTATGAAACAAGCTTAGAATGAGACTTCAGCTTCTAGGTCTAACCTAGGAAGTTACTGAGAAGTTTCACTCTTTTTCAGACAATAGCATTGTGCATTTCTCCTCTACGTGGCTTACATTAGAAGCCAGAATTTGAAGCAAAATGCAGTACTCACCTCATTTGATCTAAAACTCCTTCCTTGCATGCCGTGTTTCCAGAATGCTAACACACTGTCTTGTAGACAGACTGGTAAGAAAGAACACTGGAATCAGTTTTGAGGCATAACATCAACTCTTGCTTTTAAGGCCAAAAGCACAAGACTGCAATACTGAAATCTGTACATGTATATTCCATTGTATCACATCTCACAGGAATCACTGAACCTGACTCAAAAGTAGCTGCATTTATGTATTTATTTGTTTAATGTGCAGGGTTTAAAAATATTTCCACCTAACCAGAAAATGTTCTATATGTCTAGTCCTAAATGTGTCATTTTCTTTGAACAGGAAATAGTTTAATAGTTGCAGAAAATATACATGGGATTTTTACAGAAAAGTTACAGCAGTGTCTTTGGAGACACTGCCAAGACAGAACAGGCCACTGGAAGCTCATTTGTGGCAAGCAGGGTGAGGACTATAGGACACGCAGAGGCCCCAGGGTGGGAAGCTTCAAGTACATTGAATCCTTCCTTCCCCCCATTCCCAACCATCAAGAGCCATAAAGTATTATTTTCAGCAATGTTTCCGTGTCCTCTTCTCTGTGGGAGGTTACCTTTGGAGGGCCTGAAACTTTAAAGCTTCTTCTCAGAAATGAACTCCCTCCAACTCCTGACAATTTTCACTCCCACTGTTCCTCCTCTTCTGGTGCTACTCTCCATCTGTGCACACACCCTCCTACCCCTCTTTTCAATAGCAGGTGGTGCAATCCAGGTATGTAACTACTGGAGAATTGCCAAAATACTGTATTCTTTCTGTTTCACAAATCTAATTCATTCAGCTTTGACACAAGGAAACAAAATCTATGCAACCTGTGACGTACCACATAGTCTTTAAGCTGCTTTAGAAAAATGGACTGCATAAACACATGCAAAATGAGTTAGGCATGGGTGATTCACAGAGTTCATGTAGGATGTGTTAAGGTATTCCTTTAGAGGCTAAAAGTCTCCATACTACTCCCAAGACATTTAGCTTAATCAAGGAAGACTCCAGGATTACTACTCCATTCCAATTGCTCCTAGGAAAGCACATGCTGGAACCTTTCACTGAGTCTTCTCACACAAAGTGAAACAAGTGAGGTAGTGTTCCAAGTGCCAAAGACTAGACAGGTAGCATACCTAATTCTTTACTGTAACATTGAACAAGTCAATCATAGAACATCTCCAGTTGGAAGGGACCCATAAGGATCACTAAGAGCATCATCCAGATGCTGCCTGAGCTCTGACAGGCTTGGTCCTGTGACCACTTCTATGGGGAGCTCAGTCTAGTGACTGATAGCCCTCTGAGTACAATGCATCTTCCTAATACCCAACCTGAATTTTCCCATATGCCACTTCATATAATTTCCATGTCTTTAGTGCTAGTCACCACTTTTTGGGTGCCAGGGCACACTGTTGACTCATCTTCAGCTTGCTATCAAGCCAAACTCCCAGATCTCCTTTCCAGAGCTGCTCTCCAGCCTCTCATCTCACAGTTTGTACACGTAACTGGGACTACCTCATCCCAGATGCAGAATCCACCATTTGCTCTTGCTAAATTTCATCCAGTTGGTGATTGCCCAGCTCTCTGACCTACATGGATATTCAACATTAATAATGAAACCCAACTTACCTATTGATTCAATCTGAAAGTCAAACGTGAGCTCCGATGACAGTCGGCGGCTGGATTTTAACCTGCCTTGCAGATTCACTATTTTTATACAGCCTAGACAATAAATAAGGATATGTTAACTAAGAATTATCTCCAGTATAGAACTGTATTTGAAGACAGACAGTATGCATGTATATGCATACATATATATTTAGCTAATATCAAACTTACAATCCAAACACACCAAAATGGTATCTCTCTCCAGCTGTGTTACATGGACAACACTCGTCTCTGTAGTGTCTACAAAAAAATGACAGTGTTAGTTCATAACATAAATTAGCATGAAATTTGAAATGGAAGTTCTAGGGACTGAAACATTTTGATGGGTTAGTGCGTTTTATTTACTTAAAATCATCATCTTACCAGTGATATTTCTCTTCTCTTAGAGAGGCATGTCCACTTATCCAACATGTTGGCTGTGATGGGAAAACTGAAGCTATAATATTAAAGTATGGATTTAATCCAGCCTTTTCTGAGCCATGTCACAAAAGCAAACTGACAGGTACACTGTTCTCCATTTATTCTCTGTTGGTGCAATTGAATACTGCTGCTGCAAAAAGGCAGATATATATGACTGTCCACATTATGCTGTTTCATTGCACTTTTCTTGTCTTTATTTCTAAATCCTGATAGAGACTTATATATTATTACTTAATTCTTGCTGCTATTTGCAGACATTCCATCCCCAGATATTCCAAAAATAGGGGCTTATTTCCTTCTCCAAACCCTAAAAAAATGTTAATTTTCTTCTCTTCTGGGTTACAGCTGCAGCAGTCTCCATCACAGCAAATGGGCATTTGACCCACAAGTGATTCGTGGACATGTCAGCTCAAAAGAGAAGTGTCGTTTTGGTCCACTTGTTTGGTAACATTAAAATTACATACAAAGCAGCTCTTACTAATTCAACATTACTGCCAGATTCTGTAGGCATCTTTCACATAGAAAAGAGAAACTCAGTAAATCCATCAGACAGAAAAAATTAGAGCACATTACCTAAAACACAAAAGCTGCTTCTGGTTAAAATGATAAAAAATAAAAACCTGTTTGATTGCATCATTGCTCTCCTGCCAGCAGGGGACAGGAATAAGCTGACACAACAAAAGGGTTTAAATTGGAGCTACAAAAATAGGAGAAAACAACACAGACACAACACGAGAACACTCAAGTAATTCAAGGAAATTAACCAAGTGTGGAAGGCACATCCAAATGGTAAATTTTACACATTAAAAAAAAGAACAGAGAAGGAATTAGTACTCTTCTATTTATGCACCAATGCAGACAATACTGAGAGAGAAATGACAACAGGACATTTCTCTTCAGCGTGCTATTTTTATGGACTCTACTATAAAGTCACACAGTTGCAGGTAGGAGTGAAAATAAAATGCATTGTCTGAAGTAGGTAAGTGTGTTAACTGGCCATCCACTGCTCACTTTGGGTATTGTAACTATGCTTTAAACTGTGTCAGAATCTGATGCACTTTCCAGCAGCAGGAAGGTCAGTGGGTATCTTCCTGGTGGAAACTGTTATTCTTAGTGAATTCCACATGCACACGTGCATGCCAGCACAGAGCCATGTATAAATTCATCATGAATCAACAAGGGATCCATGCCTGGCAATAACAAAGCTATTTACTGCTTCTGAACCTGCAAGCTGTGACTAGCAACGGTTCCCTACTACATCTAGGTTCAGGGGGCAACCTTGCAACTCTAAGAAAGTAATTCTTAGCACACTTCCTTCACAGAATTTGTGCTGTTGCTCAGATGGTGGCCTCCTCACTCAAGGTGCCCACAATGGTGATCGGCAGGTACTTGGTTCCCTGCTACCAGTGGTCCTAATCCTTTTTGCTTTCCATAAACACCAGAAGAATGCTCTGTCTCAGCAGGGGGCTGGTAACACCATTTCTAACAATAGTGGCACATTGCAGGAGAGCCAAACTGCATCTTCCAGGGATGTCAAAAGGAATTGCTCAAAACACAATTTTACTAGAACCTATTAAATAAACAGAAGTAATGGTGCCAGGGTAAAGCACAAAACAGCACAGAGGGTAATAAAGTGCTGCCTAATTTATGGCAATGCAAGAAACTGTAACTCCATCCTCTGCTATACCAAAAATTTCAAGGAATCCCACCAGTTCAACAAAGAGAAACATCCAAACAAAAGTGCATGTGCAAGCAGGTTCAACCAGATACCCCCTCTAAGCAGAGAACTTACAATTATCACTCAGCTCTAATGATTTACCCATTTGCTTCCTCAGGGAAGCCTACCTTTTAGTGCTTCAGCTATAACAGAAGAGCAAAGAACATTTCTGAATGCAATGACAACAGCACACAAACCTGTTTCTGTAAACCACGAAGAGGTAGAATTTGGGTTGACAGTCTCAAACTTCACCACCTGGTTGAAGTCTCTTCCTCTACTGACACCAACACAAACTAAAGGGAATTCCTGCTCGGGGACTACCAGCATTTCAAACAATCTCAGTGGACAAGGTACAGGAAAATCTATGTGCTAGATGAATAAGCAAAAATAGGTATTAGAAGGGAAACAAACGTAGTCTGAGTTGCTATTAAGATATTCAAACTGTACGGTAAATTTTATGCCATACTTTGTAACGTTATGCTTACTTCTTCAGATAACAGGAATTGATAAATACAAAAGGCCTGAGTTAAGAAGTTTGGAGCACCTCATGCCAATTCAATTGAACTAAAATAGCATGTCTTTTATCATGTGTGTCCTTTGCAGCTGCCCACAGACAACAAGAGTGCTCATCACTGCTCTCCCTGGCTGCTGAGCCTCTTAGCCTTCTTTTCCAGGCTGATTGAGTTATAGCAGCTGCCTTTCTATAAACACAAGCCCACCCTGGCTCTGTCTCTTCAGGTGATGTCAGATGGGGAGATAACAAGCATTTCTGGACACCTCAGTGTCAAAAAACATAGAATAATGGTCGCGTTCTCTCTAGTATGGGAGCGAGACCACTGTTAACCTGCGTCTCAGCCTGCCAGCCTCAGTTTTCTATTGTGCAACTGAAGGGCAATGTTCATGGAGAGAAGGGCTTGGTTCTCTAACTGAAGTGCACCCCAAAACCATGAACTTGAGTCAGTTAATACATGACACATTTAAATAGTTATTTTCAATATAACAGGAACCAAGAGAAAAGCCTAATAAATCAAGAAATGGCTAATACTTATTCTTAACAAGTCACTAGAAGATAACTGAAGTGAACATGAGAGTAACTGTAATTTTACCTTGATTAACATAAATTTTTGCATTGGTTCAACCCATTCTAACAAAACAATGCTAGACTGTAGTGCTCCACAAAGGTACTTGTGGCCTGTGTAGGGATTTCTCACTGCCAAAAAAGGATAGAGAGTATTAGTGTACTAAGCACATACAAATTACAAACAATTTCCAACTATGTAAGAGTCCACATACTTTTGGAAAATACCCATCACCCCCACTCTAATCTTTTATATATTTAAAAAATAGCTGATTGCATACACATCTGCAGTGTCTTGGGTCTACTGTGTTGGTTTGGCTAACCTATCTCAAAATCACCAGAAGCAGCTGCTAAAGAATGGCTTTTCCTATGACACACAGGAACAGCGAACAACAGCTCAGCTGCCCTTCCAAGCACTGTCACAGCAAGTCTGAAATCCAGGAGCTCTGTATTTCTGATGAACACTTCTAGATCATCAGGAAATTCAGTTGAAACTGAAGAACAATAGAAGAGCAGGAAGTGCTGTTCTTCCACTGTCAAAATTCAATTAAAAACTGGCAGAGAACAACACAGTTGCAAAATCTGGCCCTGTGAAATCTGAAGTTTCACAATTTCAATTCTACCATACTGACAAAATTTCACTCCTCAAGCACTGCCAACATATCTTTTAAGACAAATAAGTGTTATTTTGCACTTTGTACAAATACATCTAAAGACCAGATTTTACTGTGCAGTAAAGTGACTGTGGGCCATCAGGAAATTAACAACACAGTTTAGATGATAAGCTTCTACAATCCAGAACTATCCACGTAAGTGAAATACACTCATGCTACCTTACTGCCACAGAAACTCATCAGCAATCCCTTGGCACCTTAAACATCAGTGCTTTATTTCATTAATCCAAGTTCTCACTCAACATCAGTCAGACTGACTGCAAAGTGCAGCAAATAACGCTTGACATGACCCTGAATAAGGCTGACCTCAGCAGCAGAAACCACAAAACAATCACCAACACCTCTAAGGTGCAGAAAGAAGACCAGAAGTTCTCGTCTTTTTCTGCCTCCTGTGGCACTCCTGCTGCCCCAAGGACAAAAGCAGACCTACGTGCCTGGCAAAAGCAGGAATGGAGGCTCAGGCCACAAAATGTAAGAGTCTTAGAGCCACCCTTGCTGTGTTCACAAATTATTACTTACACCTATCGTGCACAAATGGCTTCAGGCTTGGGAGGCTGAGCTATCTCTGAAAATGAAGACTCCGCCTCAAAATGTCAAGTACCACAGCACAGTTAAAATTCTGTGCCTGGCAGGACAGGAATCACAGAATCACAGAGGAGCACACCATAAGGCTTCTTGTTTTATGGACAGAAACCCAGAAACATACAGACTTGCAAATTAATTCTTCTGTCAGAAGGTCAGAGTTTTTATGTACTCTGACCCCTGTCACTTCACCCCTGTCACCCCTGAGGGTGTTCCCTGCAGCATTCACTGACACTCACAGTGGTTTGGGTTTTTTGGATTTTTTTTTAAATCTGCCTCCCTTTTAAAACATGTCTTAACAGAGTGCATCTTTGAGACTTTTGTAGCTGGCACATTACTGAACACATTAAAAAGGCTTCAGAGACAACTGTCCTCAAAGAATTAAAAATACTCCTTTGCTTTTTATCACCCAATATTGATAACTGAAACTTCTGCTAGGAAGTCAGGCAGCTTGATCTTGATGGCAACTTCTCTAAGTTCCTCCATCCATGGAGATTAGTGTCTTCCTGAGGATTGGTTTGAATTTTGACATCATTCTGCTTCTCCGCATTTCTTGTAAATTGTCTTTAAATATAAAGAGCTAAATGGGAAATTTTTCACTGCTTAAACACAAGGACGAACCTGAGCGAGCTCACTGTCTGCAGATGCACAGCTTCGTAACAATGAAAGAGGGTCTCTTTTCCCTTTACCTCCTAAACCTGATCAGTAATCTTAATACTGCCACCACTTGTGCTGCCTCTTCACACTTATTCTCCAGACCTTTACTTACCAACACAACACTTTTGACACCATTTAGTGTCAGGAATTTTCGTAGATACCGCAAACTTCCTACAAAAGATGAACACAAAATTATTGATCCACTAAAACAATTGAGTGAATTTGCTTTTTAGACAGCCACTGATAGAACAGTATCTGCCACACCAAAAACCTAAAAATATACGTTTGTGTATTTCTCATGAAATCATGGAAACAATAATTTTGAAAATTTATCAGATAAGCCATGATGTTATTTGCTGGTAACAGGAATCAGAGTTTCTATGGAGATTAGAAACAACAGGCACTATTGAGACTGGCCACAGTACTCCTGACAATAAAAATACTAATTTGATGCTGTAGAAAAGATAGGAATAAATAGACTGCTAGACAGATGCTGCACTCAACACTATGAATTGGGAAAACAGTTGTATAACATTTCAAATGGAGCTGTCCAGAAGTGACTGATAATGCAAAAGGACTGAACAGCACAAAAACTGAGTACTGGTCACAAATTTTCATTGGAACAAGTCACGGAAGGTTTGAAAGAAACTGCTCAAGGTCACTCCAGGTAAAGAAGCTGGAAAGGAGACTTATCACAGACATATTTTCTGCTACTGAATGTTTACCTACCAAGTATCATAAATTGAGGTTGGAACATTTTGCAAATGAATATACAAACCTCACAAATTACTTCAGTTTTGCTTTGCCTTTTCTCTACCAAAACCTCTGCTTTTAACATTTTTCATGTAGCACTCATCAACGTAGTATCCAGGAACTTGTTTAAGGATAGACTTTATGGTCTGGTAGAAAAAAAAAAACCTATGTTCTCCAACATACTTCAACTGTCTGTCTTCTGCCTGGCTAAATGTTACTACCCTGACACCCTGCAACAAGAGGTAAAAACAGCAAAACAGATTATCTAAAGTACTCTCTCCTGCCTTTGAATGACTGGCTTGGCACTCATGTTCAGGTTGTGCTGCATTTTTCTTGGGAAGTGACATGACTGGACAAGAAATTTTCTGAGTCCTCTGCAACTTAGGTGAGGTACCATTCCAGGCAGAATCTAGTACGGTTTTCCTAGCATGATCCTTATGGTAATTATGGTTATTAGTCCACTGCTGATTCAGTCCTCAAGCCAAAGTCACCCACCAAAGTCAAATTTGGGAGAGGAGCAGAACAATAGTGCAGGTACACAGAAGACAACAATCTAAAGCACAAATTATCTCTAAGTTATTTAGAATTTACCCTCTAGGAAGAAGACAATTTTCAGACAAGTGTTGCATCATCATGTTTGCGGATAACTGAACAAGAAAAGAAGCTTTTCCTGAACCCAAGAATTACATGTTAATAGGCTTTTAATAGAACCAAAGGTAGCAAAGAATCAAATTTTCTATAATACAATTTCCTAACAGAAATCCTATTCCATTAGAAGAATCAGTGTCTTGCTATGCACTTTAAGAACCAAAGATTTTTCTGCAAACTTAGATTAGTGCTACTACCTTCTTCTCTTGGGATTTGAATAGGCTACTAAGGCTTGTTTGGCAGTATCCTGGTTCCAGCCACAACAGGATTAACTTCTGCAGCAGCCAGGAGGGCCATGGCCATAGATTTTGTTTAACATCAAGTACAAGCAGGATTTACCACACTAGACTATACCTGAAAAGAGCTATGCTCAGAAAAGAGAGAGAACCAGAAAGTAAGGTGTACCAAAATCCATTTCTCTAATAAGAGTATATTCACATCTTGATCTGTGTAAATCTAGGGGTCATGCCTCTCATTAATGCACACGAGTTATTCATCGCAATCTGTGAACAGAGCCCCCCATTATTTGGTGTTACAAGAGCTTCATAAGCATATCCTGAACTCCCAGAATTAAAATATTCTGACATATCTGATGATGTGTATTTACCTGGGAAGTATTCGGTCAGGGAGTTTATGTGCTGGAATAGCAACAGGTAACTTTTGCATTTGCCTTGCATAATCAAAGAGTCCTGGTAGATTATGGGAATAAAGCTGAGAAGCTTTACCTGGGAATTAGAAAACAAACCACACTTCAAATACGAAACCAAGTGTTTACCAGCACTACCACTCAAAGATAGCACAGTAACTTACCAGATATTGATAACAAACAATTGTTCATGACATATAACCAGGTACATCTTCGAGGGAATAGCTGATAAATGGAAAGATAAAACAAAGAAGTAGCATTCAAGTTGATATACACAAGACATTAATCAATTAGTATCTCTTTAGATGACAGGACAAAACTAGTATTGACTTGCTTTTTGCAGCAGAAGTAAGTTTAAGCCAAGTAACGTTTACCTGGATTCCAGAGTTAATTCAGAGTAAATCTTAGGCACACACACTATATTTAATATATGCATTAACATTTAGACAATTAGCACATTTTATACTCATGTCTTCAAGTATATTACACTCCACAAGATGTCAGTATAAAGATCAATCAACCTTTTTCCAAAAATTTTAAAAACCACCAAATTTTCTCATTCAAAGAAGAAAAGCTCAACAACAAACTTCAGTAAACCAAGTATGGTCAACAAACCACAGCCATTCTAAAGCCTGTGACAGTCCAAATCTCTTGAAACAATTAAAACTGGCACTTTGAAGGGACTCTTCACCTACACCTGCATGATTACACATTTCAGTTAAGTGAGGAACAAGTGCAACAAATGGTCAAAGAAGAGTTCTTTTTTGTCAAATCCCGCAATCCTAAAAAGATGAGGGCGAAAGCAACAAGACATCCCTTAAAAAAACCCAAACAAATTGCAACTACCTCCCCCCCCCCCCTCACCTAACTTCTGGAACTTATTGGCACAAGATGTCACGGAGGTGGAAAGTATCAACACAAACAAGGGATTAGACATACTTATGTTCAACAGGTCCAAAAATAGACCAAAAAATAGGCAGGGATCCTCCAACATCCCTGATTCAATGACTAGTGGAGTCTGAGAAGGACAGTGACCAAGCTCATTGACATTTCCCACAGCCACTTTAGGAAATAGACTATTGGGATAGATAGACCACTCAGGAGGACAAATGTTTTGCCCTTAAAAAAAAAAAACCACGAAAGAAAACAAAAAACAACTCCTCCAAAAAAAGCTTAAAATATTAACCTTGAAGCTATTCTAACTCCTGGAAACACATATTATGTCTCCTTTGTCCACTGGTGAAGTGAAACACAGAGAAAAATAATCAAGGACACTACTTTTGCTTTTACGCTGAGTTGTATCAGAGTGAGAGCAAACAACAACATAAAACACAAAACTTGGAAATGCTATTAATGCCCTATTCACTGTTATCATAAATAATGAAGCAATAAATGGTTAGCACAGAGGGTGCACTTCTATTCCTGAAATCTTCTCATAACCTGAGCACACCATAAGAAACACCTATGGTAATAATCTACCAGACTGCTTGTATCAGAATTTAACATGCAAGGTTGATTGACCTTCTGTAGGTACATGAGCATATCGTGACTCAGTAGGTTTGGATCTGAGGATTAAAGAATTCTTAAAGATTAAAGATTAGCAGGTTAATTGACCTGTCACTCATTCCTCTTGCTCCACACACAACTGGCTGTGTTAGCAAGCATTTCTTCTTGCCTCTTAAGTGCTTATTAAAACATTTCCCTGAAAGCTCACTAGGCAACACACTACATGATTTTCATTACAGCTCTTCTCCTTCCTTGCCAGTTAAAAACCAAACCAAAGCCAAACCCCAAACAGTAAAGACAAAACCCAAACCTTTCCTTGGTCTACCTAGCCTACAAGAATTATTGCATTAGCGATATTTCTCAGGGTAGGTGTTACAATTGCAATGCAGCAGCAGAGTGGTACCTGAGCTGAGTTTAAACCAGTAACTCGAGCACCAGTATGATTATGGGTTACACTGAGCTCAGTTCAAGCTAGCTAGGCCTCCCTCTCAACAAAGCAGACATCTCTACAACGTCTGGACCCTGGAGGATGAACAAACACCAGTGCCTCCAGCTTACAGTGTGAAGGCTGTCCTTGCAAATTCCTCCATCTTGATGGCAGGTGCATAGCTCCCTATGTTAGGGAGAAGGCAGGAAAGAAAACAAGTCTCTTAGAGAGCAACAAAAGAGCTGGAGAGTACAGAAAAGCCTGCAACTGGCATTTTCCCCCTCCCCAGTATCTCTTCCAAAAACAATTACTTTTTATAAGACCTTGCAAAGACAGAGCTTTAGGTGGAATTCAGTAAGCTGAGTCTCATCAGCAAAGCTGCTTTTAAGACCACAAGAATGGACTCTTGTAAATAAAGGATCTCCTTGCTCTCCCTGTAGCTGAAACACAATGTTTGTTGCAAAAATTCTGTATTGTAACAAAGCTTTAAAGAAAATAGAAATTTTCATCCAAAATGCATCAGGGAAATTCCATACTATGTACCTAATCATCTAACTGCAGAACAATGCACTATGATGAAGTTCAAAACACTAATAAATAAAAATCTCCTATATAAACATGGTTCAGCCTAAAAACACTTAAACATGACTGAAAAGCATCCTCAATAGCAAACATTTAAGGTAATTCTCAGTGTAGCCAGCACCTATGCAAATAGTAAAAAACATTTTTACAAGGATTACACAACATTACTCTGAGTGGTTAAAAAAAGTGATGCATTTTTTTTAAACCAGAAATATACCTGCTCCATTGACGTTTCATGAAGTTCATTGAGGTTCAGTGTGTAAATACCTTCTTCTGCACCAAATATCAAGTACTGATCTGCAAACACAATCAAAAAGAGGTAAAAAACTTCATTTCAGGAAGCTATGTATACCTTTACCAAAAAAAGACATTTACACACATGGAAACAAATCAAGCTATAATAGTTATGGTGTTTGAAAGCACAGAAAACTAATCCTGATACGGAAGCTTTAATTTATGGATGGGGCTGTTTTAAGTCATTAGGAAAGCTCGGTCTTTTTTTTTTTTTGAGTAATAATTGAAATTTAAAAAAAAGCAATTCAACCACAAGCAGGAAACCACATGAATAATTTCAACATATCCTACTTAGACATTTCCAAATATTATGGAAATATCCATTGCCTTCTTTGGGAGTACTTCTACAGCAGTATTAATTGGAACATTTTCTCAGTAGTTTGTGGTTTCCTCACTTCCTGAACATAATCAAACCCCTGGATTGCACACAGGCATGCAAACAAAGCAGACCTCTCCTACTGAGATGATGTCAACTGCTAAGGATTTACACTTCCATTATTCCAGTTTCTAAAAAAAACCCCAAGTATCTTCTTGCTGACTAGCTCAGTAGTACGTCTATATAGCTTATAATCAAAAGGCATAATGGCAGGCAAAGTGAGTACAATATTACCAATTATCCCTTTTACCAGGATAGATATTAAAGCACTAAAAATGATGCAAACAAACACCTGCAGAATCCTGTAAGACCAGGACAATCTTAAGGGAAAAAAAAAAAAAAATCAAGTGAATGATAAAGAAATCAATCTCAACTAAGCCCTCCAAAAGTGAGATTTTTTTACAAATAAATTAGGATTGTCATCTTTTGGACTCAAATGTTGAGAAGAGTCTTTAAACTTCAATATGCAATTTTTTCTTTTTAATCAAAGCAAAAAACTTCACTCAATATATCTTAATTAATAAAATGACACAACTTTGGGCAGCAGTGGCATAATTAAAGAACAACTCCTGCTTATATGAATATATGTCTGTTTTAAAAGGAATAGTCCTGTTCATCTAAGCACTCTTGAAATCCAAGGAGAAGACAAAACGGGTAAAATACTCATCATATAGTACCTCTTGTATCTGGATTTATCCAAGATGTTGCACAATGAATTTTTAATGGACAGCCATTGAAAACCTTTGAAAAGCAAGCACCCATCTGTGGAAGTGAAAATAATTAAATATATACATACGAAAAATTAAAATGTGACAGTTCCAATAGGATTATTTTTTTTATTCAAGTGGTAACAAAAGGTTAAGAGTCATACTACTGGCTTAGCATGACTAAGTCATATTAGGTTTTTTAAGTAAAAAAACAAATACTACAAACATTCAAAAAATGTACTCTCTCACTCTGCTCCCAAAATGCATTTGTATGACTCAGCAATACTCACATGAACTTTAGGTGTGGGAGGAAGGCCATTACTAATTGGTTTCTAGAAAATAAAATTTGAAAGTATGTTTACATTCACATGCACACTATGCTTGAACATGTACATTCCCTCCCCACACACAGCATAACCACAAACACCCAGCTTAATTTTCTTTCATTAAAATCCCTGCTATGATTCTTTAATACCTCCTCATCGAATGTTTGCACAGTCTTACGAAACATTTTCACATTACAATGGTGCCTGTAAGAATGCCATATCCAGTACTAGAGAGTTTAAGCAATATTTGAACAATTGCTCAACTGTTCAGTGTTACAGCATTAAATGTTACCAGTCAGTGCACTTTCCTGTATCAGTATCAATTTTCTCTTAGCACAAACACGCTTCTGAACAAATGTATTTTACAGGTAAACTTCAAACATACAATTTCAAATGACAAGTTCGAAGCTGTCCAGGTAATCCTACTTTCCAAAGTATTGCCAGTATTACTGGCACTTCCTTAAAACAAAACAGAGCCCCACACCATGTTTCTAGTCTATTTCCTCTTCACTTCTCACAAAAAGATTACATTTCCAGCCTCACACTTGGAAGGAGCCCTCAAAGAGGCCAGTCCCATGTTACATTGAGTTTATTCTAACTACAGCACATTCCATTCTCTCATTTCCCCATTTGCTCAGTACAACACATGATACGGCTCTCATTACATCTCCTAGCTGTGTGAAAGAGCAAGTAAATTTTATGTATTTGTGACTATATTTGTTTCTAAGGAAAATTAAACACTGACAAACTTCAGCTCAAGGCTGTATCACAACTAGACAATCAAGGAAAACTGTGCTTTGATTCAAAGTAAACATGATGTCATCCAGCATAATTTCTATATTAAAGAGCATGCCTGCTCCTTTTCCTTGCACATGTAGAACAGTCAAGACAATTTTAAAAGGACACCCAGAAGCTTAAATACCTACCAGTATTTCCTTCTTTTCTTTCCTTGAAAAGTTAGTGTCTCTAGCTTCATTTTGTTGATGTGGCAGTTCCTCTCTTTCACCATTTAATTGCACAGAAGTGACTCCATTACCTAGAAAGATTCGTATTTAAAAATGTGTTGCTCTACCTTCCCCTCAAAGAGTAATCTAGCCTAAAAACTATTTTAAATAGGCCAGAATTTCCAATTAAGTCAGAACATAAACTATATACAATATAGTATACAATACCCTAACTCATTTCTGAAGCATGCATGTTCTTCCATGTGCACATATCTATCAAGCCACATTCAATCTCAGTCCATGACTTTTGGTAACTAATTTAACACCTCTAACAGGAGCACAGAAAGGGACACAGTCACAGTTACGAGGGAAAACGTATGGACCAGGCCTAAAGAAATACTTGCCAATAGCTAACACTTCCAATTATTGATTCCTTACAAACAGCCTTGCTAGAGTCAAATCTTTAACACACCAACTGCAGTACTAAGCAGGAAGCAAGGAAAAGCTACCAAGGTATCAATTAAGAGGCAGACATTGAGCTTGCTTAAGAGAAGCCAGTCCAAGACAACTCTGAAAGCATCAGACTGACAAAGGCATAAAATGAACAGTTTGAGCAGACAGTAAACAAACACAATTACCTCCTATACTCCCCAACCCAGTTCATTACGTACAAAAGCAAACTTTAAAAGCAGAACTCTGTTCTTGACATGAAAAATGACAACAACAGCTGAACCTGAAACCTACAAACACACTTTTTTAAACAATCCTGATACTCTACATTATAAACCTGCTGCTTAGGAAAGCAATTGTGTCACCAATGGCACCAGCAGGAATTGTGCCAGTGACTTTGACAGAAGGTACATTTAACCCTCTCAAGAGTTAAAGTATGCTTTCTTCATGAATTTTGGCTTTCATGCACTTTTTGTTACTTGCCCACCATAGAAAAATTACCTCAATATCTTTTAACGTGTGCACAGCTAAGAATACAGAAATAAAATCACACTAGATTATTTAAGAAATACTTGTATACTCCTTGCACTAACTTTTATTACCTAAAGGATTAGACTTCTGTGGAGGTAACCGAGGAGGTGGTGGTCTGGGTGGAACGTGAGATGTAGATTTTGCTGGACTCTCTGATGTTGGGCATCTCTTGATTGTCCCTTGATTTTCATTTTCAGAAGAATAAGTTTCTTGGGGGATGAAGATGGATTTAGGCTGAAAGAGACATAGTAATAACAAAAATGTAATTTAAAAAGATTCAAGGCATCCATGCCACTTCTCAATGAGGGAAAAAAACCCCACATGCAGCATTTGGATCCTGAAATTTTCACAAGTAAAGAGCCATCAATTCAGCAATTTAAATATTATGCATTTATTTGTTTATTTAAAGTGCATTTTTCTTCTGAGCAACCAAATCCCCATCACTTACCTTTGGTGGTAAAGGAGGTGGCACTTTAGGTTTCATAGTAGCACTATAAAGAGAAGAAACAAAACAAAACAGAGAGAGCAAAGTCAAATTGCAGCCTTCAAGAAGATACAGGGTTTTACAAATGCCATAGAAATAAACACCATTAACTTGTCAAGAGCGCTATTACAGCCAAGTTACTGCATCAAATATTTTGTTATACCTCAGATACTAAATGAAAACAAGTATCACCAGACAGCAGAGAGCTTCACGAACTGATTTGCTGAAGATGTACAAACTCCTACAGAACGAAGTAGGGAGAGAGAGAAGAAGCCTGATATTTGCTCTCTTGAGAGGAGAAAGTTTAGGGTATCAGTGAGCTGAAGGGGAGTTACAAGAAAACTAATGAATACCATTCCTTGCAAAATTTACATGGATAACTCAGAACAGCCTTACACATGAAAGCAAAATCCATCTGCAGTGGACAGCTACCTTTGTGTTTAGTTTGGTTGGTTGGTTTGTTTCTGGTTGATGAGTCTCTCTTTTCACAGAAATCTTGGGAAAGACAACTTTTTCACCCAAGAACAATAGCTTAGCCCAACAGTACAAGATATTATCAGAAAACAAGACAGCTGAAGCATCAGGAGCATTCTTCCTCTCCTGGTTCGTGGCTTAAAAAATATGCTGCATTTAAAAAGAAAATGCTAAACACCTAAATTTTGCATGTTTTTAAAACCTCTTCCACTGTCCTGTTTCCTAATCTTTTAGGAACAGAAATTTCTTCCACTAAATAAATTAGGAATACAGCTGTGTAAACTTGACATTCTTCCACAATATTTTCCTTATTTTTAAATTATGTTTCAAAGTAGTAAGATATCTGCCTGTTTGTTTACAGGTCAAAAACCCGTCAGCTTGGCTTCATTCTGTTCAGGAATTTCTGTACTGGCATCTTATCTTGTTGTTTCTTATCAACATCTTGTTTGCATTTCAGAGAAGCTGGAAGGGGATTTTTGAGAACAAGTCCCCTGTGTCATGCACTTCAGCTACTTTGGTGGTAGAAATTATCTTCTCTTAGTAACATGGGACCAAGTTTAAGTCCTCAGTCATGAGTGTTCAAGCTTCATTTCCATTTTCTTTTGTATTCTTCCTGCATTTCAGACAACCAGTGTTACCGGGCAGTCAAAGAAAGAAAAAAGGCAACAATCCAGCATATATGTGACAGATGTTTGTACAAAAGACAGTGTGCCCTTGTTTCAACAAGAAGGTTTAGGTGCAGTTTGTCATTGCTATTCATGCAAGACAGCACCCCAGTAATTTCTGCTTTCCCAGTTTCCATAACCAGGAAATTCAAGCATCAGCAGCCCTGCCGCACATGAGAAAAAAAGAAGTATCAAAACAATCAAAATGATTAAATGAAGAGCGATAACTCTATATTGTTCTCTGAAGCGTGTGGGATTCTCTGTTGCTACAAATCACCCAGTTTCATGCAGTGGCATCAGTCTGGACCGGAAGGTGTACTGTGGCTTCACTGGTTTTGTCCTGGATCTGAAGGGAGAAGTGACTGATGTCACATCTGCTCCTCAACTGCAGCTCCACCTCACAGAATATAAATCAAGCCAAAGACTTGAATCTTTAGTGGGCTCCACAGAAAGATATCCAAGACCAAGCTGATGAACCAGCAACTGCAGCAGAGCTTTGGGCTCAAGCAGATACCAAGAGAAAGGCACAGGTGAAGAATATGTCTGAGCCAAGGCTGAGGGATTCAAGCTTTTACTCTTGTGCTTACATATTGTCAGGCCCTCTCTGTAGGGCAAAAGTACTTAGGATGAAATAAGGGAAGAAACAAAAAATACCAGAACAATTTTGGAAGACTATGAGTGACTACTGGTCCCCAGGGTCAGATGAATTGGAACCTCTCCAGAAGCTATCAGGTTCTTTCTTGCTTAACCTAAAAAACAAAATCTACAGAAACACAACAGCGACATAAGCGCCTGAAGTCAACTCTGTTTGAAAGTTCTGATGGAGCTTGTGCAAGGAACAAGGATCTCAAAGCACTACACAAAGAAATCAGTGCTAGCACTTCAAGACAGCAGGGATCAAGAGGCTCCAAGCCCTGGAACATTACTGAAGTTGATGATACTGGCTGCAAACAAAACAAGAAGCGTGGTGGGGGAAATGAAACATTAAAAAAAAAA
>VXBT01003571.1:17332-59517 GCA_013400235.1 Oriolus oriolus | reverse complement strand
AAAAAAAAAAAATCCAGAGGTTAGTATGGATGGAGGAACCAAGCAGTAAAATAATCCAAAAAAAGAAGAGCGAGTGTAGTTTGGTTCTCTCCAAGAGAGAGATGCCAGCAATAGATAGCACATGTTTTAAAGGTTTCTTGTATGAAGCAATAGCTTTCCAAATTATCCATTAACAGAAAGCAAACAAAAATTATGTCTTAATGGTATCTTTCTTTTCGGTCTTTGCATCAGGTTTATTTAGGAATGTAAATCTACACACACTGGTTGTGCTTTTAAAATTGTTTCTGCTGTCATCTATCAATCAAATAGAGCCCAAGAATACTTATACCAGTGGGATTTAATATGAACATCATTAATTTGACACATGCCTTTGCAGTCACATAACCTTGCTCTCTCTGAGTAAAGGAAGTCATCTCTATTCCAAAAACCAAGCACCCATGCAGGCATCCTCCTAGCTGAGAGCACAGACAGAACAAACTCAAACATCTAGAGAAGCCTGTAATGTATATATTTTATCTACTTTTCATGAGCTTTATTTTAATATATAGTTATCAGTTCTAAAGGAGGCACTAGGACCAGGGTCAGACAAATTACTGGCTCAACGTAATGATGCCAAGATTTTGTTCCGTAATGGAAGATAAAAAGAAAACTGCATCAAACAAGGAACAAGACTTTCCCAACTATATATTTTCTCCCCCCAACTTATAACAATCAGCAGAATACTTATGGTGATGTTATCTAGGAACAACATTAAAATAGCTATCCTTAAAAATTCTTTAGCAAAAATAATCCTGAGCTGCTATAGAATGTGATTCAATCTTTTCAAATACTCATCTATTCAAGAATCTGATTGTATTTACTTTTACAAGAAGGACTTACTGTTTAGAATCATCGTCTGCATCATCATCATCTTCTAAATGTGCCACATGACCCCTAAGAAAATGAACAAGGTACTATGGTTGAGTGAGTTGTATTAAAATTACCTTGACTGTTGTGAAAGATTCTGAGCTCAAAATCTACCTCTTTCATAGAATTTTGCTGTCTTTTAAAAAATAATTACTGTTCTTTACAGTACAGCTGCAATCTAGACAACTATGCCTCTCTCACAGACTCTCAGCAAGCACAGGGACAAACAAGAACTAGTTGTGACAGACAAAAAAAATCAATGCACAAATTACTTTTGAAACACACAAGAGAGGAGAAAGAAATAGAATTACCGCTGATGTAGCTCTTCTTCAACTGATTTTAAGAGACTCCTTCAGAATTAAATAAGAATAAGAACATAATTTAATTGTGGTACACAAGCACAATTATCAAAAGCCAGAACAAAAGCATCTATGATTCTATCAGTAAATAATCCAAAGCATGCTATTTCAGCTGGATTTCAGAATATACATCCAGCATCCACATAAAAACAAACATAGCTGCAAATTTTTTTAATTTACTGTTTGCACAACACCCTTTCATGTGTGTTTATTAACGTATTGCTATTAAGTGCAGTGGTCCTTTTTCCTCTTTCTGTAAAACAAGGACCATGGTAGCTTGATCCAATTTAAAAGAAATCCACAAGAAAATCATAACACTAAAAAAAATAAATCAGACTGACAAGTATGAAACTACTATTGGGATAAATTAATCATTCTGTGGTTAATTTTTGTAACATTCTGAACTTCATATTCATGCCTTTGTCTGAAAACATAGACAGAGAAGAATCACAGGACTAAGAAACAACAGGATTTCAGAAGGTATCAGTATTGATTTTTTTCCCAGTTAAAGACTATGCCAAAATATCATGCTCTATACTTAGGTTTTCTGCATTTTTAGTATGATTTAATTTAGCAAATCAAAGCTAGGCATCCTAATTCTGGCATGCTTAAATGTAATTAAGTAATTGTGTGTAAAGGGAAAATTACATGGAAAATTATTTCATATGATTAATATATCAAGATGATTAAAGGTATGTGCATGAAGTTAAAGGGCTTGCTAGAAAGATAGGTTTCATTTTTTACAGCATCTATAACTGCATGCTCCTAGTACCCTTCAAGATAAAGAAGGGCACAAAGCAACATCAAAGATAAGCACTGGTAGATCCCAGATGGGGTAAAATTGTGCTCTGTGGGACCTATCACGCAGAATATTTTGTAAACAAGCACACCAAGATAACAGCTCTTAAAAGGAAGCTCACACCACCACAGAGACAATATGGTCAACACAGCCTCAAATACTGAAAAGTGCTGGGATTCTGTATCATTGGAGTTACTATTATTTTAGAAATAAGTAAGTGATTTTGGAATTGTAACTGATAGAAACAAGCTCGATTTATTTTACTACATCTGTTTCGGCTAATGTGTCTTTATATTAAAATAGTCTTGAATGAATTAAAGACAGAAAATGCAGTTGCTTACTCACTTATTTGCACCCAAAAAGTAGCCACACTGAGGACCATGACCATATTCTAGCTGTAGATCCTAAAAATAGAGAATGAATCTTTTAAGATGAACAGGTGAGCATCCAACAAACACCCTGTGCCATGCTGCTGTTATCCCCTCTGCCACACCTGAGATACCAAATGAGCTGATTTCTCTGGCCTTCCTGACCCCTAACACCACTCTCAGGCCCACTGCAACCAAAAATCTCCTCTCTGTCAGTTTGCTTCATCTCGGATTCCTTTTAAAACTCTGACCTTAGCCCCCTCCTCGCACACAGAAATCCTTTGCTCAAATAAAGTCAGCTGCAGAAAAGGAAACAAAATCACAAAAATAATACAACAAAAAGAGAAAAGAAAAAAAAAGTATTAAGGACTTTGCAATCTACCAGACTCCATAGAGAACCCAGCTACCCCTCACTGGCACATTTAGCAGTCATTTCAGACAGGGACTAGTTCTGGCAGGGAGCCTGAAATCCTTTAGTACATGGACACATTCAAAAAATAAGCAGAGAAGACAGTAAGTGTGTTTACTGATCTGGTTATACCAATATGTGTATACTTTAGGAACACCTTTTCTTTTGAAAAAAACCCCAAAAACCAGAATTAGCAAAGTCAAACACTCCAGCAATCATGGAGTGCAGGCTACACAGAAAAAGAGGCAGCAATAGGCCTTCAACACTGTTTTTAAATAAACACCATAATGGTATAAATATTTAATGCATTCATGGAATACAGGGACCCCACTGAAGCACAATCAAATCTCCATCTGCTGGGAGAATACTGCTATAATTACAGTCAGTTTTTTTCTTCAGGTGGATCACAACAGGAGAAATCTGAGCATAAATTTGCTCCCAAAATACTGAGTGTATTCACCAGGAGAAACAAAGTATTGATCACCTAAATTAGTGATAAATGGAGCTACACTCTTCCTTCCCAGGAAACACTTTAAAGGTCTCCCAACATCTTCTGTTAAACAGTCCCCTTTCAGCTGGAACCCATATCAAAAGCATGTCACCCTTCAGCAAGAGGCCCAGATACCCAAGCTTTAAGAGGACTAAGTCTGGATTTGATGGTGATGATCTTTCAAAAGGGCATTTTTAAAAACCAGAGGAAAAGTCTCACACCAGATTTGCTAGTGTTCCAAGCTGATGAAGCAGCAACCACTGCAGCCCTCAGTTCCAGGCTGAAGGGCAATCATGTTAATACAAAGCTATAAATACTGTTTTTTGCTTGCCAAGGAGTTTCAGGTTGTTTACTGCACCCTTTAGCCTGCCCTGTAAAGCTAAGTAGTAGTTTCTAGATGGGTGTGTCTATCACAGCTGTCAGTAGCATTTGGTTGCTTCAGTGACTTTACATATTTTCCCAAAACAAGTGAAATATTGTGGGAAAAACACTACGTAACTGATAATCACTTGACGTAAAAGAATGTATAGATCAGAGGGCTGAATAAAAATCACAAATGCAAGCCTGGTGCTGGCATTTCCTGAACCACGGAGAGACTGACTTTTCAATCTCTGTATCAACTTTATTACGTATCTTTGTTCTAGAACAAAACGATCCCCCAAACCCACCAAACTCTATCCACTTCTATAGATGTGACTCCTCACCAGCAGCTGACATTCTACAATCCACCACAAAGAAACAGATCTAACTTTCTTTGCTCTGAGTACTTCTACTACTTCTATGCAATGTTGAACTTCCTCCTGCAAGCACAGATATTTTGAGGATTCAGGCTCTAGAGCAGAAAAATCACAAGACTGGAAACATAAGATGTCACCAGACTCACAAGCAAGTAGGTTAAACAGGTTGTGTGAGTCTCTGTAAGAGGATACCAGAACAAAGACTGGGAAACTGTTGAGAAAAATAACCCCAGAACAGTGTAATGAAATCTGAGATTTTCACCTTGAAGAGACAAGCCTTCAATGTTGCAAAATCACATTATTTAAAAGTGAGAAACAAAGATGTTCTGCTGGGCAGACCCAAAATGTCTGTCCATTCGAATTTACACACTGTGCAATGCATGGCTATAGATGTACTGTACAGCAATGACAGAGAAATTATTAAGAGAAAATAAATAAACCCACCTAAAACAAAAGGAGCTCTCCTCTGTCACCAGACCTTTTAAGCATTACTGGAATTTTCCTTATCAAAAATGACATCTGCCAGAATTACTTATGTTTAAATGTTTTAAAGTGCAAAATCTTTGTTTTGATTCAGTTTACTGCTGTGTAACATACATTTGACTATGATTTTAATTGGATGTGTAATTTTCCTAAGTCCTTTAAATACTGCTGGTTTTCACTCCAAAGGTAGGGTCAAGTACTCCATTACTAGGGAAATTGTTCCTTTTGACATCTTGATAAATACTGAGAGCTAGAGAGGTTTTTAAAAGTGAAATACATTTTTCTTCTACCTTCTATTTCAAATATACCCAGAAATTATAATTTCATATTAAATAAACCTATTCTAGCTACATATTTGATACAGAAACATTGGTAAATACTGCATGTATCCAGCAAAGCCTCCAGTGAGCTGTTATACTGCATCAGAACACCCAAAAGATTTTTTTTAAAGCCAAACATAAAGGTAAGAAATCTTATGAGTTATGGATTTCTACTGGGAAGAACAGATCAGCATTAATTACTAAATTATGCAAATCTACCCATCAACTTTATCGATCTACATTAATATTTTCATTTAACATACATACAATGCTGATTAGTTAATTAAAATTCTTTTTAAATCAGCCAACATTGACACAGAATAAATCAGTGACTAGACAGATATATTCCAATAGAATCTTGAGATCTACAGCCAGTAGCAACAAGCAGAGGTCAATGATCTTGGTAATGATTCAAAGATACAACCCCAGATTATTCTGCATTCAGCCCCAGGTTACCAACAGCTCATTCCTGAAACAACTCATCTGTGTACAAGACCAGAGCGCTCTTTGCTGGCAGGGATCGCTTTGGAAGAAAGGTAATACACAGAATAATTACCAGCTCTTCTCAGCAGCTTAGGTAACATTAAAGGAAGCTGCCATGGAGAAAGCCACATCATACCCTCAGATAAATCACATGTGCAAAGTAATCAATGACTAAAAACAGCATAGAGATTTCCTCAAAACATTTGATGGTAAGGCCTCGCTATTAACAAAATTCCCCAGGAATGATCAAATCTACAATATATTCTGCAGCTTAATTTCTGCAGAATTTCATGGTAAGTTGACTGCTACTGTACCTTTAACAGTCTTATCATCCTAATTTGTTCTATAGGGCTGGGCTGTCCTGGAAATCTATTTTTTGGTGTTAAGGCTGTCAAAAAACAATGTATACAGCAAACCAGCAATTCACAGTTACTTCCTACATTTGCTGCTCTTGAAATCTAACAAGACAATTTGCAGTGACAAAATTAAGACCTGAAATGTACAAAATGCTGGGGAAGTAACTCTGAATTTCAAAGAATACAAATCACCTTTGGACTACTAACATATCAAGTAAGAAGGCACATACACATCTCTTTCTCAGTAAAATGATAAAGCAATTCCTATCCCATTGCTTCATCAAAGAGGAAGTTAATTTTTAAAAGAGCCTAACACTACCTAAGGCATATTCTATTTTTTAATGCCTTTATTTCAATAAAAGGTGCATTCTTGAATTTCTTCAGATATCCTAACACATCAGAAATAGCAAGTTGTATGTACATTTTGTTTTAACAGGCTAAATATAATTCTTCCCTGGTGGCTGACTGAGGTTTTACTTTGCATTACTGCTATACAACCAGTGCTGCCCTCTTCCCTTGTATTCCAGTTCTCTCTGCATTATGTCTATGAACATCCCCTTGCCTCCTAGCAAGTAAAACTGAGCATCTCATTTTCTCAATTACTTTTTCCAAGGTACAAAATATCCAAAACATAAAGGGGAAGAAAACAAAAGAGCAGAAACCATTGGTAGTTTTCCCCCCATTTCCATTTATTTTCTTCTGATCCTAAAGACCGTGCTCTATTTCGCATCTAAAACTGAAAAAGGTATGAAGACTCCCTGAAATTCAACACTGATAGCTGCAATATGTTTTTAGAGCTACGTTAGCTAAGTAGGATAGGAGTCTTCATGGCTTGCAGCAAAGAAAAAGCATATGTATGTATGTGTAGTGAGAAGAAAAATCACTTAAAGAAAAACGCTCCTGGGCAAGGTTCTCTATGTCAATCTCTTTAGTTCAATCTTTTCCTACCAATATTTTAGCTTTTCTGCCACAAATAATTAAAAATCACAGAATAGCTATGCGGAAACATTACATTCCTAAAAGTAACTGTTACCAAAAACTATCACAAATTATTAAACCCAGAGTGTATTTATAAGCCAAAAGAAAAAAACCAGCCATGACCAAATTATTTAAATAGGACCAAATGTATAAATGTATCTGGCAAGGACAACAGTGCAGACAGCATGGGAGCTGCAAACCTCCTACTGAAGTCTTTGCTGAAGAAGTCCAAAATGAGCATTACGTTTGTAATAACTGAAAACAATTATAGGCTGGAACGTGAGATATCAAATCCAAGTTTTGTTCAACTCCTCTGGCACTTTAACAGTAGAATTCAACACTTATCACTGTGTGTTATATCCTCCAGGTTAAATTACTCCAGGTTATACTCCAGGCCTCTACTTTAAGCAGAAGTAAGCTAAACATCATCAGGGGTTCCTTCCCACTGCATCTTTTTTGGGGGAATTCTCTGATGGTATTTCTCACTTAACAAGGTGTACAGCCCAGTTCTCCACATCTGAAGCAGAATTATTTTTCAGCTCACTACGAACGGGAAGAAAAATGTTTTGCCACTGAATTTCATTGTAAACCAGGATAACCTAAATGGAAATATTTTCATTTGGTTCAGTGTGACATTTTGTTTTGAGTCAGGACAACAATAAGCTTTTGTGACTCAGGATCAACAGCATAAGTTAAAAATTCTCCCAGAAAAAAGAATACGTATTTTTGAAGGTGACTTTGATGTAAACCATTTCCTTAGCCCACTGCAAATGCAATGCTCAGCTCTGTAACTTATTTGAGCCAGGATCCAAACAATTGCTTTTAAAATACACAGAAAGACCTACCTTACGCCAAGTCTAATGTGCACATAAGACTAAGAAGACAAAACAGAAACACGAAGAACTCTAAATGACAGGAAGTAGCACGTGCAAAAAAAATCTCAAAGGATGGAAGGTACCCAAGAAAATTTCTGAGAAATTTGTTGTCCAGTTGCAGAAAAAACATCTATCCTGAAAGATAGAAGAGCCTGTATCTAGAGCAAAATGGTCTGTTATTTATTTAGCTATGAATCAAAAGGGTAATATTTGTAGAAAATCAAAGAGAAGCACTATCTTGTCCTTTCTGATTGCAATTTGCATTAAGGGATACTGGGGTTTGGACAGGGAATTTTCCCTGCAAACAAGACTTGCACTCAATTTTTCCATTCTTCTGGCAGATCCACGTAGCTGTTTTAGAAAAGCATGGGGAAGGAGGGGGAGAAGAAAAAGAAAGGAATGATTTTTAAGGGTAGCCAAATCATAGGCATCAAATGTTTGAAAGGTAATGTGCATGATGACTGCATGAACTGCCATATGATCAATCTAGTCGTGCAAAATACGTGGTGATAGGTAAAAATACTGTCACTCCCCAAATTTGCTTTCAGCCTCAACTGTATGTGCTCCAAAGTATGTCTCAATTTATGATAATTTTCTTTTTTTTTACAATCTTAGAGACACACAGCTCTGCAAAGGAATTGTTACTTATGAGGTATTCTATAAAACCAGTACAGCAGCAGGGAAAGAGCCCAACAGTAGCAGGTGATACACTATGCTTGTGAAAAAGTATAATCTTTTCCTCTTGATGACGTTTGAAAAATTCGTGTATCACTTCTCAATGAACATACCTGAAACCAATTCTGTGAGAGCAGGAGTGGGGGAAGGAGACACAGAGAGAATCTCTGATTAGCGCATCCCACAGAAGAATGAACCAACTAGTAATTATCTCTCTAAGGGTTAGATCTTACTGGAAGGTTCTCACAAACAGGTGATGCACTACCACCAACTCGGAATTCTCTACTTTGATTCACAATGAGCACAGGAGGATGTGATGAAAGCAGGGAAACAGAGAAAGTGCTGTCGAGTGACTTTAAAAACACATGTCACGATTGTGACAACAGTATTTGGTAAGTTTTATCATGGTTTTAATTTTTGAAGAGTGTACTGAACAGCATGGGGTAGAAAAAGGATGGGAAAGGACAGTCCAGTTATGACACGTACTCATTCTGCTCTTAGACCCACAGAAGGCTAGCAAGCTGTGTGACAACACTGAAAGTAATCTCAAAAAAAAAAGATTTAAAAAAGTGTTAAACTACAAAGAGGAAACCAAAAGCAAACCAAACTGAGAAGCCAAAACCACACTCTCAGAACCAGTGGAACTGCACAGGATGGAGGTGCTGCCACCAGGTAGGGAAATCTAAGCTACTGATCTCAAAACAATTTGTGAAACATTCTTATAAGGAAGCAATACAGAAATTTCTTTCCAAAAAAGGCAAAGACAGTCTAAGCTTTCACTATGCTTCTGGCAGATTCAAGTCACACCAAGCCAACAGTTGGCCTAACAAACAAACAAAAAACCACCCAAAAACAAAACCAAGAACAAAAATTATCACATAAAACCCAAGACATTATCAAACACCCCAGTTTTCCATCTTCCTCTCAGTGTACTTATATTAAACATCTCACAAATCTAAGAAAATTAGTAGATTAACGCTCTCCATTTAGTACAGAATGTTTCTTCCTTTTTTTCAACAGTTTGTCCAAGACTTGAATGCATTACTCATCTAACTACACAAAGAGCAGAGAAATAAGAAAACTCACTTCCTAGAGTAATTTCTACAGTGTGATGTTAACAACCAAATTTTTTAGCAGTGCAGTAACCGAAAATTTGGAAAATGTATCAGACTTTAAATGAAGCCAAATGCCATTGAAAACAGTTATGAGCACACTATCTGTTATTTCTATTAAGTGTATATTCATTCAGCAACATAATTACCATCTGGAGAATTCATACACTTATATGATTTTATACTCTTGCAGGGAATCATTTAAAGGAACTACAAGACAAAAATACAAAGAAAATGTTTCTTCTATTTTCAATCACCTTCCAAAAAACTAACAAATGATGCATAGTATGACATTTAAAGAAATTAGAATGACTGCATAATACTAAGCCCCTTCTATAAGAGTGATTCAAGTAAATATGAATACAGGTTAGATACTGTCAATGCTGCACATACTGAGAATTTCTTTCTACACTACAGAAGTACACATACAGACTAATAGTTACACTGAATAGTTTCCACACAGATGAAAACACCACTACTACAACAACAGGACAAAACATGAGCTTTGAAAAAGGAAAACAAGGACAAAACTAACACTGATAAAGAAAGGCATAAGACGAAAAATACCAGGTTAGATCTTGCAGTGTAGTATATGTCTTCTGAATTGTCCAAAAAATCGCTACTGTCAGGCTGTTCATTAGATAGAGATCAAGAAAAGCGAGTTATTTATATTGTGACTGAAAGCCAGGTGCACAGAAAAGTAAATTTTCTTGCTAAAAAAAAAGAGAAGATACTGTTAGTTGAAACCCAAAATCATGTTAAGACAGTTCTCGGGATGAGGGTAAAACACAGCTAAGGGAATGGGCACGTTACCAAACACCAAAATGATGAATTATTGTTCATCAGCTGAGCTGTGGCAATGTGTGACAAACTGTCCCAGCAAGAGTCCAGTTCAACATCTCAGTGCAGCACTGACAATAACTCCTCATGCTGCAGGGCTCCAGTCCTTTGTGCATGCACACACGTTAAGTAACTGAGTGTAAGTTTAACCGCGCACGGTGAGACAGAAGCAAAAGCATCAGAACTGCTTTAATGAAAACAGATCCACACTGTTACTGCTGGAGGAAGAGACAGGCATCTCTTGCTCCTACTTCCATTTCAAAGACCTTCTCTGCCAGAGCAGGTAGATTGTTACAAATTTCTCCCACAGACTGGTTTGTGCCGAGGCTCTTTGCTAAAGCATCACTTCCTTGAATAGGTCACTCGTCTGCAATTTGCCATGCCAATTTAAACTGTCCACTGGTTCTACAGCTGATCTATAACTACATGCTTTTAATTTGGTCTCTGGACCCAACATCAGTATTTTTGAAATGACAGATCTGTTTTATCTGGGAAGAACATATGAGGTCTGCATGCTTCTTTCTGACATAAGGCGCAGAGCAGTTAATTTTCCTCTTCAGAAAGATCCAAACAAACAGTTATAGACGTTCCCTATAGACAAAGATCAGGCAAGTTCTTTGGACAGGTTTCAAATATACAACATCTGACCAGAACAGACAACACTAAGATATTTTCTTATCAGCAGAATTAATCTGGATGGTTCAAGTCCCTTCACCAAGCAGCACAGAGCTTCTGAGATTCCAAAGTGCAAAGGTCCTGACTGCTAACACACAGTGCAGGAAAAGGCTCGATTCCTCCCTTCCAACACCACCTGTCAAAGAAGTGCTCTCAAAAGCTGTGCTTTAATCCCCTTTAAAAAATCTCTCTCCAGTTTAGCAACTCAAGTTTCTAAGGTGCAATAAAAGCACCACTGCCCCATGGAGTTATCCATTACAGTTTGTATAGTCAGTGACCGATAAAAAGGAAGAAATGGGGAAAGTATTTTTAAAACTTCACCCTCTCCACTAACATTATTTTGCAATTATGATTTTGTATGTGTATAAATAAAACTCTTAACGAGCAAAAGCATGATAATTTCAACAATACATTGCTTCCAATTGTATTTTCTTTACGATCCAGACCATGCAACAGGGAAGCAAAGACAGGATAACTTAGAATCAGTTCAAAAATAATTTTGAGTTAAATGACGGGTTTATGGTAGAAGCACTGCCTTCATTATCATATTTAATAAAGACTTACATAATCAGGGCTCCTAAATGATGCTGTTATGCAGTTATGTCAAGGTCTAAGTAACACATCTGAAATAATTCTCTAAATCCCATGTGTGATTTGGTAAGCTGTTCTCCTCCATCTCAAACAGGCACCACAAACTGAGGCTCCCTGTCCAGCCAGTTCTGAGGACAAGCAAGATTAAATACCACCTCATACACCCAGAGTCTGCTGACCCACTACCAAAGGGCAAAGCACTTGGAAGGATTATTTCAGTACAACTACAGAGCACCACAAGGAAGTCTGTGTCAGAAATCCAACTCACATGTGGTTTGTAGACTACAGAAGTACATTCCTAAGTACACACCCTTCCAAAAACCAACTCAGAGCAAAGCCAGTGTCCCTCCCACCTATTTACTAAGCCAACTTTTTCTCCTTGACACCTGCCTTAGGAAAACAAAGAGAACACACAAGTCTGCAGTGAGGAAGCAAAGGAGTGTCTTTTTACTCAGGAATGTGAAGAAACTGCCCAAGTGCACAAATGTGGAAAGCAGCAGTCTCCAGAGAAGAGAGGAAGCCACTGCAATTGTGTGTGACACAGCACAGACACCTTTTCCCTCACAGCTTGAGTTCTCACACCCCTTGTACCAACAGATCCACAGGAAGAAACCACTGGCAAAACACCCTGACAGAAAATATGAGCTGCCAGACTCAGCATGGCTCAGCTGTGATACAGGGCCACAGAAGGATTATTCACATGGGAAAATCTTTTAAAATGCATCATACCTCTCCCCCACGCTCTCAATTATATTATTTCCATTGTCAGTACAAGAACAAGGGAGAGAAACAGTTGAGTACACACAGGAATTCTACAATTAAAAACATAACTCTGTAAATAAAGGGAATTATATACTGGGCAGTGAGGTATAAAGGATAGAGGAAACCTATAACACAAAGGGCTGTTGCTTAGCACATACAGCACACCTGGCAGAAACCACAAATATGGAGGTGTGCTACATACAGTGAGTGTAATGGCACCAAAAAAACACTGTTACAACTTGTCAGTAAAATCACTAACAAGTTCAGTAGTACCAAGGAAGCATGCTATACATCTTGGATTTCTCCTCCTCCACAAATATTTGTAGGGAATAATGTGTAGTGCATAGCCCATGCTGCTTGTTACTCACAAATTCATGATGTGGCTCTGTCTCTTTCCTCAAGGGTGGATCAAACTTTACTTGGCCAACTAAAAGGGAGAAAATAAAAACAAGAAGTTGGACTGTAGTTAGACAAGCCTCAGCTCCAAAGGCTAACAAAAAAGAAAAATTCAGTTTAATGAGTGCATCATATCCCCACCGACAGAAACTTGTGACACATGGACATACCAAACTTGTGCCTGCTAGAAACTAATGGGCACAGAAAGTACTCCTTTATCACAAAGGCAGCCCAGTCACCATGTGCCTCACCTACTCATTAGAAGGAACAGGAAAACCACTGAGCAAATAGGGCAGTGAAGCATCCTCTTTAGAGGTGCAATACAGCTGTAATTTTTAGAAAAAACTATCCATGGTATGAATTCCCTGTTGGATCTGTTCTTCTGGGAGACTCACTAGCACTAAAGAGTGCTGAATGAAGTTTGGAGTGAATTAACCACATTTTCCAGGACAACTCTTTGGCAGGCCTTCTTGAACACTCCCACTCTCGATTTTACCTTAAGAAAAGACAGCTAAAGCTCTAAGTATTGCTCTGATTTAATTCAAGCAAAATAATTACTACAACCTGGGGGATGGAGTCTGCTTTTAATGGCCAGTGATCAACCTCCTCCCTTCCTGCTCTCTATGTGATTGTTTCAATTCAAAAGCAAATCCAAGATACTAAATTAAGGAAGAAAAAATAATCCTTTGCCATTCTGTTACCCAGCTGAATCTGGCATTGGTCTGAATATCCTTGCTGGAGCAACACATGAAACTATGTCAATCAGCTCTCAGAAGAGCTCAGGCTGTGTCTTGTTCAATTAAGATGAAGCAATAATGGACTTAGTGCTGACTAAGGGTATATCCAAATATTTTACAGAACCTACATCCTTAAGTGAGACAGCATAAGTTTTTATTTTCCTATGCATCACTAAAAATGTTTCTATGTATGTCAGATACCCAAAATACCAGCTGAAATAGTATCAATGATTAAATACATTGTATTGTCATATTATACATGCTTACAGTTTATTTCAGAGCGTGTCTTTTCTTCTCTCCCATTTCTACTTGTCGAATGAATTCTGTGAGGCACAACAAGAGGCTAGAAGTGAAAAATAAAATATTTCAATACCAAAACACACTCACTTGAAATCCAGTATTGTGTAACAGTTTTTAGCAGGCTTCTTTAGCATAGTATCAAAAAAGAAAGAAATCAAGTGAAAGCTAAACATAAGGATTACATGCATTTTTTATATATTAAAGTTAGAATTATTTGGAGTCATTTTAACTGTTGAATGCCTTCAGTATAAGGGGTTTTAGAACACTGCATTTGAGCAAATAAACCTAATGCTGGCCAGCATTTGTCTTTGGTCATATAGCATTTCCTTTTTTCACCATTCAGTTTAACGGTATTGGTAGTTTTTAAAATAAGCAGTAAGACTAAATCTGACTTACTGGCAGACTGCATTCCATTAGACACCAAAATTATTTTCCCAGCTTCTAATCCAAACTGATTCCTAAAATGTCATCAGTTACATTATTTAAGCAGATGAGAAACCTGCCTGAGGTTTTCAAAGCTGAATAGAAAGGAGTATTCCTGGTACTCCTGTGCTCTGTGGCAAGAGAGATAGCAACATTTCTACAAATTCACCTTCATATTTACATTCAATTTCTATTTTTCCCCTGAATTTCCATTTACTTCTCTAAAGGATGAAGTGTTCTGTGCTTCAAGACCTGGCTTCCTTCTATTAACTCTGTTGAATTTTCTCTCTTCTTTCTACATTCACCACTGCAAGTTCTCTTAGAAATGTGAGGGCATTGTCCACCCTTGTTCACTGCCTCAGGGTCCATGGTGAGCATCTTTGCATGTGAATCACCCTTTTGTATGCTTTTGTTACTAATATTGTTGTTGCTGCACTATCACAGAGTCATGAATAGCTCAGAAATCGTTTATTCCTCAAATACCATCTGAAAACATGATTTCCCTTCTCCCCTTTTCCTCACACACTACCTTCTTGCTTCCTATCAGGATCCAACACACGTATGTGGTGTTTCACCTCCCACTTTTGTTCATTTTGCTCTTCCTTGAAACTGGAGAGACTTAGAGACGGTGGGTGTGTATTTTCTCCCACATTTCTCACAAGCAGTTTTTTTGTTTCTCACAGCTTGTGTCAATCTTTCCCTTCCACAGTTCCATTTTGTCTATTGTGCACTCTTTGGGCTACAAAAATGGTTTGCTACAGCATGTCTAATACTAAGTGCTGAAAGGTTGCTCAACTATAATATTTTATTATTTATTATTATTAAAATATATTATTTTATTTGCAGTGTGTGCATCCATACTAATAGCACCAGGAGCCCAGCTGGAGGAGGGGTAGGAGGTATTTTCACCTTTGCAGAGATACTGTGTGAGCACTTGCACCCTGACACAGATGTCTGTGCTGCAGTACAGACAGAGCCTGTCCTCCTATCACCTTCTCCATGACCACAGAATTACATTCAGGATCAAATCTTCATCTCTCAGTCATGAGGACAAAGTCCTCAAGTCACCTTGAAATACCTGCACTGACAACAGGCTGACACAAACACCTGACATTTGAGCTGTGCAGGAGGACAAAGGAATGTAGGTTAACTTCCTGACACAAATGCCATTTGGGCACAAATTCCATCATGGCACAGGTCTCAAAAGCAATATTGTCCCCAAAACTTGCAGTGTGCTACACATAAAACATGAGCACTTTCGTCTTTGCAACCTTTTCAGCTAATATCACACCCATCCTGAGAATCACTGCCACAGAAATGGGGAGAACAGGCAATTGCCAACATCTCCTAAGTCCAGAGTCCCAACCAGAGATCCTGTCTATGACTGAATGGGGAATTAAGTGAAGCCCTCCATGAGCTGGGGTACAGAAAAATACTGGAAATGTCAGTTTCAGATACTGCTGCCAAATGAATAACAACTGCATGAACTGGACAACTTTTTTGATCATACCCAAATGATGCCATCATGGTTTTTTGTTTTCACACATTAAGCACTTCACCTTTGAGTTTAGAATGATTTAAAGATGTAGTATGGTACTCTTCAGACTGGTGGCAAATTCAGATCCACTTTTCAGCTCTGCTGACTATCCAAGCAGTAACAGATCGCATCCCCCTAAAAGCAGCACAGGCCAAGTGAAGACCTGTCACCACAGTGGGCAGCAGACTTGCCTTCAAATACCACTGACAGAAAAGCTCTCTAGTCTCCAAAAAAGAAAAACAACCCATCAAAAAAACCTCAAAACATTACCACCACCCCCCAAAAAAATCCATAGCTGTAAACAAACTGGGGAGTAGGTCTGAGGCTCTAGATTCTCAGTGGTGTTTTTGTACTGTGTTATGTTGCACCACATTTTATCACTTCTTTTGATTTTTGATGGATGCATTCAGGCAATTGTGACAAGTACAGGACTGGCCAATCCCTAAATTAACATCTCCAGCTGCCTCTGTGAGCAGGCAAGTTTTGGAGCAAGTTAAATTGTACATAACATAAGCGCATACACTTCTTATTCCACTCATTTCATTATAGGAAAGACCATAATACCACCGACTGCTCTGCCTGTGGTGAGATTCTTCATCTGAAATACAAAACCTGCTCAACTTCTCCCCAGACAAGGCACAGTTTCTGCTCCTGATACCACACTTCATTATGGTATAATTGATAAGTAATACAGTAGACAACAGAAGAGCCTTCTTCATGCTAAGTCACAAGGGACATACAAGAGCGAACACTATTTTGTAAGCTACCCATAACTATCAATAAAAGGCAGACCTTTCTTGTTACAGCAGCTCATGAAAGCTTTGGCTTTCTGCTTTCCACAGAAACACCACTTAAAGGGCCTCAGAGCTCTCACTCTTTACTGAGCAGAGAGAGAACTAAAGGACACTAAAGAGCTTATGGTGAGAAGATCCAAGTCACCCAGTGCTGACTCCATCAGGAATTAGACACCTTTCTCATCAGTGACCTGAGAGCCACATTACGAGATTTCTTGCGTGTTTGACTTCTTAAATTTTTTTTTTATTTCTTAATTTTTTCTTCCACTCCCACTGTGTACATTTGCTTTTAAAAGTATTGACTATTATTCCATCCTTATGCCTTTATCTCTTTCCCTCTCGTTTGGAAAATATGTAAGCACTGCACTCCATAACACAAAAAATTATCTATTTCACTTTGGCTTCTTTCCACACTTTTTATTTTGGCTTTTGAGATAGACTTGGTGCAAGTCAACTTGTCTTTGCTGTTCATGGGGGTAAAAGCTCTTTTAACTTGTAAAATCTGAAAATTAGCCTCTTAAATTAGTTGCCTCTTTTAAGCTTCTTTTCCTTTGAAGGCATTATTAGACTAGTTTACCCATTAAAAAGAATCAAAACTACGTAATTCAAGAATCAGTGGCATTTGTGTTAAAAGTATTACATTTTTTCTTAAAAAAAAAGGCCATCAGTTAGGGAACTGTAAACATTGGGAAAGTATTTGCTAACACGCAGTAAAGTATGAAGTAGGATGAAGTAACAGAGTATGTCTTCTCTTACTTATTAAACACTTCAGTCCTGTGCTGTTCATCATCTTACATAAGCAGGCTACTTTTTCCCAGCTGTTTGAGCAGAAAATCAGAAACTTTTTGACAAAACTGTAAGTGAAACCAAGTTTCAGAGTATTCTAAGGTGGAAAAATACAATCTGCAAAAAACACGCATCAAACCATTTGACAAAATCAACTACAGGATCATTCTCTCCTGCACAGGTATAAAATCATTTTTATGAATGCTTTCTTTGCAAATGGAAACATAACTCCATAAAGAAACATACAGCAGAGTGCATGACAGATCTAAGGACTGGAGCAGCAGACCACATTTACTGTTTCAAAATTGTTGAAGAACAACAATAACCAAAATTTTGAAGTATTTAAATCTCTTTCACTTTGAGTTACCCTTTCCAAAAATATAATGAATTTTGGTAAGTGCCTGTATATGTGACAGAGCAGCACAACCAAAAGTAAAAGCAACCCTTGAGACTATTAATCACAAAAAAATCCTGGGGCTCAATAAATCACAGCCATTTAGTTTTGCTGGCAAACAAAAACTTAATCTGATTCTATGATTAAAATATATTCGTACCTCAGGATCATCATCATCAAAATCATGGTAAGTGGAATGATCAGGATTATTCATTTTATCCAGAAGTTCAATGGCAAGACTTCGATTTAATGGCTGGGTAACAAAGGGATGCTGAAAGAGGGAAACACAGAGATTAAAATTCCAGCTGCTCACATTAAGCATATTTTAATTTTATAACTTTAAAAAACCCCTCATACATAAATTTATACCTGTAGCAACTTTTCAGCTGTGGGTCTTTTTTTAGGATTTTTTGTAAGTGCCATTTTCACAAAATGATGGAAACTATTGGACCTGTAAAACGAAGTGCTAAACATTAAAATCAATTTCCCATTAAAGTACATTCATTATCTACTGAAACAGAAAAGTACTTACCATTTCATTTTGTCCTTTAGTTTAGGAGGCTGGAAGTTGCTTTTTGTCATTAGAAAAAGTGCTCTGAAAAAGAAGAACAACAACATTTCTGTGGTTACGCTGCAATACATAAATGAGATGAATTATTAAAGACTTTATTTAGTTGGCAGGAAGAAGCCCGATCAGTTTAAGAGACTCAACCAGGACATTATACACTTATGCACCAGAAAGAGTTGCCACATCTTCTGTGCTGTTCATTCACTGCCCAGAGCCCTTGCAGTACACCCAAAACTCACAAGCACACGCAGCCATCTCTTCAAACGGATTATTTAATTAGCAGCATTTACCCACCGAGCTGCAACCATTTACTAACCTCATTGGATGTAGGTCAAACATTGGAGGCTGAAGTTCAGCAAGCTCTATTGCAGTTATTCCAACCGCCCACAGGTCACAGAGCTGGTTATAGCCACCTTTCCTTTCTACGGCAGCAACTTCTGGTGCCATCCTAAATGGTAAAAGACATTTTTAGGTGAACTTCTCACCATAAATTCAACACTCTTCTGTACACAGGAGTTTAGTATTCTCACTATGTATTTACACACAAGTGTGTGTGTAAAAAATTATGCAATGTACATCGGAAGTTTCCCTCAGTCATCTTCTAGTAACTAATAGGCAGTTAACTAGGCAGTTTCTAAAATGGTCATTTAGGAGTAAGTGGATGAAATCAATCTGTCTCAGACGAAATACTACTCAATAACCAAAGAGCCTGAAGTATAATTATTCAACTACAATAAAATCCACATAATATCCAAGTTTACACATTGCCTAGAAAGTGATCCACTGACTTAGAAGAAAAGAATTCTAACGAGAAAAAGTAATAAAATGTCAGCTTTCTTGTATCCTGAAAGCATGAGACTCATTGTTACCTCTGTATAGAGAGCTCCTTGTTTGTAAAGTCTGTCTCACTCATGTCAGGTGACCTCTTTTAAGTCAACAAAGTGGTTTCACATTCTCAGGTGGCAAAAATGAACAAACATAACTGGCACATAAATGGGAATACCTAAAGGAAATTATTCAGTTGGAACTGTCACATGTTTTGAATGGCCAAAGTGAATTATGAATTTGATTGTCCTACATAGCCCTACGAGGGGATCAACATGTGAGTATTTCTTAGCTTTGAGCTTTATGAGTCCAGATCACCTGAAAAGTAGCACCAAGTAACTCAATAAATGTAATACAGATGAAGTCACGAAGAGAGTGCTCCAGTAAATCAGCAAGCAGCATCTCAACTGATGCATTATTCAAACACAGGTATCCTGGGGTCACAGTACCAAGCCTGCCAGAGCTCAGAAAGTGTTTGGACAATGCTTTCAGGCACATGGTGTGACACTCGGGGATGTCCTGTGCAGGGCCAAGAGTTGGACCAATGATCTTTGTGGGTCCCTTCCAAGTCTTATCTGTAGATCTGAAAACATCAGCAGGTTTGGTGCTAGAAATTACTCCAAGATTGCATAACTAAACTATATTTAGATATGTTTCTTCCAGAGTTCCTTAAAAATCCCAATCACTCTAAATCAAAAAGGAGGGAGTTACCACAGCACAAGGGGAACATGGCTTAAACATTTAAACAGGAGGGCTACTAGCACTGCAGTTCACCTGCCCTGAGACACATGTACATCTAATGACCACTAAAACCTTCACATGGCATGTTTCAACTAAATTTTCTTCCCTGCAATCTCAAAAATTTTTCTTCCTTGCTTCTGCTCTCAAACCTCTCAGAAGCTTTGCTGAACAACTGATGCTTTCTGTCAGCATTTAGCCTATGTAATACTTTCAAAGTTATTATTTAAGGTTATTTGAGAAGCCTGGCACAATCTGAAAGTTACAGGCAAGGACTGAGGTCATCCTGACATCTTGGGAAAGAGACACAAACCAACCACACAATCAGGACTGATGGGTGTTTGTGTTATTCTGAAAGGGAAGTGAAGCCTCGGTGTGACTTACATGGCAGAGGAAAGCTAAAAATACTGTGCTTGGCTATTTCAAGTCAATACTTGAACATAGGGTTTTTTCATTATATATATTTTTTTATCTTGCACCTACTATGCTGTCAGACTACATAATTTTAGTATCTTTCTGTGAAACATACGATAAACGTGCTGTTCTACAGTGGAGAAATGTGCCCCATTTACTTCAAGGTGAAAGGGAACAACCACTTCCAGTAGGAAAAGGATAAAATGAAAGGCAGAACTTCAGATAAGAAAAATTATATACACTAGTTTGATGGGGGAAGAATAAAGATGCAGTACAGATAGGACTGTATCACAGAATTCTATCAGTTTAAGTAAATAAGGGAAAAATGGCTTAGAGAAACAGTTCACAAGTGACAAAAGTCTGCGGATCTGTGAAGACAAACGAAACTCATCAACTGAAAAGTTGTAGAAAAACTGTATCTAGGCTGGAGAGGAAGAAACATAAAGCATCAAAATGGAAAATCAGAGAATTAAAAAATATTTAAGACCAAAGTTAAAAACAAGCAAAATTGCTGCTAGCTTTCAAGTTTTACAAAATTGAGATAAATTAGTCAATGGTGATGGCACTACACAGCCTTTCAAGTTTTCTGAGCATTAAAGCCTTTTCTCTGACACTCAGCTAGTTCAGGATTTGGAATAAGTAACACAGATATGATCACCAGAAAGGTCTGACACAGCCTTTAGTGGTTAGTGTACCCAGGAAGTGACAGAACATGCTTTTATCACAATTTTTCAACAGTATTATATGTGTTATCATTATATTCATGGTCAAGTAAAACACAGTTACCAATATGGTGTGCCAATGAATGATTTCCTTTTGGCAATTGTAGCTGTTATCTGTGCAGATACTCCAAAATCAGCTATTAAAAAAAAAAGGCAAAAACAAAATGACAGTTAACAAGTGATTTGATGTAATTAATTGTTAATGAACACAAGCTTGGTTTCCCCACTGCTAAGAGGTTCTTGGAAATATTTAACAAAAAATAAATAACAAAAGCAAATAATAGAAACTTGGTGTGTCTCAGATACCATTGGTCAGCTCCCCTCAGTCACTTGCCAAACATGCACACAAATGTCCCTCAACCACACAAGGAAGAGCAGGCTGGCACAGAAGACCTAACAGGTCCATGCAGTGTTTTAATATGATAAATTACCTCATTTGGGGTTACCAAAGAGTTTCTTTCAGGTAAGCTTTCAAGGTACATTTCACATTTAAGGACTCTGGATAGTAGATTTTATTAAAAACTTATAAAACCCTGTGATTTGACTTTCACTTTTCCCTCACAATATCAGGTCTTTCACCTCACTGTTCCAAAATTACTCAAACTAATCCTTAGATACCAATTGGATGGTTTAGTTAGATACGACCAGCAAGATAAAAAGAATTCTGATATTCACTAATTCCTTATATAAACCATCACCTCATTAAACAAAACAGAGCATTCTGCTTCTTAGAGGACACAAAAATATTGATTTTTAAGCACTAAGATGTATTAACTCACCTAATTTTACATGTCCATTATCCGTTAAAAGAATGTTTGCTCCCTTTAAAAAAGAAAAGTTTATTTGAATTAAAACATGCCAACTCCTCCAATACCACATCAAGAAAAGAAATATGTGAGATCTTACATCAAATTAGGGGCCAAAGACAAAGCAAGGATTGTGTTCAATAAACCTGCAGCCTTATCAAGGAAATGTTTGTGAAATCAGCAAGATGCCATTCTGTTATTAAAAAAACTCCTTGGATATACAGTGTTTTTCATTAATTTTTAGTTTAGCCTATGGTACTATAGAGTTTGCATTGCACACAAAACCTCTCAATAAACAGTATTTGCCTGTGCTGATTAATTCTTCCTTTTTTCTATTTACAATGACTGAAAGGAAACAGGAACTGAAAAGGTCAAAGTGGAAACAATTTCATTTTCTTTTCATAAGTAGGAGCTCATTTTGTCTTGTTTGAGAGCCATGCTTATAATTATAGCCTTAAGGACCTGCCTCAACAATCAAGCATTTAGCAAAGCTACTTCCGTCCTTATGCAACAGAGATTCTGTTAGCGCTGGATTTGGAGAGGTCATTTTTGTGTGGCTATGTGCACCACTCACTTCAGCTCAATAATCAAAATTAACCCAAAGCAGAGGTTTGTATTACAAAATTACAAGATAAAAGGACAGAGAACAAACCCAATTTGAAGACTGAAACAAGGTACAGGTTGAGCTGAGCGAAGGTTAGAGCTGGCTAAACACACCTCCAAACGTCAGCACTGCACTGCCCATCAGGTAGATGGAAAGGCAGCAGAGATGAACCTCCAGAAATGTGTGTTTTTACAGATTATGGCTTTTCCCAGAGCAGGAAAAGTCAGGCCTGCAATAAAACATAGCTAACTTGGCCCATGTTGCACAAGTACAGTTAATGAGCTTGGCAAACAATGTAACAGTCCCGCTTACACGCTCTTGACCTGGTTCACCTTTCAAGCTAACAGGACAGGTAATCTAAACATGTAACTTAGCTACTAAGGGAAGCAAACACAATTCAGCAGTCAGGCAACCTGCAGATGAAGATAGTACTTTTCCATGCTCATGAGAACAGCTTTATTTAAAAAAAAAAAAATCCTCTCAATTTAAGTACTGTAAGCATTTGTTATCAGCACAGTTCTGCTTAGAAGAAGTATCTGTGCACTCTATCCTTACAAGCATTCTATAAAGTATAATAGAAAATTTAATTGTGGTGCCTGAAGTAATCTTCCATTCAGAAATTACTTTGGTGATTGCTCAAAACCCAAATATTCTTCTGCAGCCAATGAGAACAACTTGAAATCAGGCTGCATGAAGGCAACTACAGCTGGAGCTGCTGGGGAAAAAAGAAACCAAAACCAGCCAAACCAACAGCATGCAACAACACAAAAGAAGATGATGATTTACTGTCTGATTTCCAGGAGGAAGCTTGCCAGGTTTGGAAGGGCTTTGGAAAGACTAGGTAGTAAAACTTCAGGAACAAAAAGTCAACATGAAGCACCAGAAGGAAACTGTAACAGAGTGTAAGAGCCTGAACAAGCCACTTTTGGTATAGCTGAGATGGAGATTTAAGTAAGTCAGTACTAATAGCCTGATTTGCAGTACCCTCTCTATTTTTAGCGTGCGAGGGAGGGGACAGAAGCAGTCTCCAAGAACCGCACAGAACAGCAGCCGCTGCCCTGCAATCTGCTCACCAAGAAGCAAGAAGCCAAAGCAACAGCTCTGCACACTGGCTGGTTCTAAAAGAAGGGCATATTGAGCTCCCCGGAAAAGCTATGGGAAAGAGCAAACCTTTCTCTTGCACAGAGCACACACCCTGACAGCCATCTGAACACACATTGCTCTGGACACCAGATGATGGCTAAATTTCACAGCACTGCTCCACATAAACAGTATGTGCGGCTCCACGGAAAAGAACAAACTATTTCCTTGCATGTATTTTAAAGAAAGATTTTTTCCCCTTGGGCAGAAACTTTTATTTCGTTCTAATAGATTAAAAACCCCTACATATTCAGAAATATACTGAAAATTGATACGTAACAGTAAAGAGCACTGGACATGATGTAGCCTGGTTTAAAATCACCAAAAACCCTTTCCGTTTTTACTTACCTTTATATCTCTGTGCATTTTTCCTTTACTGTGAAGATAATATAGTCCCTGCATAAAATATTTAAATAGTAATTTAGTCCAACATTTTTCATTTGACATACGTTTCTTACTTAATTACCACATATATTTAGGATCCAATTCAATCATCTATATGACTCACTGACTGAAGAACATTTTTATATTTCAGCGTAACCTGCTGTAAATTTGCAGATTCAATAGATGTAGCAGCACATCTAACATCTTTATATAAAGTAGCGTACCTAAATATCTTTACATAAAGAGAGTTAGATATTTATCTCATATCTAAAACACAGGATAGATGGAAGTAATACCAGTCACCACACCTATTGGAAGAAGAGTATTCCCCAAACAAGTTTTCCTCTGGACATGGTAACCGTCATCTTTTTAGATCAAGTTAATTACTGTTAAATTGCCTAGGAGTCTTCTATTCAGTGGTCAGATCACTGGATCACTGCTAAAGCTATCTCCTGTATCATTACATATTTCAATCAAGCCTAGAAACATGCAGTACTGTGGGTCTAACACCAGAATTCAACTTCGTTTCATGGATTTCTGCAAAAGCATTCAGCCTTCAGGGTCTCAGTGACAGTACCAAAACATTTTAAGACTCAACGCAAGTTAGAAACTAAGTTTAAATTCTGGAAGAATTCTATAGAGCCAGATTCCTGCATGACAAATCAGAGACCATGGGACTCTGGACACTCCGGCTTATCTCTAAAATTCTCTTCCAGGGGTAAAATGACACACAAACATCTTCCTTGCTCTGTGACCGTGAACCTCCACAAGGCTCACATTCATGGGAAACATCCATGTCAAGACTGGTATTTTTTTTGCCAGTTCATGCAAGACATCACAGAGTTGACTGCAAAATTTAAAGTGTAATTAACCCAAGCATCTACCAGACCACTGTGAGAACCGGCATTAGGCAGAAGAGTCCCATGTACACTCTTTAAATCTCTGGATGCTACTGGCACACAAAGTCCATTAATTCACACACTTTTACCACTGCCCTGGAAGAATCTGAAGTCATAATTTTCAAAACTGAATGCCTGGAAACAGGTACTTTAAGGGTCATATTTAAAAGACCCATATTTTCAGAATCAAATCTCACTGATTCCAGCAAGATGGACAGCAAGTATTTTTTGAAAATGGAGGATTCAACGGGGTTCTAAATATGGAGATTGAATGTTAACTTCAGCATCCAAGTGAGACTCCGGATTCATGGACATTGGTGGCCAAATTAATGTTGGACAAATTACATCTATGGATGGACAACAGCCTATATTCTCAGACTTCTTACTCGAGGAAATGGTGTTGCATTATAAGCTGCAACAAGATATCTGAAACTACATGCATTATATTTGGTCAGAGTATTATAAACATATAATTACAGACAATTTAAAATACAGAAAAATGGGTCCATGAATAACATTTAGAAAATAAATACAAAATAGCAAGTTTTTTCCTCACACAATTTATACATATTAACCAAGATATCTTCCCCCACAAATAAATGGTTTCATAAATTCCATTCTAGACTACTCACTCCTCCATATCTGAGAAGATTATGGATTTGATTGATGGACTGTCTGGTGGATAAGGAATTGCCTCAATGATTGCATCCAGAGAGCAGTGGTAAATAAGCTCAATGTCCAGAGTGACAAGTGTCCCTCAGGGTTCCACACTAGACTGTCTAATATCTCCATCAATTATGTAGACAGTGGGATCGAGGGCATCCTCAGCAAATGCGAAGAGATCTCATAAGAAAGACGGGCACAAACTTTTTAGCAGGGTCTGTTGTGAGAGGACAAGGTGTAATGGTTTTGAAGTAGAGGAGGGTAATTCAGATTAGATATAAGGAAGAATTCTTTTATCATTATTCTTTTATCTTATGAGGGTAGTGAACCACTGGAACAGGCTGTGGACAGAGGTGGTGGATGCCCCATCCCTGGAAACATTCATGGTCAGGTTGGACAGGGCTCTTGAGCAACCTCATCTAGTTGAAGATGTCCCTGCTCATTACAGGGGGGTCTTTAAAGGCCTTTTCTAACCCAAACCATCCCAGAACTTTTTAAGAACAAAAGGGTTTAAAAACTCAAAACCCTTAATGCTCCCAGATGTCACATAAACCTGATCTGTAAGTAAAAAAAAAAAAAAAAAAAAAAAAAAAAAAAAAAGCCATATCCTGTATGTCAGAAGGCAGCAGTCTCTGGCTGGGAGATAAGGAGATGTAAGTGGCAACCAAGGGAGATGGCTTGAACAGAGCTATCCTGAATGAGTGTTTTGAAAGAGGCAGCAGGTCTCAACTGATGGCATTCAACAGGTTTGCACTCACTACAAGTCAAGAACTGCTCTCTCACATAGAAGCAAGATATCCATCAAAAAAGCAGTTTCTGATTAAGTTTTACTGGTGTACTGAACCTGTAATTTAGGAAAGAAAAATGAAAGCTAGCATACCCACAAGGACAGGCTAATGACCTTACCTTCAACATCTCAAGCACACAGGCAATTTTTTTCTTATTGGCACAGATCAATTATTAGATAGGCAAAACTGAGTGTTTATATTTTCCTTCAAATGTGCAGTAGCTAATTTATACTGTAAATATGGATTAAGAAAACATGCTGCTTCCCCCTTTTAGAAACAAATATAAAATTAACAGCAGAAAGATGACAAGAGCTTTCTTCAAATGATCCAGGGTAATTTGAGGTTATGCAATTATACAAATTCCTACGCTGTAATATGGGACCTCCTAGAAGTCTGAGAAAAACGCTGTAATTCAATTACCACACTTCCATGGCATCACATGTTATTTGCAGCTTTTATTTTTAGCTTTTAATACTTTTACATTAAAAGACAACACAAGAACCTGAGGACACACTACCTGTAGTGTTTCTCTGCTAACATAGGCAATCTGCTGCTCTGATAGTGGTCCAGTCACTGAAATGGAAAAGAAAAAGATAACAAAAGTCTCAAAATCAGGTAAGATACTGCCCATTCCAAATTCACACCTCAATTATTTCCATTCACACTGATAGGACCTTACACTATGAGTCTCTAAATAAATGTGCTTAGTGTTTACCCCAGATGGAGCATCTCAAAGGCCATAACATTTTTTAAAGTCAAAAATGTCCAGTCCCATTGGAATGGAAACTACTAATTCTCCTATATTTAAATCTCACTGTAATTGAGAGGAAAAAGAAGCACAAGTAATGATTTAAGCCGAATGCTTTCTCCTGAACAAACCCACTGTGTCCTTCTCTAGAGGGCTGGACTTTCAACTCAGTGACTCAGAGCTGCAGCCAACTCTGTTCAGTCCCCTTTGAGCCCTGGGCAGTTCTTTGTACATTTGTGACCTGCTCTCTTCTTCCATCCTTCCCACTGCCTATGATCTGCTCCCTCCAGCTCCTCAACCTTTCTCTGAAATCAGCAGTCAGCACTGCTGCTCCTGGGCCTGCCACACCAAGCACCTTCTCAAACTCCCCTTGTAAGCAGGTTCAGCAGTTTCCCAAGGGAAGGAGGAGTCTCTCTCCCTCGAGGGTCCAGCTTCACTCAAGTCTCTTAGAGGAAAACAATTAAATTCTGAACAAATACACAAAGCAAACAGTGAGAGGCAAGCAAGGAATGGTCTGTGACTTGTCCCAGTCACCGGACTTTGATCCTGAAATTAAAAGGGTTTAAGACCAGGAAATGCAGTCCTGACTGTAAGATTTTCAGGTTTTGCACAGAAAACAAAGAGAAGTTGGATGGAGTTCCTCAAAGGCCACAGAAAGTGTAGGGAGCTAAGAATGAATCTAGATTAAAGAATCTAACTGTTTAGCTTCTACAATATTAGTATCATGCAACGTGTATCTTCAAAGTCTACATCCAACTTCTCTTTTCTGAAAGAAAAGCTCCAAACCCACATAAAACTATATATATTGGCACCCACAGTAAGCGTATCTAGGCATCTATTTTTGTTTTGAGAAATTTAATTCTGATTAACTTAAATGACTCAAGATTACAGAGGCCTATAGTTAACTGGAATAAGACTCTTTAGAACACGATAAAGACCAGAAAAGAACCTTCCATTCTAACTACCAGCAGAGAAGCCAAAAATCAGCTGCAACGGGAAACCACTCCTGTAGACATCTGCTCAGGCATTTATGTGGCATGAGCTCATTTCCTATTCTACAGGTGTTCCACAAAACAAAGCCTATTAAACATGATGCTTTTCTCAAAATTAGCAAGGAGGTAAAGAATCACCAAGGCCACACTTGAATGACTGCCAGGAACGTGGTGTGAACTTGTGCATCAGCGCTTCTCTTAATTGCACCCAAGGTAAACGTAAAAAGCTGCTTACACACAAGAAACCCTCACACATAAAGTCTTCACGATTTTGAATATAGATGGATTTCCTCAATGAAAAACATCACCTGAGAACTACAAAGCCATTGCTCACTTAGAGCATACTCCTTTCCTAAACAAGTCTAAATTCCAGGGCAATAAAGTCCTTCAAAACTAATTTTGTCTGTTGAAAAATAGCAAGCAGTTGACTGATCCTGTCTTTATTCAGCAGATTCACAGACGGCCCTTGTTTCTTTGACTACTCACAGCAGCCAAGCCTAAAGCAGATATAGAGACCACCTTTGCTTTTCACATGTCACACATCCAGCTTAAAAAAAACCCTAAAAAATTTTAAAAATACCCTCATGGAACTACTGGTACACATACATTCAAATAATTTACAAGGACAAGAGCACCCATGCTAATCAATCCACATACTAGGCTTCTGTAGGAAGTGGTATAGATTATACTAAAACAAAGTTCAAAAGCTCAGAAACAAAATGGTTATGAAGCAAGACAGCACATCAAGACATCAATTTTCTTTTACTATGTAATACTGTCTAATTTTACAGCCTTTGAAAAGCAGTGATGGGCATATGAACCCCTGAAGGATGGAAATAACTTCTGCTGCTAAAAAAAGCCCCCACTAACTTTGTTTACAAAACCCAAACCAATTAAGTAAAAACATAAGCTGAAATTTACCTCCAATGAATTATTACAGATACTAAATTTAGGATTCCTCCTCTCCAATTCCAAAAACGCTGCAATCATTTCAATTTTTGAAAATAAGCTGTACTTAGATTTTCAGGAATAAAGTCTTGACTTACCATGATAAATATCCTGTAGAGAGCCACCTCCACAGAACTCCATGCAAATCCACAGCTTGTCTCGTCTAAAGAGTGAACAAAACCATTCATTAGCTGTCAGATTTGCAGAGGACTTGTAAAAGATAAGCCAGAGGACTCAAACACTATAAAGCATAACACAACGTGCTCTGTATTATGAAAGTACAAGTCAAATAATGAGTATAATTTAATCTTCATGTGACACTTCACTGTCTAAATAGCAACTAGTGAAATAGTCAAAAACACTCTACTTTAATGAAGCAATAAAAACAGTATTAGCAAAACATTTACACTGATTTTTGTTGAAATACATTTTTCTGAGAGTAGAGTCAAAACAGATGTGGGTTCTTATTTCTTCCTCATTTTCACTTCTCCACTTTTTTCAGAGCATAGGAGCTAACACAAACAAGAAACAAACACAAAACAAAAAGCCCCAGGGATCTCTCAACCAAATTTCTTTCACAGCAAATTAAGTGAAACTAGTGCTTCAGTCAAAGCTAGGCAGAGCAGAGCCCATGCTGTGGGTAAGTGCCCACTCAGATGAAGTCTTTTCCTTCAAAAATAACTATGGATATTTTTGGTGGCAGGGTCAGAAAGGAAGTTACTCAGTTCTTCTTCCCTTACTAAGGGAATCAATTCCGTTTGATTCACTGTACCTCCACAAAAGGTGCTTTCCAAGAATAGAAAACGGGCTGAAGGATTCAAAGGTATCTTCTATTATGGCCATTAATTCTATTTTCACTCAGTCATTTTCATTGGTAAGATGTGTAGCCACAAAGACACTGTGGAGAGTCAAAAATCTGGGACTTGCCTAGTCATTCCTGGCCACCAAAATACTCAGGGAGGGGGAAAAAAAATCCCATCCGACCACCTTAGAGCAGACAGTAACACAGGACAACCAAAGGACAGACTGATGGTTGCTTTGCAGCTTCCTGATGACCTGGTCTTGCATGTCTTGCATTCGCAAGGCTCTGTGAGAACGGCTGAGACACATTTGTGGCAGTGTTTTTGCAAGGCAATGGTGGAAGTGCTGAGCTCGTCCCCTGAGCTGCAAATTGCAAGTGTTCTCACCAGCAGGTGACAGCTGGAATAGCTGCTGCTCCAAGGAAGAACTGTCTCTCTTGGATGTCCTCCCCTTTTATGTCCAGAGTCCACATGGCCCTCAAAGCTACATTCCCAGCTTCTTCCTCTAGGGGTGGGAAAGGTACTGTCTAAGCATTACAGGAGTTTTAAGCAACAGAATTCCCTGGCTGTCAACTCCACACATTTCCAGGGGTTGATTAAAGCCTTGCTTGATAATATTAAAGTTTTCCACTGAAACAGCTGACCAAAGCCAGACACAGAAGCAGTGTGACAACCTGTGCAAGAAAACCAAGTAAGAATGAGGCACAGAAGAGACATCTCCAAGTCCCTTCTTTGTTCCCACAATGATGCAGGACTCAGACAGGGACACTTTTGGAGGCTCACGGGCCCATGTGGCTGCACCCTGCTGTTAAACGTAGCAGCAGCGTGGAAGTGGGAAGACACCAGAACCATCCCAGCAGCCTTGGGAAAGCAGCAAAGCGCCCACAAAATACTAGACATGAAGCACTTAAGTGCTGTAAACTCTCACTTTTGCTTACTGGGCATTCACTTCCCAGTGTGCAGAAGTCCTACAGAAAACAAAAAAAGAACATAAGAGGATAAGAAGAGGTGATTACATTTCTTATTTTCGATCTAGCCTTTTATCACTGTGCTTAAGCACTCTGAGACAGGTGAAGATCCCTGTAACATCCAACAGCAGCAGCGTACGCTGTCATCTCTTTCTGCAGAGCATACAGCCAGAGCAGCAAGCAAAACAGAGACAGGATCAACAGCACCATTTAGCATCTGCAACTTAACACCCAGGCTAACAGGATGGCAGAAATGTCACTGTCTGAAAAATCCCTACACAAACAGACAAAATTCTTGGGGAACAATATGCTGCTGAGTATCACGTATAGGACAATGGTATTTTTCTTATTGCTCTTAGCATTGAAATACGCTTGGGAAACAAAAGGTCAGACAACAAAAAATCTCAAAGACAGTGATTCGATTGCCCAGACAAAAGAGAAGCACTCTGCCAAAGAAGATGAGGGAACCAAGTAAGAGTGTAAGAGAGTGACAAAATATACAGCATATTTGCCAAAATTTAATTCTGGGTCTCCAAAGCTATACTTTGATAGTCTGAGACAAGAGAGAAACTTTTCTTTTAAAGAAAAAGCACCTCCAGCCTGAATGCAGGAGAAGAGACAGTCTTTCAATATAAAAATGCTAAAGAAAGTTGAGTGCAACAATAGTAGTTGTGCACTGTTTTCATATGAAAATTAAAAAAAAAATCATCAGAAGCAGCTTGTTATTATACAAAGCAATCTGTTCCCACTATGACTGGTTGAAAGAAGTAGCTGGTAAGACAACCAAATACATTTGTCAATGTTTCTACAATGCAAATAACCTCACCTCCAGAAACAAACACAAAACCTTCACATTCAGAAGTTCACATGTTGGAAAAACATTCTACTGAACAGATTTGAAAGATACTATATACATAGACTCTTCATACTTGTCATACTTCTGCTTGATTTTCCACTTATGTATTAAAATCAAAGCTTTTAAGCATCAACTCATTTGCAAGGAAACATGACTATGTGGTCACTGAAAAATTTTGCTGGAAGAAAGATTATTTAGAGAGACACTGTAGTAAACAGAACAGATTTGAAGATGAATGAAAAAAATACACAAGTGGATAATACTCGGTAAATTATATTTTGCCTATGTCACCTTATAGATTTGTCCTTTACTACGGGACAGGGACACATTTTTAAGTGAGCAAAAGAAACAAACTGTACCTGAGATAGCTGCCAAAATAAGCAACAATGTTCGGATGTTTACAGTCTTTCATCATAATGATTTCCTGCTGCACAACAGCAAAATCTTCTCCTGAAATGCAGTAGAACGAGTATTTTCATTGGCCTGGGTTATACTCACATCTTAACTTTCAGCACATGTTTATAAAATAAACATTCTTAGTAATTAAGACTAATTGTCTGCAAGTTTCCCAGACATAAATCAGCTGTAAATCGGTATTTATTAGCAAGGGCTTAGCAATAACTAACTATATTCTTAAGTTTCATTCTGGGACAGATGGACCTCACATCTGCTGGTAGCTCTTACAATATTGGCCACAGCTATTCCTAAAGTCCTTATTTTCCCTGAGACCCTCCCGTGTCCATCTGCATAAGCCCTGCCAATAGCCTGGGTTCTTAAAAACACAACAAAACTTTGCTATTTTTGGCCACATGCCCATACTCGTTAGCTCATCTTCCTAAGCAAAAAAAACCCCAAAACCAGTCACTAGCAGGCTGCTGCTGCAACATTTCAGCAGACTCCACAAGAATGTAAATTTATGGACTGTGAGTAATTCACATCCAGAAAACACTGACACAGGGGTGGCATTTACCTGAATCTCACCATTTGGTACCACGGTTGTCCCAGCGTTTCTATTAAAGGTTCTTACCAGATGTGTACACTGAGAAAATCATGTGTGAAACTGAAAACACAACTGAGATGTTTTTCTTTTGGGAATGTTTTAAGTTTCTCCCAGTACACTAACATAACTGATGACCTATCCATTCAGTTATTTATAACCAGAAATATTGCATTCCCATGTTTTTCAGCAAATACTGACACCAAATTTCAGCTCATAAGCTGCAAGTTAACATCTATCTGTAGTGTGTTGCTGATGGCTTCCTGTCTCCTGGCTAGACTTTTAAACAGGCAGACACTAAAGAACAGAGAAATTATTTTCACATATGGACCTCCATGAAAGGACACAATTCCTCCAGTATGTGACCAGCATTTTCACTGCATTCAAAATAAAAGTAGTGTAAAGCCTTAATGCAAGTCCCTAAACGTTTTTAACCCTGAGTCTGCACGTTCTACCCCAATCTGCAAAACTTTCAAAATGGGGCAGCTGAAGCCTATTCTCTGAGCACCACTCAGGTGTCCAAAGGCTGCCAAAAATATTTAAGTGTAAGATGCCAATCATTCACTCATCACCACAGCATGTGGGCAAGTTACCCCAGCTGCAGGGCATCCCCAGGTTCTGCCCACAGCACAGTTCTCATGCTCAGCTCAGCTGGACTGATAAGCCACATCATGCACAGCCAAGGACTCCAGCAATGGGAACTGACACAAAAAAACAAAGAAGTAGAACTAGACAGGAGCATCTGACATCATACTTTCAGTGTGAGGAAAAGAAGTGTGATGAACACACACGTTTTTGAACTACCTAGTTACATACTGTCCTGTCTTGAACTTTTAAATGTGCGTGCACTGTGAAAACGCAACATTTCTAACCACTTCCAGAATTGTAAGGGGGAAAAAAATGAAAAAAGCTAATACCTTCTTTCCCACATAGACCTTACGGATCAAACCAGGTAGCTAAAATATTACACATACACCCCCCAACATTAAACCTGGAAATGGAACACCAACAGTCAGAAGTTAAACAAAAAGTCTGGATGTTTTACTTCCCAGATTAGTCCTATTCAACAGGCCTACTCTTATTAATACAACAGACTTTGCAGGCTGAGAACTGATCTGTAGGGCACATGTGCTTTGTGAAATCACCACAGAAGCACAGTTCAAGAATAAATCTAGCAGACAGTGAAATCCTAATCAGAGCCTCCAAAAGATTTTCAGGAAATGTACTCCACTCCCGAATATAAAGGTTAAGCTATTATTTCACCCTTCTTTTTATTTCTTCCTCTACTCTTTTACCAGGTGAGTTCTTTTCTGCCTTGCTGTCTCCCTAACTTTTTTTGCTCTAGAGGTTTTTATATCACGTGCGTTGAACACAGTATTTAAGACAAAAAAACCTCACAGCTCTCACTGAAATTTTAATCAGCTTCCACTTAACTGTTCTCCAATTACATTTTTCCTCTTACATCTTGCTTGTCATGATTTTTTTTTAGAACAGTGTATTTTTTCCTACACTAGAAGTCAAGAATTATCCCTTCTTTCAGTAAGTGGACTTGATTGATTTTGTACAATTGCTATCTTAAGCACAAAAATATTTAGTTTCTGTGGCCTACTTCAGTTAAGAAACCACTTACCTGGTTCTAGTTTTATTACTTTAATTGCTGCAAGCTCACCCGTGTTGACATTTCGAGCCTATAAAAAAAAAGAAAAAGGAGTATTTAGAGAGCAGAACGCAGCACCTACCTCTGCATTTTTGACTTGATGTTCTCTAACAGCATGCAGTCAAAGAGCAGCTGAGGTACACACAGGTTTAACACAGCGAAACCACTTGTTGGGGAACACTAAACAGCTGATTTGTACTGAGAGCTGAAGCTCTAAGTCCGCTCAGGAAACTACAATGCCACACAACACTTTACTTATGCATGTCCTCGACCACGCTGTGCTTCTGTATTAAAACTTGTAAATAAACCAAGCACTGAGAGACCGAAAAGCAGGTGTAACATCCATGGGTCTCTCAGCAGACAAGGGACACCAAGGGCTGTGCTCTGCAGTGTGTGGGACCACAAGATTCCCACAAGAGCAACACAACGCTTCTTCCTCATTTCACTACGTGCCAGGCCCCTCAAACCTTATTCTCCAACAACAGCATCCTACCCTTGCTGCAAAAGGTTCAAAAAGCAAGCCAGCAACAAAGGAGTTAGGGAGCATTCCCCTCAAAACATTCCCTTCAGACACACAGCAGCCAACTGCAGCAGCAATGACTCAGGAGCTTCACTGCATTTTCACACACGGAATATTCTGAGTTGGAAGGGATCCACAAGGACCATCAAGTCCAGATCCTAAGTGAATGGCCCATACAGGGATCAAACCCACAACCTTGATGCCATTAGCACCATGCTCTGACCAACAGGTCCTAAGGTCCTGCTAAGACCTCGGTTCTACTGAGCAACCAAGGAAGCTACATTTTTTAAAAGCCATTAAGAAGCAACATAAATTACTATAAAAATGATTTCTCTTCTACAGCTGTACCACTTGACTTCTATTTGAAAACCAAGAAGCCATTTGCCCAGGGCTTTCAGAGCATTTCTGCGCCCCTGCACCCAATCATGGGGAGAAGGCAGCAAAGCTGCTTCCAAGCACTCAAGCAGCAGCAGCTCCTGAAGGGATGCCCAGCTACAGCCTCTTCTCTCCCCAAGGGAGGCTTGGCACCTGTAGGAGCACAGAATGCAGTGCCCACACCACCCCCTATACAGGGCTCGGAGTCTGCTTTTGCAAAGGCCAGAATTACAGAACTTGCAGATGTAGCCAGGGACCCACCTTGTAAGCTGCTAACAGTCTCATTTAAGCCACTTTAGGAAGTCAGGAACTCAGACCTTTTATGGACTCATCAAACATGTGTAACGTTTGTTCCATGGCAGCTTGGGACCTTGTTGTGGAATCAAAAGTGAAGGGGAAAATACCCCTAAGACTATAAAAAGTAACCAGCAATAAAGTCCAGAAATAAATGCAGAGGGTATTCCTGTGTTTAGAGATCTACCCAGCTCACTTCTTGTACAGCTGATCTCAAACCTCTCACTATTCTTTGGTGTGGCAACACTGCTGTAATGCTGGGAGCACTGGCATTTGCAAATAATTTGCAGGCAGAGTGTTAGGGATAGAGTTCGAGACCAGTGGGAATCCTGTAGAAGTCAAGGAGAAGTCCGAACCTTACCGACTGTGGAAAAAACAGCTAACAAATAAATTTTCTCTGGCAGCCTTCCCTGTAAGTCATTATTTATCCACCCCACCAATAGCAGCCATGTCTCCATCCATCACTGGTGGAAAAAAGACACATAGACATTAAGAACAGCAAAAACATGAGTTCCTTTTATCTGTACCAGAGCACAAAAGCAACACATGATGAAGTGCCACCACTGAAGCATGAGCTAGGATTTTTACTCCTTATTTCTTTTCCCAACATATTCTCTTCATAGCAAGAAACAAAGAGAAGCAAAATGTTCATGAGTCAAACATGAGCATTTCTTAATCTCCAAGATAAACAACAAAAATTAGTGAAGCTTTAACAAAGACCTGTGATCATCAGGGAGTCTTGTTAACACTTACAGACTTGTTTTAGGGCAACTCGTACTAATAAGATAATCAATAAGATACAACTGTAGCAGACGTAAGTGAGAAGATCCTGAAGTTACACATCCTGCACAAGCCAGGATGGAAACATTTCACAGGCCTCAGGAACACTGTTCATAATTTTTTTTATTTATTTTTAACAATACTTTGTCCAGCTGTCAGGAGTTCGTGTCACTGACTGTGGCTCCATAGGTCACTACGCTCTGCAGAGTGCTGCAGCAACGAAAGAAAGATTGAAGGTGGGGATGAACCAGTGACAATTTCAAAACAAATTTGGTTAGAACATATGAGGATACTCATCACAAAGTCTTACATGGTGGTGATGCCAAAGAAACCCCTCATCGCTAGTAGAGAGACAAATGAATAGCTACATCAGAAGAACATGTAAGATGCCAACCAAAGAAATAGAGTCAGAGCAGCCAGCAGCCTTCCCAAATCTGCACTCGTAACACCTCGAGGCTGATTCAGCCCCCTACCACTGCCAAGGGATTTCACCTTCAATGTCATGTTTTCAAAAGAAATGTCTGAGTTGTGGGCAGCCCAAACCTCGTGTATTTTCACCCTCAGTTGAGGTATTTCCTCCTTTCTGCAGCACCAGTGGCACTCTTTGGTCAGTGGGTCATTCTCTGGACCAGTATCTCCCTGGGTTTATGAAAGCCAGAAAGGAGGAAAAAAATTTGATTTAAAGCAGGGCACCAACACCTTCAGCAACAGCAGGCTACCCTGTGCTTAAGGGCACAGATTAAAAAAAACATGACTCCAAGCTGAGAATCTGAATAAGTTATAACTTTGCATCTTGTTCTGTTTGGGTTATCAGCATCTTGAAGGTGCTATCAACAGTAGGAATATGAACCGTCTTTGTTAATCTGAGTATATAAAAAGATTATTCTGATTGTAGTGATGCAAGGGTTCCCTGTAAAGGCTAGGGATGAGAATGAGGTACCCCTGACAGGTTATACTAGATCTCAAACCCCTTTCAAATCATCAGCTGTGAAGCAATTCCTCCTCTAAGCTCAGTTGAATGAGAGACTGAGAATGACTGAAATGCTGTATGGTTTTCAACACCTGCTGGAGCTGGCTCTGACCCTGAATTTAGGGGTGCTTGTGTGCGTACCACACAGCACCTCAGAATGTGGAGGACACCGCCTTGAGCATTTATTTAGGAAAATCCCACTGATTGGGTTTTGAGACTGGAAAATCAATAAGCAGCACGTGGGTGAAGAATGATTTCAAACAAGTACTTTTGAGCTGACAAAATGCAACTAAAATTTTGAAGAGGCACACGTAAGGAAACCCAGGCTCATTTTTTGTTACCACTTACACTCTTACATGCTCTAACTCTCAGCCTTTGTGATGCTGAGGTTTACAGCATCCACCTGTTTCCATGAGCAAGATCCTTCAAATGCAGATTTCACTATGACAGTGGAAATGCATTATATATAGGTTTTCCAGAGGCAAAGATTAGCCTACAATGCCTGCACCTGCATGCAGACATTTTACCAAATGTATACAGCATTTATACAATGTCTGCTCTTGAAAACTATAGAAGGATGTTAATTCGATCAGCAGCTGAAAGAATGATACTCTTCCAGAGATCTAGATTGCCATCTGAGGAGGAGTTTCAAAAATTCCACCAACTGCTAGGGCAAGCTGAAGAAGTACTACCTAATTAAACAGGAAATAATTACTAGTGTACTCTGCAACAACAGCAGGATATCAGATAAAAATTTTATATAACAAACTGCCACCAACTAGAAATAAAAGCTAAAAACTGTCAGGCTTTGTTTACCCTTCAAATGGAAATTGATAATATAAATCATATAATGCTGCAACAAAGCCAAAAAAGCAAAAGTCTAAGACAGGGGCTTCTGGTTTTGACCAGTTCCTGTGTGAATTATTGAACAAAATGATTTCTGAACAGGTTACTACTCCATGGGAAAACTGGTCCCAGCGTACAAAGAGGCTTCCTGAGCCTGATTAGCTCCACTCTTCAGGAAAACGCACCCAAGTGACTCCCCAGCCTTCTGTTTCCAGCCCTTAGAGCCCTCCTCTTCTGCCTCTCAAACCTTCACGACTCCCCCAGCTGAAAATAATTAGCTTCCACATTCTGGTAGAAAGTGTGATACCACAGCCCGACAGAGTGACAGTTTTAGAAAGCAATGCTTTGATAAAGTTGATGTTAAACAAAAACCTCCGTGCAAGGCACAGATTACTGGTTAAGGAAACCACAGTCCCAGAAACGAAGCCCTGTAGCACTTATTCAGCACAGTAAAAATGGGATGGCAAAACATCCACCCTCCTCTCTGCCTTCCTGACAAGCTTCAAAACCCAATTAAAGCTGAATAGAGAGATGTCAAAACACAGACATTTATTCCTAACAAAGTCAAAAAGCTTCAAAAGCTGTAATGTCAATCAGGACGAAAGGAAGACTAAAATGCCTATCAAAAAGCACACAACTAAAAGTCTCAACATTTCAGAAGAAGCAAACTGAAGAAGAATTGACGCCCTATTGGCTCACCCCAGGAAAGAGGAGCAAGGGCACACACATGTAGAGAAGAGGACACTGCAAAATGGAAGTTCATCAAAATTCAGGTTCATCTGACTTGGACACGTTCTCTTCCAGCAACACACAGAACTTCTATCAGCAACCAGGCAACCCAAAATATGGATGGCAGCAGAAAGCAGTAACAGTCCCCAAGTGTTCTCCAGAGATACCCACAGAACCTTAAGTTTTCAGCATGAGGTAGTTAAGCTGGTGGATACATGACTTCCCTCACCAAAACCAACCTCCCTGCCGAAGGGCTGGCAAACAAAAACCAGGCTTCCTTTTTTGAAAAATGAGACCTCAAGCAAAGCGCACCCGACCAAGTTGTGTCTTCATTTATTATGCTGAAGGCATAAATGCCAAAAAGAACTGAAATAAGGCAAACACAGTATAATAAATAACCTCTGCAGGAACAATAACCCCACTAATTATCACAACTGTTTGAATTTCAGTAAAGGGGAAAGTAAAAGAAGGGCCTTTCTTGTAGTAAGGTGCTGAAACTCTTCGGAAGGGTTCACCTGCACTAGACGAATGACCTGTGAGATGACAAATGAAGTTCAACCTTTATTAAACCAAAGCAATTATTCTTTTTTTAAAAGATAAGCTGTGATATAAGTTAATCACATGAACAAAAGTAATGGACCTACAATCACCTCAAAAAATACTTCCCAACTCTGTGCAGTTACTACCAAAACCAAAGGTACAAGGATGGGGACAAACAGGAAACCTAAAAATACAGTCTCTGTCAGAAAACCCTGTGAAAGCACTTGTAACCCAAGCCTTAAAAGAATGGCATAATTTACAGAGTATCTGGGACTAGTGACTGTCAGAATGGCAATTTCATACCAAGAGACAGAAAAGTCTTCCTAAATGCGAGAAGGATAAATGCAGAGCAAACAAAATTAAGCAACTACCTCATAACTTTAGGAATATTTCCTGAAACTGAGCAGGACAGAACATTATCTCTGTTTCACAACCAGTAAACCCTAATTCCTCTCTTACACTTTGCTGACCAAAACACAATTAAATTCTTTGCAACAGAGAAACATAGAAACACAAAAGACAGAAATGACCCACACAAGGAATACACGAAGAACTAAGCAATTCAGGTAACACTTCATCTCTTACAACAAATTTGCATTGGTGCTAGTTAGAATATACCCATTACTGCTGACTGTGAATATTTGACAGAGAGCTAATGGCATGAACAAACTACCCATTACATTTCTTGTGATGAATCCATTATGATTCGCTCCAAGGCCTTCTTGAAAGCTGAGCTTTGGTGGGAGTGCAGACTATTGTAAAATATTGGCTTGAGCCAAAAATACGTACTGGCAGTGCACTGACACATCCCTTTCCAGATACCAGCCTGGAGAGCAGGTCTCATAGCAGCAAGATTGTTCAGTCCACACCACCAGCTCTTATGTCAAATTCAATAAATTCCAGAACAGAGACTCTGCCTCTCTTTTCTTTAATATATTTTCTTTAATATATATCATTTATTTGTTTAAAACAAAACAAACATTCAAACCATGCCCTGTTCTAGCTCAGTTCAGCTACAACAGAGTAAGGGAAGTAGATGTCACTCTGCTCTGCATTCAGCTCCTCAATGCTTTGCCAGGAAAGCAGGTTACAGAAAGTCAGCATTTAGCAAGACTCAACATAACAAGACTGTCAGGTTATTAAGGCAATAATCCCTACTTGCTAACAGCAGAAACCCTTTCCTATGTGGCTCTCTCTGCTAAGGGGGCAAAGCCACAAATTACAGCATGAAGCTGCCTGAGTATGTGCAGTGCTTGGAACCACTCTGCTGAAATCCCACCACTGATGAGCACCATTGTCACATGGCTGATTTCAACTCCACACAATTATTTCATCAGCAGCCAAGTTCACCCACAGGTGACAGGTGAAGGCAAAAGAAAGGCGCTCTATGAAACCGCTCATGAACATAAGATAAGGCATTACTAAGCTCACGCGTGGATGGCACTTCCGACGATATTGCTACTTCTTTGTCACATTAAAACTGGCTTTCATTGTTGTTTTTGGGGTACTTTTATGCTCCACTTTCAAGACACTTTGGGCAAGACCTTGCCTCAGAATGACACAGGCAACAACCCACACAGGAGAAAAGCATCTCTCATTTTCCCTACAGGGTCCACAATCTAATCAGAAAACACTTACCTCTCATCTAGAATAAGTAATTGTAATACCAGCCTAGTGTATCCTGGTCCTGCTATATCACCTTCTATCTCAGCTGGTACAGGCACATTGTAAGCATCAAAAAATCCACTCTGTGCCTCAAACAAGAAAAAGTCACAAGGAGTGACAAACACTGGCCACTCACAGAGCACCTAACTGAAGGTTACTGCAATTTAAGTATGATAAACATCAAGGAAACCTTCACAAACCTGATTAAATTTAACAGGTTTCACATGCACGGTGGTATTGCATACGTAAATACTCTGAACTCTGTGGCTGGAGGTAATGTCCTTAAAATGAAACCATAAAGACAGGTGACTTGGTTAACTCACATCCATCAAAGTCACATACAGAACACCGAAAAAAAGACGACTGATAAGGTATCAGAGCCAATAGGCCAGTTAAAAACTGCAGCAGAAAGAGACACGCACAACATAAAACAGTTTGCAGAAAAACAAAAACCCAGAGCATAAGGCAAGTAGACTCGGACAAGTAAAACGTCAGCATAGTACACAAATACTCAAAGAAAGCTGGCAAGATGGGGCAAACAACACAAAACCCCCTTTCAATTAAATAATGAAGCAGGGAGTTAGGACACCGAGAGTGCAGTAACAAGAGGATTTAGGTCCTGAAACTTCCATGACATTTAAGCGAGATGAGATTAAACCAAAATCGGCCCAACCCAAACAAGACTTCATTCTAGGCACACTGACTTAAAGTGAAAGGCAGCACTGGCACCAGTCCTGTGCACCTCAAACTGTGGACTAGCTCTGCATGTTTCCCTACAGTCCTGCCTACCAATACAAGTTTCCTTAAACACACACACACACAACCTGTGATAACAAAAACAGGCCAGAAGATGCTTGGAAAGCACACGGTTCAAATAATGCTTCCACCAGGCTGCACGCGACAAACTTCAGCTCTCCTCTCTGCTCCAAGGCCAAACAAGAGCAGGTAACAACCACTGTCATCCTACCCCAGCGAGAGGCTGCCACATCCCAACAGGCAACTGAATACACAAATAACAACATACACTGGCAGAGCAGAGAAAAATGACGAAGTACATTATAAAGCCCCTCCAAAAAAAAAAACCCAAAACCCCAACCCCAATTATGTTTAGCTGTTTTTGCTTTAGCTTTGATTCTCCTACGTTTGCTGAAGTTAGGTCGGAATCCCGAAAGATTCTCATCCTAACCACACCAGTTTACCCTCCACAGGGTCAGACTCACGTTTCACACCGACACAAACACAATACACTGGCACTGCCACACAAGACGGCGACGGGAGCAGGAACCGGGACTAATACGATGGCATTTGGGCTGGAACCGAGTGAGCAAGCTCCCCACACCACTACAGCCCCCGGCTCGCTCTGG
>VXBT01003571.1:1776-16741 GCA_013400235.1 Oriolus oriolus | reverse complement strand
CGGGCCCGGGGAGCGCCCGCGCCCAGCCCCAACCACCCAGCGCGTCCTCCCGCTAAGGCAGCGCCGCAGTGTGCAGCCGGCCTCCTCCGCAGCCGAGCTCGTGGCGCGGGAGCCCGCGGGTGCAGCTGAGGGCTCGCAAATTCACCAGCCCCCGTGCCCGGGGCCACTGCAGCGCCGGAGCCCGAGGATAGCGCGGTGCTGTCCCCGTGCATCAGGGACCGCCTTCCATGTTCCCTGGTATTCATCCCTGGCTCTCCAGCTTGGGACAGGGCCTTTGCCCGCAGGTGGGTGTGTGGGAACTCAGCGCTCCTTGTCCCAGCACACACAACTGGGAAACCAGTGTAATCCCAGCATTGTCCAGTTGCCCACATCCTCCAGTACTGGATCCTGCGGGACTGATTGAGGCCCGTGCTGGCTTGCTGGCTCTTGGGAGGTATCTGCCTTTCCCTAGTGGGACATGGGAGCCACATGTTACGGATATCCCCACATCCGTGGACATTTCAGTCCCCTGCACCGCTGGCACAGCCTCTTTGCACACCCATCCCATGCACTCTGGCTGGGCAACACCTTCCTCTCGTCCATGGAATGGCTTCCCCTTATTTTGTGACTTTTTGGAGGATTGTGCATGGCCCCATGGGATAAAGCGTGGGCCCCCTCTCCTCTCACACTTGTGCTGCCACGGTAACATTTTCACTTTTGCACACAGGTTTTCAGCACGGAGGAGGCGTGTGGGGTGCTTGCTTCCATCCCTGTCTGTGCTCCCGACCCTCTCTGTGTGGGGAACAAGCACCGGACAGCTGTGGGAACCCTTCTCCCCAGATGTGCAGCCCCTGAAGTAGTGCAGTGAGTGGGTGCTAGGGCGCCTCTTGGGCTCTGTGCCAGTGAACCAGGCACAGCTTTTCCCACCACGCTTCCGCTGCCAGTGACTGATGGGTGAAATAAACAGAGTGGGATGAGGGGGAACATTGGACACAAGGATAAACCATCTGCTCACTGCCCCTGCCTGCCTTGCCAGAGATATCGATGTGGGGTCTTCCCTCTCTGCTGAGAAGGTGCGTTGGGACAGGGGGCTGGGATTGCCCTCATTTCCATGTGTGATTATCAGAGCAGAAACGGAGCTCTGAGCAGCTTGAGAGGAGCTTGAGCTCTGGCAGGTGATGCCTGTGAAATTGCATATTGTCTGTCAGTGTGTTTGTCCTCCCAGCCACCCTGGGCTGTGCATTCCTGTCCTTGGCTTTGCTTTATGACCTTTGCTCTCACAAGCAAAATGGTCTCAAACCTGCCAGATTCAGATTCAGGTGTCAGTAATTTTTCCTGGCGCATGACTGAGGTTTTTTGCGGCACGCTTTGCTGCTCTCTGCAGCGGAAGCACTGGGACAGGCACAGATTAGCTGGACAGGGCTGCCACAGATGCTCTGAGAGCCAGGCCAAGGGGACTGGGCTCTGTGACAAGTTCAGAAGTAGCAGCAGCTCTGACTGAATTACAGAAGGAAATGCCAGTGAATTTGAGCTCCATCCAGAAAGGCTGACAGACATCCTGCTGGGGAAAGCCGATAACCTTGTCACCCTTCTGCTCCTGCCTCTCAGTCTTCATTTTTATCCCATTAGAGGGGAACTGGCATATAGTTGTTCCCGTATTATGTTCTTGCCAAGTTCTGCTTTGGTAGAAATGGTTATGAATGAAGAAAGCAGGATTATTTTCCCTCTTAAATCCTGCTTTCTATCCATGGCAGCTGCCTGTTCTTCCTCTGCTCTTGTAAAAACACCCACAGGTTTCTCTGGGAGTGTCTGTGTCCCTTCTCTTCAGTAAGAGAGACAGATGGAGCTGAGAGGTGTGTCCTCCACTGCCTTCAGAAACAGGTCAGATCAAATTAGTATCAGGCATCATTTGCTTTCCCACGCTTTGGGAAGACTTCTCTCGCTTTCTCTTTTTCTTCCTATTCCTTGGATGTGGCTGTGGTAGGATAGTCAAGCCACATGCTGCAGAGAGGCAGGCTGGGCTCCTCTTCAACACCGTAGAGGAAAGTCAAATGAACTCAATAAAACTGCATTTGGGCATGAGACATTATTGTGAGAGTTCGGTCAGTGCCGGTTGCTTGCAGAGTTGTGGTGCCTTCAGGGACCACGAGCCCCAGCTGCCGTCAGTGGCACGGCACGCCACAGCCACAGAAAACACCCTGCTGAGACTGGGTGCCTTGTTGTTTCCAGCTGTGTTCAAACTCCATCCATCCTGCTGCTGCTGCTGCTCCTGCTGCCACTGCTTTGATCGGAGATGCTGCTTTGTGCTCTACAGCCCTGAGTCCTGGCCACCGCTTCAAATGGGAGCTCCGGTTCTTTCGCCAGCATGCGTTGGCAGGCTCCACCCGGCTCCTGCCAGGTGACACCAATGTGATTTGTCACAGTTGAAAAGCTCTTCCCAACTCCCTGGCACCTTTCCATGCCAGACTAAAGGGCAAGGATCTGCATTTACTGGAGCTGCGGAGGGAAGGCGGCCATTGGCCTGCCTGTCCCTTTTGTTTATGGGACTGGAGCTGCTGTGAGAGGGAAGGTGTCCTTAGAAGGGCCTGTTTGAGCCAGGTGGGATCAGACACAGAGGCAGGCAAGTTCTTTCTGGAATGCTGAAGGCTGCCTTGGTCAGGGGAAGAGCTGCGTTTTTTGTCAGTCCCAGGGCAGGTTGGTTGTGCCCCAAGGGAAGTGTAGGAAGGAAGGTATAAATGCAGAGGGTATAAGTGTAGGAAGGTAGGTATAAATGTAGGGGTATAAGGGAGGGAGGAAGGAAGGGAGGAAGGAAGGAAGGAAGGAAGGAAGGAAGGAAGGGAATACATGTAGATGTGGGATGCCCATGTACACAAGTCCCATACTAGTAAAACCCTGTTGCAGTCACTCCTGATATCCAGAGGGAAGAGCTAAGCCTCATACTTTCAGGGATTACTCTAAGACTGTAAAAAAGCAACAGTGCAGCCTGGGCATTTTTCCCCTCTCCTCAAACATGAGACTTTTACATTGTACTTCACAGAAAAAAAAAAGACAATAAATCTTTCCAGCATGATGCCAACAGTCAGAATACTTGGCTTCTTCTATGCTTTCTTCCTGTTTTAACAGTTCCCAGAGCAGTGTCTGACCCCCAGCCCCCCCTGACCGCAGACAGCACCTCCTCTGTACCATTTCCTTGCATCATCTCATGTCCACTCCTGTCTGTTCCCAAATGCCTTTTGCTGGCTGCTTCCCATTCAGCTGAGCGAGCTCAGCTCCAATTCCCAAAGCACCCAGCACCCTCGCTCCAGGAGGGGCACCCTGCAGGACTGGACCTTTTGCACCGTGTACCTGCTTAATTTGTAAAGCAACTGCACAGCCTTTTAAAAGCCTTTTAAAGAAGCCACCTCTATGATGTCATGCTGAGGAGCAAGGTGCCAGCAGGGACAGCTCATGCTGGCATTTGTTCTGCAAGGAACACAGAAGGCTAAAATGGCTTTTTTAGGTAAATGGTGCCCCAGGGCAGCAATGGCTGCAGGGGTGAGGTAGGGCATGTCTCTGTGGCATCTGCCAGATGGTGGCCCTTCGAGGATACCAGCTGGTGGTGCAGCGTGTGGCAGCTGGAATCCAGCCAGACCCCTGCATCACTTTTTCCTTCTTTTTTTTTTTTTTACACCCCCTCTTGCAAAAATAAAGCCTGCATGAGGTCCAGCCTGATCCCTTCCTCCTTCCCCCTCTGCTGCAAGTTCCATGTTTCAGCCAGCTCTGCCAGTGGCCAGCATGGGCTGCTTGAGGGAAGTTGGCAATAGCCAGTTCCCAGCAGGCAGAGTTCTGCACACGACTTTGCATTAGTCAGAGCATTGTTTCTCCTGCTGCAGCACAAGCCTTTTCTGGGAAGGTTTTTCTTTAGCAGGAGGGGCATGAGTATGGTGTGAGAGGAAACACACTGATCATTTTTGCCCAGATGCCCAGTACTAAGCATTTCCCTATGTTTTTACATTTCTGGGAAAATACTCATTTGTGTCTTTGAGCAGTATCCTTGTGGAAAGGGCAAGGGGGAGGGAAGAAATCAGGCTCCCATGTAATAGGTAAAGTTTTATGAGTGCTGCTGGCCATTTGTGCATTGACCATTGCTGCTGGTGGATCCAGGACACCAGCTTGAAACATCACACTCTGATTTCACTGGGAAGGGTCCAGCAGGAGCCGTGTCAGAAACTGGCAGCAGAAGCCACACGCTAAAAATAATTACGGCAGAACCCGTCTGCATGGAAACTCCACAGAATTTAGAAACTGGGGCATTTCTGTCCATCCAAACTACTTTAAATTTGAGTTCTAGAAGGAAATAGAGAACAAGGAGTGTATCACTGCATAAAACCATTCTGCACCCACATCCTGAAGGTCATATGGCTGAAGCTGTGTGATTATATGGTTCATATGACAGTGGGAAGTTTATAGCACAACTACAAAACTGCTGGTTTGTAGCAGCATTGTTGCAGCAGCAGTTTTGACTTACAGGTACTCACTCACAGGTCTGGGATTGCTCCGACTGCAGGTCTGCCTGGCACAGGCCAGCTGCCCTCGTGGCTGTTTCTAGATGTCCCTCCACTTCCTCCTGCTTGTCTGTGGCAACACTCACTCTTAATTTCTTGGATTTGGTAGAAGCAGACTCAAGAAGGATCATGGCTGGATTCCTGGGCATGGCCGCAGCTGTTCTTTGCAGGTGTGTCCTGGCAGCCATCAGCTTCTTTTAGGGGTAAATCCTCATCCAGCACGTTGCAGGTCTGCTCTTTCTGACTGTGGTGTTTCTTTTCCTGCTCCTCCAGGCCACTCTAAGATCTCAAGAATTCCCATTAGGCTTTGGCCTTTGTGTAATGAGTTTGACAGTGTCCCTTGGACCCTACCAGGAGCACTTGCATGGCAAAGGTGGAGCTGCACTGACTGTACTAGGAACTCCCGTTGCCTGACCAAGGTAGGGAATGAGAGGGGGATAATCAGTCATCCCCTTATAGCCTTGGGATATTACTTACTGGAGTTGTAGCCTGAGTGGAAGGGTGCCATTGTTGGTGGACTTCCGCAAATTCCATTAATTGCCAGCCTGGATAGTGGCCAGGATGGAAATTTACCTAACTAAAGCAAATCACCTTGTAACCCTATAAACGTCGGTCCTGAGTGAGGCCCTTTGAGCTGAAAACCCTGCCCCTGCCATGCTGTCGGTGGGATGGAATCAAATTGTTGTTTTGGTTAGAAGAAAAAAGGAAAGGGGAAGGAGGAACATTAGTGTTGAGTATTTAATACCACCACATCACAGCTGGAGGGTGTGGTTTCCAGCATAAAGCCCCTAGAAGTTCAGGGGTTCTTCCCTCAGAAGCAGGGAGATGAGGGAGTGTGGGGCCTTGGCAGCATTGTTTCCTTTCAGACAAAAAGAGTTCTTCCAGGTTTTTCCAGGTTTTATTTTCCCCCTGTTCCCTGTTATTTGTTTGTCTGGAGGAGGGAGTTTTTAAACCACAGGGCCTCGTTTGCCATATGGCCCAGAGTGGGAACAGTGGCCATTCCTTATCTGGGGATGAACTGGAAAAACCTTTTCCGCATTTGTGGGTTGAAGTTGAGCCATTTACCTTTGTATCTTGTGGTTATCGCTCTGTTTTCTTGTAGGAAATTGTTGTTTTTTCATTTATATCTCTTTGCACTTGTCTTATTGGTGGAAGGGAGAGAGGTTAAAATTTGGCGGGAGGTAACTTATTTCAGAGTCTCCACCCCTTAAACTGTCTCAAACTGAGACAGCAGTGCTAGAAACTCCACCCCTCTTTTCTTCTTTACCCAGGACAGGATGTCTCTCAGAGCTCGCAAACTCTCAAGTGAAGCTGACAACAGGACCAAAATCCTCCAGTCCTTGAGGCTCAGCCCTGGCCCGTTGAGAAATGCCAAGCATTTCACTGAACACGAGGAGAGAAAACTTCAGTGCTGTGTTGATGCATCTGTCAGAATTCATCCAAGGTTACAATCCTCCTCCATCACCCAAAAGCCAGCGCTGCCCGTGATGCACAGCATCCACACATTCATTGCTGGAGCACTGTTTCACACCTACTGGGCACAGGGAAAGAATAGGACAGGCCTCAGGAAGGTCCCCTGGGCTGCCCTGCAAAGGGCATGAGCTCTGTCAGGAATGGAGCAAGCTCTGCTGATGCAACAGAGAGGTCAGTTTTGCAGTAAGGGTGGATGGTACAAGGTGAACACAAAAGGGAGTGGTAGCGGGAAAGGGTCGGGTACAGATCACTGTGAGCATAGGATTGGGAAGAAAAGAAGGGAGATGTGTGAGGAAGGTTGGTTGAAGGACAAAGGGCTGGGAGAAGAAAGAAGGGGAGGTGAGAGGCAAGGGTGGTGGAACACTAAAATATTGCCTTAATGCAATAAACATCAATTAGATGACAGCAGAAAAAGTCACTGCCAAATGAGGCTAGGAAGCACAACCATAGAAAGTAGACTAAAACCCAACAGATCAATTAATTGATCTGGGAACAATCAAGATGCCTGGAAGCAATGGTAGGAGAAACCAGCATCACCACTAAGCAGAGCTTTGTGGTCAGCCTTCCCTGGATCTGTGTACTTGGCTTGACCACTGAGCACAGACCAGTGTCTTTCAGCAATCAGGCAGGTCCTGTTGGAGTCATCTCCTACCTGTTTATGTGGTTGCCTTGTCCTACACAGATCAAGACAGAAATACTCCCTCCAAGGGGTTTATACATCCAACACAACACCAAGAAGTTTTATCTTGGTTCTGCCTTGGGTGAAGAGCACAAATAGCCACAGGTGACACTAAACTGGGAGGGTGACTACCCTAACAAATGGCAGAATGTCTGTCCAGAGGGGCCTCAGTCAACCTGAGAAGCAGCACCTTGTGTTGTCCAAGGAGGAGAAGGGCAGAGCTTTGCACAAGGGGTGACACAACTCTGTGCATTCAGCCAGGCTGGAATATTCCCTCTGAGAAGGACTTGGCGTTTCAGCAGACAAAGGGCTGACCATTAGCCGGAAGTATCTTCCCATCACAGATAAGATAAACAGGCTGCACTAACAGCCACGTGTCCAGCAGAGCCAGAAGAGTGATTTCTACCTACTCTGTCCAGAGCTGGCAAGGCCTTACCAGGATTCATGTCCAGCGTTAGGTCCTCCAGTTCAGGAGGGATGTGGCAAAACAGGAGAGGAGACAGCTGAGACTACAATAATGGTTAGGGACCTGGAGCACAGTGCCTCTGAGGGGAGAGGTCTGGACTTGGGCAGTCTGGTGAAAAAAAGGCAGAGGGGACATGTCCCAGAAGCCTGTGACTGCTGGAAAGACAGTGACAGACATGAGAGCAAAACTCCTGCAGCATCAGGCAGTGCAGCGAGGGGTGACAACCGTAGAATGCAGCCTGGGAGGTCCACAAGTATTTCTCAACAATAGGAGGTTTTAGTCTCCTGAAATACAATTAGCCTTTAGATTAAAGCCTCTTCGCTTACCCACCCAAAGCACCTTGCCAGAATCAAGGAGAAAAACAAACAAAAGAAAGCAACAAAACCCCAAACAGCCCAAGCCCCAGCCACACTACTAATTGTATCTCCATCCTAATCACAGCAGAAGAACACAATACACGAGCGCATCTGAGCTTGCCAAGTTTCAAATACTTGTCCAAAATAGCATCTGAAAGCAATTTGCAGTAATTTTCTGTAAAAATACTTCACTGTCAGATCAACAGCAGTGGGAAAGCCTTGAATTAGACTAACCCCCTCCTACCCCACAAATACCTTTTGTACAGACTGAAAGAACTTCTAAGAGCTCTCTTTTTGGTAGAATTTTTCCTTGTATTTCTTTACAGGTAGACATCATTCTTAGTTGTTCATCCACTTGGAAAGTTTCTTCTGTCTTCCACCCTGTGCCCTTGGAGTAACATTACCAAGTGAGGAAAAACACTCTTTTTGCTACAAGTAAGTCTCTTCTCTTCACATGAAAAAGCTAAAGCATACCCAGCAGACACATGCAAATGCTGCAAAAAAATAACACAGAAAATGGTTTATTTTCCACTCCAGGAGATCTCAATAACAACATCTCAAACTCACCAGAAATAAGCTTTAAAGTAATGCTGCAAGACACATGGGAAAACATACACCCAGCTCTCAAAAAGAGCAGGAAACTTCTTCAGGCAAGATGTGTTTCTAAAAATATTGCTGAAGGTGAAAATCCATTTACATTTAATATTACTACATTTGGTTTTTCAGTTTGAATCACAGAATCATTTAGGATGGAAGAAACCATTAAGGCCATCCAGCCCAACCATTAACCTAAGACGGCCAAGTCCACCACTAAAACATGTTCTTTAAGTGCCACATCTGCGCAACTTTTAAACACTCCAGGGTTGGTGACCCAACCACTTCCCTGGGCAGCCTGCTCCAGTGCTTGACAAACCTTTTGGTGAAGTCTTTCTTTATCAAAGAAACTCCTCTTGATACCAAAAGGCTTTGACTAAACAAGGATTTGGGGACTCTTATCTCATAGCTCTATTTTACAATAAAGAGATTTGAAAGACTTTTAGGCGTCTTCCACCTCTCCTAAAAATGAAAGACCGAAATGCAGTACCTTAGGACATCCAAAGAAAGTGAGGTGAGCTAACAAATGGCACAGGATTTGTTCCAGTCAGCAGGGTTCCACTGGATCACTGCCATACTGCTTTTCAAGTGTATCAGGATTTACATTATGAAGATTAGGTGTTCATCCTGTTCTGTCTGTGCAGAACTCACCACCACTGACACTTCAGATGCCAGCTGCAAATAATAAAACACCTAAGTGTGTCAAGCATCATGGGTCTACTCAGAAACTTGCATCTCCAAATGGAATTTAAATTCCCTAAATTCATAACTTCCTAAAGGGGATAACTGGGCCCTAACCTAACTCCCAGACATTTCTAACTTAAAGAGTTCTTTTCATTGGTTTAGCAAGGCATATGGATCCAGTTTTTTCACCCTTGGTATTCTTCCAAGGATCACAGGCAATATCACCTTCAAACACAATTTTTGGGTTGCATGAGCCTCCCACCAGTCTGCAAAGGAAAAACTTCCCAGGGCAGAAAAGACTTCTCAGTTTGAAAAGGCAATTCTGAAGCTAGCTTTTCCCTTTGGAAACTTTAAAAGGTCTGTCTTTTCCCTGTTCCACTGATCCTTAATGGCTTTTAAACTCAGGAAACGGGAAAATTGACCATTGTTTGCAATCCACTTTTCTGAGAGTATGAGGAAGCATTACACTTGGCTTTGAAAGAGGGGAAAGAAAAGAAGACTACCCTGGCTCAGTTCATGGCAAGCAGATTGAAGTCTTACTGGTGGTGCTCTCATGGTGATGAATTCCCTTCCTCACCTCCACCTTCCCAAGGAAATATTTTGCTTAGGATGGCCCAACAGAGCAAGTAAGACCAGAAAAGGATGGCCCAAGGGAAGGATGATCACTGCAAGATTCTCCTGCCATTCTGTGGGGCTGCCTCCCATACTGGGGAAATCTGAATCCATAGTGCCTCCACATTCCTGCATTGGGTGAGTGGGATCAACACCTGCTGAAGACCAGTCCGACAGAAATGGCTTCTTTTCAGCCAAGGAATGAAATAAAGGAGCAGGTGGTTTGAAGTGGCCATTTGAAGCAGCCCACTATTAGCTTGGCTCAACTCTGAGGCAAAATGACAGTAGACAAGTAGACCTCAGCCAAGAAAGATTATTGCTTTATTTGCCTGGCCATGCTTTAAGCTTGTCTAGGTTACCCTTTCCTCTTTCTCCTTTCTGTCGTTACCATGCCTTGTAAAGAATATTTGTGAGTGTGGCCCATGCAACAGACTCATTTCTTGTCAGCTTGCGCTGCCACTTCCACAGCTTGCAAGACAAGACACAACAATCTCCAAGGGACAAGTAAAGGATTCAGACTTCCCTGGCCTGCACAGGATCAGAGCACAGAGGTGGAGAATGTTTGGAATAAAGGAAACCTGAAGCTGATGAATGTCACAAACCATCATGACTTTTACATCAAACCCCAAGCATGTGAAAGGTCCCACTTATCTCTCCATTTCCTGGACAGTATCCAGTAGGAGCTGTCTGTCTTCTGTGATCTCCAGCTTCTTCCCGACAGAGTATCCAAAGCCGCAGAGTCAAAGCTTTCTGAAGGCTACAGCAATGCTGCAGAATAAAGGCAGGTCTTTACCTGTGACAATCTGAAAAATGAGCACTATAAAGCCACCAACCCAACGCAGCTTGGGAAGTGAAAAATGCATGAGAGCGTGGCTTAGCTTGCAGGTTCCCTGTTGTTAGTGCTGTGAGAGTACAACTCTCCTGACAGTGGTCTGCATGGTTGCAAATTGATTGCTGCTTCTGAGCATTTAGTACATCTTTGCAAGCAAAATGCAAAAGAAGAGCTTATCTTATGAGCACTTCACTTGGCACAGATGTTCAGATACACACAGACAAATGCCGAGGAACCCCATGCTAATTTTTCTCTTCATCCCCTTTTTCTCCTCCCAAGAATCTGGTTACAGCCCAAATCACTTGGCATCTGTCAGAGCCAGAGTCTTTGAAGTATTTCCCCAGAGTTTGCGCATACTGGGAACCGTCAGTTCTCTTGACAATGGTGCTGCACTGCACCCTTGTGATGATGAAGGCCAGTCACACGCCAGGCTGTGCTGGCCAGAGTGTAACCAGCATGTGAAAGGGCAAGATTAGGGGTCCTCCATCCCTCAGGGTGCTCAAACTGACTGGACAAGGCCCTGGGCAAGCTGACACAGCTTTGGAGTAAGCCTCTCTCCAGATGACAGGATGAAAGACCTCCAGCAGCCCCTTCTCACCTAAACCCCACTGTGATTCTATGCCAGCCTTTCCAGAACTAGAGATGTTTCTTGGATCAACACTTGCAACACAACAATTTGGTCTACAAGCAGGAGGGCAAATCACCTACAGCTCTTCTCAAAACATACAAAAATAACAGCTTCTGACCAGTGATAGAGACAGCAAGTATTTTTTGCATGTTAGAAAAGCTTGACATCAAAGTAACTTCCATTATCCTAAAAGCCAAGGCCAATCACACCTTTTAAGTAATAAATTAAGCTACATATATTGTTATTAATGGGAAATAATATTTCTTACCATTCCTGTAAAAACTAAATATTGCAATGTAGCAAAAAGTAAATATGCATACTTCATCACCCATGCACATGGGAAAAACACCTTGTTTCTTCTGTCATGAATTTTCTATAGGACTAATCTAGACACAGGCTTTGAGGTCCAGAATGAGGTCATAAAATTATTTCCTTCAACCCAGAGTAGCTCATGAAAGAGAACAGATTCCACCTTTTCAGAAAAACGCCTCTTCATTTAAAATACTCCTACTGCAAAACATCAGTAATTCAACACTGGGCTTTATGAGCTCATGTGGTATATTTAAGTTACAAGCAACATTATATCTGGATTTGCCTTGTCTGTGTTCGCATTAGACAGAAAAAACCCCCCTCGTTATATGTACTCTTTGTGATATTCATCACTTTACCACTACAGTCTAGGATGAACGTAAAGCCACCCTCAAGGTAATCTTAGGTTAATTAAACCCCATGAAAACTAAGACACAAAGTGGGATTACATACCCCACTATGCTGTTCCAGTTTTTTCTGTTGCCCCACAAGGTTGTTGAAATGTCTTTCAGAGCCCTTGTCTTTCAGCAAGGGATATTAACCAGTGATGACTTCAGCTTATTTACATGCTGAATTTTATGTGAATTTCATTTTGAAGTTACTGCTTTTGATACAAACAAGCCTATAAACTAAAATAAAGATTTTGCTTAAAATTAAATAGTGTCTTGAGGTTTTTTCCAAGGCATGGTGGTGTCTGATAAAAAATTACATTGATTTTTCCTCTTAAATACAGGTGCAAGTTTGCAGAAGTTCCTTTTGTATCTGTGTTTGTGGGTTGAGTGTTAGAAGCTCATTTATGGTGCTCCTCTTAGCCTTCCTAGGAATTTCAAGGAAAGGAGATCTCTTCATTTCTCCCTTCTTTTGTGCAAAACCTGACAGATTCACCCTCAGCCTGAGAGTGCATTTGTTCTTTGAATCAGCTCTGCCTTATGGCAGCTGCTTTGCTCATCTGCCCAGCAAGGTGGGCAAGGCAGATGCATTACATCTTTTTGTTCCTCCATGCTGAGACTCCAAAAATAAAATTAATGTTAACTGTAAAAATACATTTATAAAAACCTGATTTCCCTATGTTCTATTGCATTTTCCCAAAAAGCATCTATTAGAAGTCAATACAAAGCAACAATTTAATGTAATCATGGGATACAGCCTATGGGGTGATGCACAGGAAATAAATGTTGTGTTAATTTGACTTAATTAATTAAGACTCTAGTGAAAATATGATACATGACTAAAGCAACAGTAGTGGTAGTTTTGCTTACAGAAAGTTGCTTACCACAAGTAATAAAAATGTTTGCTTAAATTGCGTTTACCATAGCTCAAGAAAACCTTACCAGAGGCACCAAGAGTTCCTGTCTCTTGTGGAGTGAAAGCTGTCTTGGGGAGTGGGTGTAAAACCTCCACAGTGTGTGGAGAATATATTGCACTGTCTGTACAGAACTGTTTTCTGCCAGGGAAGATCCTCAATATTAGAAGAAGATACTATGATAGTTTTACATTTTTAATATTTCAGAAAATCTTAATCAGTGAAATTTTTTAAGAGATTTTTATTTTTCGAGAGCTGTTCTACATTTTTGTATATAAAAAGTAAGCAATCACAATGTTATGGAATATCCTGAAAAAAATATTTTGTGGCTTATCATGGGAGTGAGGAAAGATTTTGAAGAATAACCTGAAATTGCCAACCTGGATTGGTGATCCAGCTGCATTTTCTGAGGGGCATTTGTAGTTGTCATATTCCCATTATGTCACTATACTATCCGTCTTTCACCTCAGAACATCATCCAGTGCTGTAGCCAAATGTTTCAAGTAATTTTCCTATTGTACCTTGAGGCAGTGTGTTCCCCGCCATCTGAACAGGGATAGGGAAAGACACGATACGTCTGCAGTCACAGGCAGAGAGGGATTACAACGAAACATTTTCGTCCTTCCCAGTGTTGCAGATCCAATTGCAGACGCTCGGTGGAGCAGGATATTTACAAGTTGCTTGTCACTGCACACTGTTGCTTCTCCGAGTGCATGAGAAACAGCGCGCATTGCTGTTGGAAAAGCACATATTTTCTCGGCAACCACTAGTTTCTCTGCCTGCTCTCTGCATAAAGGATGGTAAGAGGGCAATGGATCAGGGAGCGCATGTACTCTCCAGTTCCGTTTCCGCCCACACCTGAAGAGAGCATACTGCATATGCAGTACCAGCGCCCTTTAAAAGGCACTAAAATAGTGGGTTTAAAGTATGTATTCACAAAAACATCTTCACTGAAAGGGGCATGAGGTGCTGGAACAGGCTGCCCAGAGAAGCTGTGGATGCCCTATTCGTGGAAGTCTCCAAGGTCAGGCTGGATTGAGACTGTCTTTTGGCAGCCTGCACCTGTCTCAGCAGAGGATGAAAAGAGATGACATTACTGACACGATTCCCCTTTCTACTTGAAAATGAAAGGCTCCGTTCCTGTCCACTCTCGCAAAACTGCCAGGAGAGGCAATTCTTCCCCATGAAATGCTTGGTCTCACCCAAGGAAGAAAGAAGCCACAAGCCAACACATTTCTTTATTTCTACAATGCTTTATTTGGTTATTTCTCTCCTAGGAATTTGTTTGTTTCTTTGTTTATTTCTTTCGTTCCGCGGGGCGCGCGCCGGCTCCTCCGTTGGGCTCGCGGAGGGAGCGGACGAACGGAACGGCCGCGCGCTCCGGCGGCTCAGCGGCTCCGCAGCAGCAGCAGCAGCGGCAGCAGCAGCGGCAGCGCCTCTCTCGATCGGTTTTCCGCTCGACTTTCCGTTCGATCTCCGTCCCCTTCTCCCTCCCACACTCACTCCACTCCCGTCCCGTCCCGTCCCTGTCTCCGCCTCTCCCAGCCCGGCTCATGCCGCGTCCCGCGGGCCGCCCCTCAGCGGGGCCGCCCCGTGCCCGCCCCTGCCCGGCCCGCCGCGGAGCCGCCTCCGCCGGGCTCTCCCCGTACTGGCAGTGGCGGCGCTGGAAGTGCCGCTCGCTCTGGTGCTGGCGGAGCAGCACGGTCTTTTGGCTCCGCCTGGCGCTGGCCCTGGCCCGGCCCCGGCCCCGAACGAGGCCCCTCCCGCGGCTCCGCCCGGAGCCGCCCCGCTGTCGCCCGGCTCCCGCCCCGTCGCCGGCAGCGTCGCCGGCAGCTTCCCCGGTCCGAGCTCCACCGCTCGTCAGCTCGGCCGCCGACCCCGAGCCGCCGGAGCCTGCAGCGGCTCGGGAAGCAGCAGCGCCCGGAGGCTCAGGGCAGAATGCCGAGAGCGCGGTGCGGCCCGCACGGGCGGAGAAGCCTCCCCTGGAGCAGCTCTACCGGCAGGGCCCGCTGCTGGGGAGCGGCGGCTACGGCAGCGTTTACTCCGGGACCCGGCTCGCCGACGGCGCCCCGGTAAGAGGCGGGGCCGGGTCGGAGGAGGGAGGAAGGAGGAAGGAGGAGGGCGGCGGGCGGCGAGCTGAGCCCGCCGCTCGCCTTGACTTGCAGGTTGCCATCAAGCGAGTGTCCCGCGATCGCATCCCGGAGTGGGCGCNCCGCTCGTCAGCTCGGCCGCCGACCCCGAGCCGCCGGAGCCTGCAGCGGCTCGGGAAGCAGCAGCGCCCGGAGGCTCAGGGCAGAATGCCGAGAGCGCGGTGCGGCCCGCACGGGCGGAGAAGCCTCCCCTGGAGCAGCTCTACCGGCAGGGCCCGCTGCTGGGGAGCGGCGGCTACGGCAGCGTTTACTCCGGGACCCGGCTCGCCGACGGCGCCCCGGTAAGAGGCGGGGCCGGGTCGGAGGAGGGAGGAGAGGAGGAGGGAGGAGGGAGGAGGGCGGCGGGCGGCGAGCTG
>VXBT01003569.1:0-45251 GCA_013400235.1 Oriolus oriolus | reverse complement strand
AAAAGGAGGCCACCACAATTTACTAAGATATTAATGCTCCTTCAAAATGTCTCCTTAAAATGTTCCACTCCAACCACCATCCTGTAGCTAAATGTGCTTGAAGATGTGGTGAATCCCAAACACCAGAGTATCCAGGCGGTTTATTAATCTTCTTGTTTATTGGATTATTTGAAAAAAAAAGACAAGTGGACCAACTGGTGTCTTAGGTTATTCCAATTAGACAAGAACAAACACACTTTAATTCTTTCAAAAAACAAATATGGAAACTCAGGCCTGAACATGGAGGTGTCCCTGAAAATATCTGCATCAGCTGTGACAAGGCACAGGAAAATATATAACTCTGCATTAGCGTTTGCTATCATGTGGGTTGGTTGGTCCCTGTAAGATGCACAAGTTTGAATCAGGCAGGTTCTACCTTATTATATGCTGGCAAATGCATAGCTCCAATGTCACTGTTTGTATTAGAGCAGTTATCAAAAAGTGTAAGAAAGACGCAGGTGATCCATCTATAAAGCTAAAATAAGAAAAGTGCCACAAAAGCAATGAAAATCCAGGAGAAGCTGACATACAAGAGCCAGGTAAAATAGCTACAGCTGACTGCCTCTATTTATGTACATGCACAGACACAGCAGGCAGATACATTCTTGTGGGATAAGCAATCTGTTTAGAGTGTTTCATTAAAATGCTTTATTGCCTGCAAAGGAACCTGTCTTTATCCCTTGATTCTTAAGTAGAAAGGCATCTGATGAGAAGATTCAAAAGCAATTTCAAATCTACTTATAATAGGATAGTAGTATTCAATGACATAGGAGTGTGAGTAATAGCAAGAAGGTGCCTGTGATGCCAAGCAGAACTTGGAGAGAAATACATAAAAGTAGAACGTAGCCATCCATACAGAAATTTGGCAAGGATTCTAATTTCAAGCTTCAAATTCTTGCAAAAATGGGTATATCATCATTAATGTAAAAACTGTTCCTGGTTTCCATCCTATCCAAGGCAGAATAGTCTCTGAGATAACACGTCCTTCCTCTTACTGGCTTAGTTTCAAGCTATAGAAGTATAATTTTTAAATTGTCTTCCAGCACAGTTATAGCAATCCAGAGAGTTTGCTCCAGGTTGTTCTCACTTAACTTTACATGTAAATTTGGAATATAATTGTCACAGACTTTCTACATACTCTGTGTTGTAGAATAAACATCCACATGGAAAAATTTCACATGACAGAAATATAATACTGTATTATTTTGAAAGTTTTCTTCCCCCTAAGTGTCATTCTTAAATCTGTAATTGAGTGAAGCGGATATATCCTTTTAGAACAACTTTATTTTTATTTTACAAAATCAATAGTCAAACTTTTGTGAGGTCACAGTCAGACCATGACCTTATGTCAGCAAAGTTCTCTCTTGATATTAAATTCAAATTAAGATATTTCACTTTCTGATTGTTTTACAAATATTTAACAGAATGGACTTGCTCTCACAAAAAAAAACCAAAAAAAAAACAACCAGTTTCTAATCTGTTTTGAATTAATTTTCATACATCCACTGACCGGCATGGAAGAAGTCTGATGCCACTTCAAAGGGAAATCAAGCACTGCTTGTATCACTCAGTGAAGTCACAGGCACATTGCTGATAGCAGAATGGTAGGTTTTGGTATCAAATACACAAGTACAGTTTTTCTTGCTGGGTAGCTTTGTTCTCAGCTCACTCAACAATTACTTCAATCAGTGGCTGTAAGTGTGGCATTATTGGATCGAAATGTCTCCTGCTGGAAAGCCCAAGCAGTTGCCAGAGAAAGAGTGTGAACTAATTATTTGTGTTGTCTGGAAATATGGAGGTTGCAGAGTAAGGACGAAAAAACCCCAGAAGATTAAATGCCAAGTTTTTTACTTTTATTATGCTGTTCTCTTAGTTTCTAAGCTGATTAGGATATACATAATATCCTAATATTTAATTTTTGGAGTAAAAGAGACCTATCTTATCAATAAAAAATATGTGTCACTATTATTTCTCATATTAAAATAAGTGAAATGAATAAATAAATATTTATCCAAACATTTCAAAGGAAGAAAATGGCTCTGAATTGTGTAATATATCTTATTTTATATACAAGACTACAAACAGGAGGACGTAAGTCACATCCTAAAGAAGAAAAAAATAACTACTCTTACGAATACCTCCACTTCTCCAACAGCCAGCAAAGCCCTTGCATGAACACACAGCTACATAACTCAAACACTTGCATGAACACACATCAAATCATTCTCAATCTACTATCATTTGACATGAAAAATTAATAATATCTGTTATTGCTATTTATATTTAGAATGACATCCATGCAGCGACCTATGGCTAAGGTTAGATAACCTTTAATCAGCCCTGACAAATTCTCACATGCAACTATTGATTACAAATCCCAATGATTTCAAATAAAAGAAGTCAATATGCATCTGTCTGAGGTTGGAGTCCTGCTATCAGAGACTGGTGAGTAGTGTTCATTAGTAAATATTGATAAAATGGGGGATATTTAAAAGTTTTTCACATGATAACACTTTGCTGGTTGTCTCCTCTGAGGTATTACTGTTTCTCTTTTTCACATGTGTTATAATCTGCTAATGGCAAACATCTGTAATTTATTAAACATTGTTTATTAGTCTAGCATATTTTATTTCTACTGTTGTGCTCAGAATCTTGTTTATGGGAAAAGAGGAAATATGCCTCACATATAAAGCAGATAATTTATTGTTAGCATAATTGAAATCTCAAGAGTCTATTCAAGAATCACTATGACCCCAGATACAATTATTATAGCAAGAGAAAAAGAAAATGAAGAAATTAATACGTCTATAATTAATAATAATAATAATAATAATAGTAATAATAATAATAATAATAATAATAATAATAATAATAATAATAATAATAATAATAGTAGTAGTAGTAGTAGTAGTAGTAGTAGTAGTAAAACATAGTTTAAATTGTTATAAAGATACTTCTTCGTTTCTATCCCTTTTCCTGCTGGTGGACTCACCTACCCTTTCTCTTCTGAATCCTGGGTCGGTGGCTGGGTCTGGTGCTGGGGTGATGCCGTGGAGAGTTGTCCAGAGTTTTCACTGACAGGAAGATGATATGTGTGTCAATTGTTAATTCTTTGTCACTGTGTGATTCACTTGGGCAGTTTGTTACACCTCTTCCCATTCTGCACTGCTCTGTAACTCCATGTTACGTCTGAATTTACCGAATATGGTGAATTTTGCAGATGTTACATAGTTCTTTGTTTCTCCTAAGACAAACTTTGGCCAGCTGCAGGTTGGCATTTCTTCCACTGACCACTAGTGAGTTGTTTGCAGCCATCTCTGGTACCCATCTCTTCTCACCCCAGCCCTGAACTCCTCTGCTCTGTCTACGGCCTCTCTTCCTCTCAAGGTCTCGGATATTGTGCCAGGATTGAATGTCTCTACATGACATCATTGTGTTAACGCTGAAAATATCTCATTCTGCACAAAATAATTACTTGTCAGTACAACCTCTATAAAACTATGATTGCACCGTTGTCATGGTTTAACCCTAGAAAGCAAAGGTGAACCAAACCAGCCACAGCCACCTGATTAGATGAAAGAAAAAATCTATTTCAGCTAAACCGAGGAAAAAAAAAAAGCTGCGGGTCAGGCAATGCAAGTTTAGACAGGCAAACCTGACAAGCCTCAGTCCTCAAGCCTGCCCAGCTCAGTATGAAGCCTATGGCCTGCTACCAGCAGTGATGTGTTACAGGAGTACACAGTTAGGCTTGTGAAGGTTCAAAATTTTATCTCTGAAAAAAATCAGTATCAGCTTGCCTATATCTCACACAGTAAATACAAACTAACTCTTCATAGTACAGTTAAAAGACATGTTCTGTTATGTCTGCTGCTGAAGGTTCAGATCATGATTAAGTTAAAAAAAAATCCATATGAACCGTTTTCTGATGCAAATTTGTGAACGCACTCAGGCACAAAATTTCCTCTGAAGCAGAAAGTTTGACAGATAATTCAAGACATTTAGAAACTTTGCTTTAGTCTCACACCCTTTAGATGGCTAAAAAAGTTCTCAGGAAAAGCTGTCAATCACTGAGGATAGTGCTGGACTAAGATTTAACAGTGCTTTTCCTTTTCTGGCCTTGTGAATAATGATCACTAGTTTCAAAGACACTAGAAATTAATGATTTATGAGATTATTAATATTTTCTAACATAGTTCCACAATAGCTAGAATGTAGTGGGCAGGCATCTTCCAAAGTGTTTTGCAGAAACATGAAAATTTATGTTACATGAAAAAGAAAAACTTGAATTCTCTTTTTTCCCATATTTTCCACTGCAATGCCCCGAAACATTCAATTTCAGCAGTACCAAGCTGAACTTGCCTCCCAGTCAATAACTACCACTTCTGTCTATGATGCTTTTCGTGTTGTACAGGTCTGTATGTAATTTTCCAGCCGAATGACACTTGCAGGGAGCTCTGCTTTGCCGTGGCTCGGTGAGTTTCCTCTAATCAGGTAGAATAACACAGTAGTTTTGCGGAAGACATCTTGTGTGTGTTCTCTCTCTATATGGCCTTATTTGTCAGATACACTTCACTGAGTGTTTGCCAAAGTCTGTCAAGGAAAAGCTGAATTATGCTTTTAATTTCCTCTAATTGCACAGGGCTAAAATAGCATTTGTGTAAAATAAGCCTTTGATGAAAGTGTGAATTACTGCTTTTCCATTGCTGGGTATCACCCTGGATTCACTTTCAAAGGCAAGCACCAGTGTTAAGCCCCAAAAGGTGCACTGCCAGCCACAGTTTTAATGCTTTGCAGAAAGCTAATATTGCACACATTGCAATGGGGCCTGAAGAAATGACCTGCCAGTCAATTTGCCTGGAAATCTGTATGTCTTCATAATCTGTTCTCAACTGAAAGAAACTAATCAAATCATGACCTCTCAGTTACTCTTCCCTTGTAATGGTGTAAACAGGAAAGTAGTTTTAAATGCTTATCTTACTAAATACTCTGTTAAATGATTTAGTAAGTTAAATAAAGCTGTCTACTCTTTCTTGGTAAGTGATCTTTACTTTTAGAAACAAAATATAATATATTCAATTCACATTTACATAAAGATTGATATAGTTTAAAATAATGATGTGGTAGACTGAAGAACAGTGGGTGTGCCATGAAGTGGTGAATGGCTGCAATAAAATCTATTAACAAAATGGCAAAATCTGCCCTGAATTTTGCAGTTGCCAGCACAGCATAGAAGAAAGAAAATAGCTCTCCTTAGCCTCAGATTCACATGGTCTGTTACACTTTTTCCATGCCAAATGTAAAAGGCACCTTGCCATAAGAAGCTCAAGCAATACGGATAAAAGAAGTTGGATTAATTTTATCAAAAATAATCTGCAAAATACAGATCTGAAAATGGCGTACAGAGCTGGGCATCTCAATTAATGCTCACCAACATTTTTCATTCTATCACATCATTAATTTAAAATGTATCATAGGTATTCAGACACAGTTTATTTCTTCTGACCCATGGTACAAATAAGAGGCAATTGAGAGATAAAACTGCATTTTACCGAACAAATCTTTTTTGCCTTCTCTCTGTCTCTCTTTTTTGTTTTTTGGTTTCGTTTCTTTGGTTTATTTTTTTTGTTATTGCTTATGGGTTATGAGTTTTGGCTGATTTCCACTTCTAAGCCCAGATTTGAAAATAGTATAATCAATCTTATTACGCAATGGCTTTCAGAATTGGCAATAACCATGAAGAGCATTATCTGGTGTCAATGCATTTCTCTGATTTAAATACACAAATTTAGATGTGAAGGAACTTTGAAATCTGTTTCAAACTACATGTGATTCACACTGCAAGACAGGTAAGCATTTTGTCAAAAAATGTAGTTTCTAAGATAATTATAATATAAACTGATCTCCATTTGGACTAAAAAGCAGACAGGCAGCCTAATGTGTAGGTAGTGCCAACTGAACTGAAAAGTTGCTTTATACCAACAGAGCATATAAAGATAAAACATTTGTTTGCAACTGAAACTTTTTTTACATCCATGTTGGAAACTCTAGTGCATAGTTCTCGTGGGATTGTTCTTGGCTATTTGATTCAATGACTCTGTGAATGACAGCAATATATTTTAATGTGAGGAAAATGAGCATCAGCTAATTTTGCCACTGTTGAAAATTGCTGAGCTGAGCTAGCCGGGCAGCACACCTCTGTTTTCAGAATGGCATACCAAAGTGTGGCATTAGTTCAAATTAATCTCCAGAAGTTTCAAGAAATCTAATTTTGATTCTTTAAAATTCAGACATCGCTAGGGTCTCATAGCCTACTCTTTCTTTAGGTATGAAGGTATATTCAGAGGGTGATTTTTCCCATTCCGAAATCAGTATTTTCAGGATAGTCTCATACTTTATATTAACCTTTTATCCGAGTGTCAGATTTTGGTCCTCTAGTCATTGTTCTTATAGCCAAGGTCAGGCAGAGACTTCAGATCTACTTAGGCCTTTTTTTACATAATTTTTTCCACTGGAGCATACCAGACACAGAGAAACCTCCCTCCTCAGTTTTAGGGTTCAATTATCTGCCAGATGAAGGCAGTTAACAGCTGTGAAAATGCTGATGGGTTGATAATTCTTGCAAAATATATTTGTCCCATCCCACTCATAGTTAACTGTCTAGAAGTGTTTTCTTCATCTGCCCAATTGCATTATTAGGTGTTCTGTGAGTAGTTCAAAAGGTATTTAATAAGGATCAGGAGGATAGGTCACAGCAGATCAACACTTTATATCATGCATGCAATAAAACATGCACAGCGCCTTTGTTTCGTCTGTGTGTGAAAAGTTTGATTATTTCAGAAATTTGAGTGACACTAGTCAGAAAATTCTGTCTCTGGTAGGCTCTAGTGTCATCTCATTGATTCAATGTTCAAATTTTCCCTGTTAAGAATACATTGAGGAAAAATCAGGTACACCAAAAAAAAAAAAAAGCTAACATGATATATTACATAGTACCTGTGAGAAGTGTGACAGAGGTCTTTTCTTATTGGCTCTACTTTCCTAAAATTCAACTCACAACTTCACTTCTTTGCCTGTATGCCTTCTCCATCCTTATTTTCTGTACAGTGTTACAGAAAGTAACTGAATTTAAAAGAAAGCCTGTGAGTATCACAGCTTGGTATTTACTGTGGAGGTAGCTATAGCTGGCTTTGTGGTTTGTTATTTCTCAGCAAAATTCTCCTTGACACTTCAGTGCTTTATTACTTACAAATTCTTGTAGTTCACTTTCTTGCTTCACTGTGATGTTTTTAAAGCTTGGCTACCTCCGTATAACTTAAGTACTCTTCTATCTATGATAATTAGTCATCCGAAGCATAAACAGTCCTCCACTCTACGTTAAGCTGGTGTCAGCATGTTGTGTTGGCTGGAGTCTTGCTTGTGTTTGTCTTCACTTATGTTCAAAGGCTCGGCCTTCCAAAGTGCTGTGGGATAGCCTGCGCAGACCTCCACATGCTCACCTCTTTTGTTCAGGCTCAGCCTTCCACAGAGCATTTCAGTGCTAGATAGAAAGTTTTCATTTGGCTTTCCCTGTTTTAAAATACACATGTACTTGCTTTCTTGGAAGTCTACAATGTTTCACTTGTCTCAAAGGACTCCTGGCAGAATCCTTCAATGTCATTTTTGTGTTTAACACATGACTTGGCAACAACTTCTGTTTGCATGATTGGGATGAGACTTTAAACACTTTGAGGTTAAAGGACCTCTCAATAGTGGGTGGGCATATTGTGTAATTCTCTTTTACAGCGATTACATTTTCATATCTAAATCCTATTTAGTCTGCATTAAAAGGTCCTTCCATCATCACAATAGCTTTCAAGCACTCTGGGTGGCAACTGTAATAAATAAATCAGAGAAGCAAACTATATTTATAAAAAGGCTTTTTTCCCACTATAAGAATATAAGATATCTACAACCTTTAAGAACGGTGTCAAAATTGTTAATGATGCAATAGAGACATGTTTTTGAGTTTTGGGGGTTTTTTCCACCTCTACAGCTGGTCATGGATAGTACAACCTAGTCAAACAATGATATTTACTCAAATGCACCAACACCGAGCCTTAGAAACTGTAGAAAATATATTATGTCTGAGACACCCTTCACTGAAAATAAAACTAAATGGGAGAAGTTTTTTAGTGCTGATCTGTACTTGGCTGATTTTCAGACATTCAGCTTCATTCACATGTATACCTCTAGCACTCTACATGATCTGAGCCTGATAAAGCAGCTTTTGTGCTGTAGTCCTTCATAAAATGGGCTCAAACCATATTTTTAAATCATGTCTATTAAATAAAATCAGAAATTGCAGAACAAAAACTCTATTAAAAACATGCATGTCTACTTCTCATGAGAAGGTTCACATGATGGAATCTGGTTGTGGCTACTGAGAAATAAAACTATTAGAGCTGAAAAAGTAAACTTTTTTGGGAGGGTCATTATTGATTAAAAAACTATATAAGATTCTGAAGCCATGGTATAAAAATATGATATTATCTTCAAGGAGAAAAATAGAGGAAAGAAAGATAATCGCAGAATCACAGAATATACTGAGTTGGAAGGGACCCAGGAGGATCATCAAGTCTAACCCCTGGCCCCATGCAGATGAGCCCCAAGAGTCACACCATGTGCCCAAGAGCATTGTCCAAACACTTCTTGAGCTCTGTCAGGCTTGGTGCTGTGACCACTGCCCTGGGAGCCTGTTCCAGTGCCTAGCCACCCTCTGGGTGAAGAACTTTTTTCTAATATCCAACCTAAACCTCCCCTGACACAACTTCAGGCCATTCCCTCAGGCCTTGCCACTGGGCACCACAGAGCAGAGATCAGTGTCTGCCTCTCCTCTTCCCCTCACAAGGATGTTGTAGCTGCAGTGAGGTCTCCCCTCAGTCTCCTCTTCTGCAAGCTGAACAATCCAAGTGCCCTCAGCTGCTCCTCATATGGCTTCCCCTCAAGGCCTTTCACCATCTACATTGCCCTCCTTTGGAAAAAAACCAACCAAAACCCAAAAAAACAACTCTGAATGCCTCAGTGAAGATAAATATTAACAAAAATGAAATGTATTAATTAAAATTATAGTCTGCTATAACTTTTAAATTTAAAATTTTGAATCATGTCAAAGTTCTGCTGAGAATTAAATAAAGGGTGAAGAGTTGACCAGGAAATGTAGAGACTTCAAACATGGCTATTATGTCTGGTAGATAATCAGTAGCCCAGCAGTAGAAAGTGTGATAGATTGTTTTACTGACATCTAGGCTTGACTGAATTTAATTTAAAGTTTATTAGTCTTTTATAAACTGAACTTAATTATAAACAGTGACCAAATAACCACAGTAATTAAACAACAGGTGGCCAACCCTACCCTCAGATCACAAAATCTTCCTGCCACAAGCCTTTGTTTTGCTGAGCTCACCAGAGGGAAGTAAACATCTGGAAGTCTCAAACTAAAGCAAACATTTATGATGGTGAATCATAGCTCAGCAAGCAAGGAAGAGTATGAAATAAATGCTAGTCTTCATTCTGCCATCTTTGTTATTTTTGAGGAGTAAACTTTTAATTGAAATAAGAAGATCAGAGACTTCTAACAAGAGATGCAAGCTAAGAATGTATAAACGTCTCGGGATAGTGGAACCTACTACTTCCACCATTAAGAACTTCACTGGCAGAGGTTTATGCCATTCTTAATGATTTCTATGAATATAACGCAGCATTGCTTTACAGTCACATTATCAGTCACACATTCCACTCCATGGCAGCTTTTTGTGGTTTTAGGGTATTTTAATTTAATTTTCCAGACAAATCTGCTCTGTGCCTGAGACACTGACACCATCATTTCTACAGCTCTATGATTCAAACAAGGACTGGATCTTGTTACAGAATGGTGTTATAATGCTGAAACATGAAGGGTAATAAGCACTCTTTTGGTAGTGATTTGCAAATGCCATTGAGCAACCACAATCTATCCATATTATTATTTAAATGGACAATACAGAGAAGGGAAGGAGGAGAGGAGAGGAGAGGAGAGGAGAGGAGAAATCAAACGTCCAAGCTAATTTAAATGATTGGAAGCAGTGATAAAAAGAGCTTCATACCACTCAGTTTGAGCTTCCTCTTCTGCAGGACTGTAGCTGACTCTCCATTGCAGGATATATTTTATCAATGTAGATATTTCCAGATCAGCTTCTTCTCCAGATTTCTTCAAGAATCTAGCATTTCTAGGTAATTTCATGCTTAGAACTTCATTTAATATTTGAAAACCCTAGAAACATAATTTCTTGCCACTTACTAATTCCATGGACAGGATTTTTTTTTTTAATGCAAGTCTTTCAATATAGATCTCTAAAGCAATTTGTCTCTCAATCCACAAACTCTATCTCCTTTGAAGTTTAGATTCACAGTTCAAATCATTCCCAGAATGTTAAGACAGGTTTTATAAGGCAATAGCTTGATGACATATTAAATATGGGTCTGGAGAGGAGAGATAGAGGAGCAGAAGAGCTGGCAATGAATATGAGCCCCCTTTTTTTAGAAAAAAAAAGTTTAAATACTTTCATTTTTATTGCATCATTGCTTACTTTGGGCAAATGGGAAATAGGACAGAAATGGAAGCAGACAAAACAGCAGGTTAAATGTTTATTTGTGTCAAGAAATACTTTGTGCCTACAGCACCTCAGCACTTCCAGGATGAAAGGATTAGAGCCTCCATGTGGAGCCAGTAATTGTCAATGCATCTTACACACAGGTCTTGCTGGAACTAAGCTAGATAAAAGACAGGTGAGCACCAAGGCAGAAACACTGAATGAAAATGTTTACCCTTAAAGATAAGAAAAAACTAGATACAGAATGTACTAGGGCATTATATTTAAAAATATTCTTGTTTTATATTATATGGAAATATTAAGCAAAAGGGAATGGCTGCAGCAGGAAGTATCACTTCAAAACTCAGTAAATGATAAACAAGGTTTACCTTTACAGAATTAAACCAAAAATCATAAGCAGCAATCAATAGCAAGAAGAGTCTTAACTATTAAACACAAACTATAGCTTAATTTCTTGCATATCAAATAAATTGATTAATTTTATGGGGTGATGTTTTAATTTATAAGGCTTTGTTACAATTATTTAAAATTTAAATTAAAAAACAGTGTTTTGTATAAGCAGTACTGAATCTTAGAAAATCACAAAAGATTTAGACAGGAATGAACTGGCCTTCATGAGACCTTGAACCACAGTTTTGCCAGGGACTAAGTCCTGACTGAGCAGCCAATGGTTTCCTGGACTCTCCTTGTCCTTCCAGATCACGAGCAGTACATTTTCTGTGTCCATGAGCTCAGAAAGCAAGTGTTCTGCACCGCCTGCCTGTGGGTCCTCATGGTCTGCTCTTTGCAGCTGATAAGCCTTTATCTTGCCTTTAACATCCTTCACTTGTTGCAAATCAAACCAAATCAAGGTTTGGTCTTCCCAATTCCATCCCTATGCCATCCTTTTACATTCCTTATGGGCAGGCCCTCCCCGCTTCCACCCTCTCCACATTTTCTTTTTGTCTTTCCTCTGTGATCCTGCATTCAGCTAAGCTGGCATCCTGCTGTTCTTCACAGGGAGTTTCTCGTAAATAAACAGTTCTATATTACAATAGACTGTTTTTCACAGCTTTCAGTCACAGGGGCAGATACTGGCATCAGTTAAGCTGCTTAAACGCTCGGAGTTCAGTGAAGGTACTTCAGTTTGTGCCAGCTCCAAATCTGGGTCATTCAGAGTTTTAATCAATTATGATTTACAGTGATGAAATGATGTTCATGACACACTTGCAAAATATATTTACAATGGTTTTTATGCAGTACTTTGGCATAAGAGTCGATACACTGAAGTAAGAATATGTGATTCTGTGAAATACATGATTGCATTTTGCAATACATTCTCTAGGCTGGATTTTATGCGTGTGTGTGTGTTAGAGCATTTATTAGAATTACTTATTAGCATAATAATTAGAATTAATTATTGGAACACTTAATTCTATTTTACTTTGAAAATTAATTTTTTGTTCATTTTATATTCATGGTATACCTGTAAATCTATCCTTAATATGTATACATGTGCTACTTCCTTCTCACTAATATGGGTCTGCATGTGTCTACAGGCACAGATGTGAAATTATCTGCTCTGCATACTCAGAAAATGGAAGATACTTACATATCCTCCACAGTATTTTTTCAGTCTATGGCATAATATCATATTACTGCAATTGTGGTTTTCACACACATAGTTCTCCATTTGAACAAAACAATAATGGCTTGCAGAATTTTGCAATTGTAAAATTAAGTATTCAATGGCATATAATGGATCTTTATATGTGAGAAAAAAATCAGTGTCTCTCCCTATTATGTTGTTCTATAGCTAAACATTTGTTTCTGTTCCTTAGAACAGAAACCACAGAAATAAGAACTTGAGATCACACTNTGTTCTATAGCTAAACATTTGTTTCTGTTCCTTAGAACAGAAACCACAGAAATAAGAACTTGAGATCACACTCACACTCACCATGTCTAACTGCAATGTTGCATCATACTAATTCTACTTCTGTAAAAGATTTAGAATTATTATTATTATTATTATCCACCTATTAATTGACATCAGAAGGTTGATTGTGTTGCCAGCAAAGACAGCCTTGTGTCTGATGGAATCAGATTTACTAAAAATACTCCAATCTACCACTCTAGCTGTGAGAGAATACTGAGATTCAGTTTAGTTTTTCAATGTAATTATTATTTATATATACCTGGCAGTGTAAGCAACTGTATATTTTTTACTGATTTTAATTATGGAGTAGGATTTTCAAAAAGGGCTAAGTTAACATTTAAAATAACTATAATGTGCAACTTTGAATAAACTTATTTTCACAGATTTATAAACCATCAGTTATTGTAATAATTAGGTAATCAGTTTACACTATCAAATGAAGCTGTACAGATTTTTAAGAATGGATGTTGTCTGTATATCTGGCTCTCTATAAAATTTAGAGTTTTCTAAATTGCTACCAGTACTAGTTCAGCTTACAAAAGCTGGCCACTTCTAATGTCCAAATATGAGTCTCCCAAACAGGGAGTTTGTGCAGCTATTGTCAAAAATATGTGTAAACACTGTTCGTTAACACAAGTCTCTTTCAAATAACTATGTCAGCACCTGTGGAAAACCAAGTCAATTTATGACATCAAGATTATACATATTCGGAGACAAGACAATGCAAAACAGGGAAGAAATCTGACAAAAATTGATAGATGGGCAAATAAAGAAAGAGTAATAAAAATAAATATAATAATGATAATAATAATTTTTAAAATTGCCATTGCACCTTCTCAGCAGTCCTGAAAGGAGAACAGTTGTTTATCTCCTGCCTGTTTTGCTCCCAGGTGTACTTTTATGCATTTCTCTGAACACATCACATCTCCTGCCCTGACAGTGGTAAGCAGCACCTCCGCAGGCAGCAGGAGCCCGTGGGGCTCCCCAGGGAGAGATTCTGCAGGACAGCTATGGAGCCTGCTCAGCCTCAGCCCGGGGCTGAACACAGAGCTCTCCGTGACACACTATTCGAACGAGACTAATGTTGTCAGAGTTTTGGCAGCTCGACCTTAACACTGTAACCTCTCAGCCTGCACTCCTCATCAGAAAAAGACCCCAAAGTGCCCTAAATTCTCTAACAATTGCCCTGTGTCCAGATCCATTTAGCTAGTTTAAATCAAAGCAAACCCCGCATAGAAATATGCCACATTACACTAACTAATGGACACTTTGTTCCTTACAAAATAGCAAAGTACTTTCCTAGTATTAATAATCTGCAAAAATGTACCAGCAATTTACATGTTCACTAGCAGGCGGTACTGTAAAAATACATAAATAATTTTACTGACCCCTGATGTTTGCCTTTTATTTTGCTGTTTATAGTAGTTGCCTCAATTGTCGAGAATTGTCTGCTGTGGCTTGGGGAAGTGTGTGTGTGGCGGGGGGAATAAAGCCCTTATACATAAGGTACTGTTATGAAGAAGATGGGAGCATAGTGTATTACTCTTGGACAAATACCTGTAGGAAGAACCTAAAACAAATGGGTTAATGACTTGGCTCAAAGGCAATTAATTTAATGAAGGCAATAGGACAAATTTAATGTTTTTATAGATGGCACACGAGAATATTGTGCTTAATTTGTGAGTCATCCTTTCATCTTGCTTCCCCATCAACCCAAAAGGCCTTTGGAGTTTCTGGAGTTGTAAGTCAAAGACTGACACTGCTTAATTTCACATAAAGGTGCAATGAATGAACCTATTTCCACCGACATTATAGGAACCGACCTGCTTGACTTCAGGGGTGTTTGAAATTCCAGACGAGATGTAAACTTAGTTTTCCTCTTTGAAGTAAGTGGAGTTAAAGACATTTTTACTATTTAAAAGCCTTTTATTGAAATCAGCAGGTACAGCTCATCTCTGCCTAGATGGCACATAGAAATGTGTCTATATCAGGGAAACTGAATTTTCGACTTTACTGGCAGGCTTTAGAGAAAAGTATGTTTAGTCAAGTCAACCAAGAGGATCTGGTATGAAATATCAAAGGTTTTTTTGAGGGGGAGGATGAGTGGGTTTTGTTGATTTTTTTTGTAATGAGTGATATTTTTTCACAATAGGAAAACATTACATGACCATTTGCATTTTGCCTATACATGTAATTCATCTGCAAAGTGAGAGAATTTATATCCTCTAATTATTTCAAAGGCTTGAAAATTACTCCTTTGTTTGTAACAGGATCTTTCCATCAGATACATCGATCATCAGTGTGTCCTGAAACTGCATCCCCTCAAAAGTGTTAGAACTGTAATTTAAATCTTCAGACTAGATCTATGGCAACAATTTAATCATATTCTTTTTTTTTCAGGCACCTAGATGTAGCAGATTATTGTGAATAGGATTTGTAATGGGCTTTGAGCTGGCTCAAAGATAGATATTTGCAAAACATAATGTACTCTCCTCCTTGCATTTGTTTTATCAGCCATGATTCTACATGAATGGTCCTGCTCCTATACTTCTATGAAACTGAAATGCTTTCACCACTAATACACACTGTAAGGTCCTTTGTTCTATGAAGAAAAATACAGACATGCTTTACTTTGTACAGCTTAAATGTGCATCATTAGAATCATCTGGATTATTTACACAGCATAACTTTAGATAAACATATACTTCTTTGCTGGGCTGTGGCTTAACCATATACATAAGTCTCTAATTCATCACAGCTTTATACAGTTCTACTTGCTTTAAATTAGTTGCCTGTAACACTTAAAATATAAAAAGAGACAGAAAGCAAAGAAGGGAAAATCCTTCAGACTTAGGCAGATGCTTGGCAGGGGCAAGTTGCAGAAAACTGTTGAAGTCTGGAAAAATTATAGCAGGATGACAAAAGTTCCCATACTTTCAAGCATTAGCCAATGTTAAAGGGATTTTCTTGCTGCCATAATGATAATTAGTAGGTAGACTAGGTTATCAAAGATCCGTGAGATTAATATTATATTGTAATTCCCCCTCTTCCACAGTTACAGGAACACATTTGTTATTAATGATAATACTTTTAATTTAATTTACTAATTTGGAGTCAGTGCAAAAGTTATGGACACTTAGGAAATGATCAGTTTGTAATTCCATATGTTTAATATTAAAATAAAGTGCCTCACACTGGTATCTGGTAGATGTCACTTCACAGTGAATTAAAATTGCTTCAGACCTCAAGAATCAAAGAAGAATTGAAAATTATTCAGCTATACAGTCACACTCACGGATATAATTAAAGGTCTGTCAGCACTTTCATTACATAAAGCCATTTTTAAGCAGCTTATATGTTGGCCATGACATTTTGCTTAAATTTGGAAATGGGCTGTGAATTTCCTGCCTGGAAGAGAAGTTTTGTTTCTTATGAGTGTAATTGGAATCAGATTATTTTCCTGTGTTTCCTACCCATGAGAAAGGGGTTAAAGAACATTGTCTGGTTTTTACGTTCCTCTCACACATTCAAAATAGTTCCGCACTTCAATTTAGCACCTTGCAGATAATTAGGCTCCATCAATATATAGGCAAATAAAACTCATCCAGAGCACAGGCTAGATCACTGACCCACTGACATGTACTGCTTAGTGTACAGCCCTGGAATGGGTTTTTCCCACCTCAGCTGGGGCTTTCCCAATGTTCAGAAGCACTTTGGGGAATGCCAAAGGTTAAAGTAGTTTGGATGTAGCCATGCAGTTTAGGAGGCTTGGAGCAATGAGTTTAGTCATACCTCTGATGTAAACTATGACAAGACATTTGGCCTTAGGGCCAGAGAACAACCATATTGTTTGCCTTTTTTATAGATGGCAAGTAGATGAGCCTGTTTTATTTGCCAGTACGGACATATCCTTAAAATACTTTGCAGACACACACTGGTCCTAGATGCTTCCAGTTTGGCATCTACTCACCAGGCTGGTTGGTACATGGGCATCTAGGACCATTTTAAGATACCAATTTAGTTTGAACTTAATTATAGATAAGAAAAATCCATTTCCATGAGAGGTTCAAAAGATAGAATAAAATTGCTCAGCTATTAATACCAGGATATATCCGAAATGCATTATTAGTTAGGCAGAGTTTCAAGAAAATCAAAGTCTGACATTGTGACAGAATTATTTAAAGTAGGACAGTTCACAGATACTCTGCCTGATTGACTGCTGTGAGCTCTGGAGGTCAAAGTCAAGAGGGATATATGCACAGTCACTGCCAAGGAATCCATTGAAAGCAAAGTGCTTGCTCATTCCCAAGAGAAATCACGAGATTATTGAAGAGGTTAAAAGAGCTCAGCATGCCCATCCTCCATGCAGACAAATCTTTTTCAGTGTATGGAGTACTTCCATCACTTCTCTCATCACCTTGAATTGCATCCCAAGTGGAGCACAAGTTGTTCTCACGACTGAAAGATAAGCAGTACAGACTTTATTTATTTATGTGAAAGTGTCATCACAAATCAGGAAGTATGACTGAAACATTGTAATTTCATTAGAAGTCAGAACAATTTTTTAATCAAAAAACTCACAAAGAATTAAATCTCTGATGAGAAGGTTACCATAGCCTGTTCCATCTCTACAGCCTCTTAAGAGGGTAACCAGGAGTCCTCTGAGAGAAACTGTGTTGGGAAGATCAACAAAAAAGCTTAAATAAGACATTCCAAAAGCTATCAACAGCATAAGATTTGTCAGTCTTGTAAACATATGCACAGTAATGCAAAGTTTACACTTTCCAGCCAGAAAACAATAATATTAATATGGTGTTACCAGTTCACCTAAGATAGTAGGAAATTATCTGCTTGCACTGAGAATGAATTTCTGTAAATAAATTCAGTTTCAGAAGACTGTAGAGCCCAGACATAAAAGAATCACTGTTGCTATCAGAAAAAAACCCAAAACAAACCAAACAAAAAGAAAAAACAAAAAAGCAAAAAACAAAACACAAAGCAACAAAACCCCCCAAAATCCCCCAAACAAACAAACAAACATACACAACAAAAAAGCCCCAGAAAAACAAGCAAACAAACCAACAAGGAAAAATAATAGAACGTGCTCCTTCAGCAGAAAATAATGATGGGCATTTGCTTATAATATTGGGAGCAGCACAACAAAAACTAACCTAACAACAAAATGCCAAACAAACTAAAATGAAAGAAAAAAAAGAAAGAAAGAAACACATGATCAAAGATCCTTGGAAATGTAGCTCTTGCCAGAGATGCTTTATACCCAAGGCTTATAACAGGTATTAAGACTGAGGAGGACTGAGCAAGAACCAGACGGATAACAACATGTTTTGCCTTCAAAAAGACCACATCAAGCTGGATGTACCCTTAGTGAGCAGTGGTGATGGCCTGGAGGAGCAAGTAGCAGGGCTCAGAAGTAAAAATCTCTTCTGTGGGTTGCTTTGCCAGTGACACTAACTAGACAATTAAAGAAATGAAGATTTGGCTTAAGACTGTCACTTCAAGTTACTGGAAACCCCAGATCAAGTGAGTTATGGGTTCCATCTGCTGTGATTGATTTGCAGTGAGTTGCAAGTAAATAAAATCTCTCAGTCTTATGCAGATAAACCATGGCTTTTTCTTGCTGTTTTTTCAATGTTCACAAAAATACTTGAAGCAAAATGCAATGATCGTGTTTGCCTGACATTTCAACTGGTTGTGGGGTGACACAACATAGGAAATTTCTGAAAAGGAAGGAGAAGATTATTGTCTACATCCTTTGATGTAGGTACTTTTGCAGTGGAAAGATACATTCTGTGGCTGTCACTGCCTCAGACTGCTGAAGCCTTCTGGTGAGGAGCAGCAAGGTCATCATAGTTCAAGGACACTGTGACCTAATGGTACCTTAGTGAAAGGTATTTTGAATAAATAAATAAATAAATAGGTAAACCAGAAGGGACATTATGAAAAGTTTATGTGAGGCATCTTGTACAGAGCCGAAAAAAGAAAGCAGAACACTAAACTCAAGGATCCATTGAAATGGGAAAAGACATATTTTGCCATTATTGAATTTGTCAAGATGCGTTTCTGGAAATAGAAAAAAAGTTAAGAAAAGTACGTATGAGATCTAGTCCTGGAACTAATTAGGAATGTGGAGGATCCATGCAAACTGGCCTTTAGACTTTGGAAGAAAACTGACATCAGAGGAAGCTTAGGCATGGCATAGCTTCACCTTCACATGGCCCAGCAAGCCCAGGAAACTCCCTGACTGAGAGTAAAGTGAGGAACAAGCTCATGGCTGATGCTGCTGGAAACAATTTCATGTCATCCTTTACTCTAATAAGGAGTTAGTGAAGGGCTGTTCTGCACATGGGCAGCTGTTTTGAGCTCACATCATTGTGCTTGTTGAGGACCAGAAGAGAACAGAAAACAAGAAAAAGCGTACATGAAAAGCATCATAATCTTAGTTGAATTTTGAGTTTAATCTTTCTGTCTAAATGCATGTATTTTGAAGAAAAAGAACATTATTGACTCCAGGAATTGCTCTTGATTTTTTCAAATCTTTCCGTTGGAAGTTTAAAGTGTTGGGGGTGGTAGAGTACATCTCAGCCAGCATGTACTAAAGTCAGTAGAGCTAACTTACTGACTAAGGAAGCATTTATTTCTCCATTAAGTTTATTATGAGTCTAACATTTTCATGCATTTTTGATGGGCTTTTAGGCACCATCTGAGGTAACTTAGAGGGTCATATGTGCATGGTCACTGTACTGTGGAAGCAGATATTTTAAAATGTGCAGATTTTGATTCTGAAACAAATGGTTTTGAATCCTTCCTTTGAGAATATATATTTTTTATTACTTCACCAGTTCTAATATTCTAAGAATATTAAACAGTACTTAAATAATTGATTTTATAACACAGTTTATAGATAATAAACTTTCAGGCTCTTGGGAATATCTATCACATGAAACAGCTTAGTAAAATGAAGAGGCATGTTTTGACTCTGTCACACATCCCCCCTGTGACTCAGAGACTGGACAATGGTTTCCTTTTAAGTGCCTATAACACTATCCCAGGTACGGTATAATGAATACTACCATCTTGGAGAAAATGAAACTTCAGCTTAAGCTTCATGATGGTGTATTCCAAAATAAATAAGTTGTATTGCGTATACTTTCTTAAAATAAAGTAGGTCATTCTACTATAAAATAATACCCCTTTATTACTGTTGATAACCAACGATCATCTTCCCCAGTCCTTAGCCAGTTTAAAGCTATTTTCTTATTTTTGGGCCAACAGGCTGATTGGCAAGAAAACCACACAGCTGCAAGGCCTGCTGGCTTCAGTGTTCAGCTTAGAGTGTTCAGGTCTTCTAAAAATCGTGTTGGATGGCTGAGGTCAGAGTGTGGGCTGCTATTAGTTTCCTACCTTCCTGGTTTGCACTGTGGTAAAGAAAAACTCAGACTGGCTGACTGAAGAAATCTGCTCTACTTTTAAATCTTGTACAATTATTATTAACAGGTTGTTTTGTTTTGGTTTTTTGTTTTATTTTTTAAAAAGACAAAGACTCGACTTTTTTCAAGGTGGAAGTAAGTGTAAATAAGTACAGTATTTTGACTTAATAGACTGATTTACATATTCCAGGTTCATGTAAATTATATTGATGTCAGAGGTCATCCTGAGGTCTTTATTATTGCATACAACTGGTCAGAATTATTTTGCCAAACCCATTTTGAGTGAGGGAAGATTGTTCTGTTTGTACTGAAAACTCTTCATTTTTCTGAAAGTTTTTTTGTGAAAATAATATTTCTGAAATAAAGTGACTTCACTTGGAAAATGGGAAATTTGAAAATTTTTTTTGTTCCTTGGATTTCTTCACTTTAATAGGCAGACACAAGTACAAGGAAAATAATTTTAGGAGTATAAACATGAGAAGTTTCTCACAGTCTGTAAATTTATCCAAAAGCAAAAATCTGAGATTGTTTGCTGAACAAACCATGCAGACTTTTCAGTCAGACAACGTAATATTTTTCAGGAAACACAAAATTTTTGCAAAGCAGAAATTATAAATTCCAGCTGTTCTGCTCAAGGTCCAAACTTTTCTCAGCTCATGAGCTAAATGTTTTATTGAGTTACCATCCACTCTTCTTCCCCTCCATTTCTTAATTCTAGATTCTTCTTTCATTTAAAACAGAGTATCAGGTGCACAGCATTACGGGAGACACCTTGACATATTTATCTTCAAAGACTGCTAAGAGGGTGGATTTATATTAGAGAAAGTCTGTATCATTTCTTTTTGAAAACTGGCAACTTTTTGAAGACTGAATTCTTCTTGTTTAGCCAAGTCAGAAGAGTTGTTCAAAAACTTGAAGGAATAACAGGCTGGTTAAATCCAAGTATGGGGCTGTTGCATTTAGATTGAAGAAATACAGGAAATAAGGTCTTTATTGTGAGCTATCTACCAAGAAAAAGCTGCAGCCACTGTGGTTAAATTGCAGGCCACATTACATGCTCAGTTTTGGATTTGAAAGGAATGTGTTCATTTTCCTAGTCCAGGTTTTCCATATCCTAAAAATAAATTGGTATAAGCATAGCATTATGTACTTCAGATTCACTCTTCTGTTTGTATGTTGTAAGTGACAGTATTTACCAAAATGCAGCACGATATATTAGTTCTCACTAGATAATTCACTTTTTCTTCCAAAATGACTCTCCATTTTAAATGTATACACATACATTCTTTACAGCATTTTCATAAAACAGTTTTTGTGTTGGATTTTAATCTCTGTTGCATAACTGAAACTCCAGATTTACATTTGCATCCACATGTTTGCCTGACTAATTTAATCAGAAGAGAAAATAAAATAATTTCAGTTTTTTATTAGTCTTTGAAAAGCACTTCTTTAAAACCAGATAGCATCTTACACCGTGAAACAAGAGGTGGTTGTTGAAGGTAAAATAATATATTGGAAAGAGTGCTCTTGAAGCTGTAATGGAAAATAACTTTGAGATTGTGTTTCATCTGTCTATAAGGAAGAACTCCTCAGGCACTAGGAAAACCTGACTTTCTCATTTTATTTTCACTCCTAAACTCCAGAATCACGATCAGGACCTAAAATGTCACCTTTAATCTTCTTTTATTTTCATATTAGTGTTTAATTGTTAACAAATCTTCATATTTTAAAATATTTTTGGCCTATGTAGTGATAGGTTGAACTTGACTGACCTGTTCCCTATTGATTCACTTTTCTTGCTTGTCCTGCTCCTGACCATCTGACCTGCCTTATTCACTCCTGAGATTATTAGCATGGCTTGCAGCTCTGCTATGCATATCGCTGGCCAGCACATTTGAATTAATTATGTTTTGCTGAAGAAGAAATGGGACAAGAAACTAGGCCAATTATTCACTGTTAAGCAACAGAAAACATTCACACTAGTGGTCCCAAATGTTCCCCGTGCCTCTGTTTAAAATTAATCCATCAGAAAATCACAGAGAGGATGCTCAAGACCCCCCTCCAATTATTTAAAATCATGTCATTAAATCAGACAAATGCTGGCACTGCGACTCAGCAGGCGTTAATTTAACCCATATGCTTTGGGACTGTTCCTACATCCTTTTGTCTTAGCCAGAATTTATGCAAGAGGTTTTTTTCTCCTATAAAATAAAATTGTATTATAAGATCACCAAATAATTTTAAGCCCAACGGGTTCTAAATGGAAGCTGGATAAATATGAAAAAAACTTTAGCTCAGCAAAACACATAACGACTTCTTGGAGGCTAACATTATAGAAAGGAGGATGCAAAATGTGCCAAAAATCTGAAGACTGGAACCCAAGCATGGAAGTCCAGCCTCCATGGAATTATGTTCCATAATGAAAATAATCAAGATATATTCCTACAGATACATGACAATATTCTGGAAATACCCTAGTAAAAATGTTAAATGTGTGCCTCCATCTCAGCCTCATAATCACATTATTTGTTTTTCCGCACTTCTCTCTATCTTTTTTTCATGTTTTTTTTACTTTCTTCATGTTTTTATGCTTTGCCACTTTTTTAATATCTTCACATATTTCTCCTCTGTTTTATCTCTCAGATGATTTCTCATTCTTTCCCATGTTTAGTATACCTTCCTTTAAAATTTGTGTGTGAAAGAAATGGACAAAACAAGTTAAAGTTTAACATCATTTGTATTTGTCTAAAATGATATCATCATTATGCACTATAGATAGCCTATACATCAGCTTTTCATATTGTACTCATTACAAAAGGAATGGTTATTAAATGATTATATTTATTTGTACGTGACTTATAAGGGAAACTGTGCTATTTGCTATTTGAAAAGTCATAATAATAATTAAAAAGCACTAAAGTTTTTGTATTTATTACAACACCAATTAGGAGAAGAAGAAGAAATGAACTTTTCCAGTGCAATCATGGTAGTGACACTATTCTGTTGGCCATTTACTATGTGGTTAAACATGCTTCAGTGAAGTAATTCCAAAAGATTATGCAGAAAGCAGTTACCTGCATTAGAAAAAAAAAAAAAGGATCTTCATTATTTATTGCTTTGATTCATGTTGTGATTGTGCCAATGCATGATATAAGAATTTTACATGTGTATTTTTTCGTGGTTTTTTTTGTGTCTGTCACAGCAACTTAGCATCTGGAAATGCTAAAAGTGCATAAAAGAACTAGGATTTATATGCAGAAACAATAACTCCTTCTTCAAACTTTCTTCCATCTGGGCTATGCTTTTGAATACAAGTTGCCCTTTTCAACTGTCATTTGCTTTTTGATTTTGTAATTGGTCATCACCATGAAACTAGTATATAAATCTGTGAATACTTCTGTGTGTAAAAGAGTGCTTCAATTGATTAAAGAATAAGCCTCTTTACAGGAAACTCAAGGGATGCATGCATTTCAGACTGAAATACTTTCTTTCATTTTTGTAAGCAAATTGGGAATTGCAAAGAAATTTTATTCAAGAAAAATCAAAATGCAGTATTATCAAAGCAACCTCATGCCTTGGACTGTGCAATTTTCTACAAATTTGACATTCTTATCAGTGTTGTACAACTGAAAACAACCATGAACTTGATAAAACTTGGTTACAAATGATGTTTGAGTCCAGAGTCTTCCTGCCACAAGGGAGATGTTCCCTCAAGCACAGAATTTGGAAATTCTTCTGAGGATAGTCTCCTTTGACTGAAAGAGTTTTGAAGCTCGTGCAGCCTAATTGCCAACAGAGTTCTTGAAGCCTTAACTGGCAAAGGCTTCCCCTGCTGCCTTTTCAAAGTATGAGGTGACCATTAATCTCCTCTCAACCTGATCAGCTATGCCCTTACTGGTTGACATACAAGCACGAAAGGCAGTGACAGAGGAGACTGGACTTAAATAAGGTAATTGATCTGTATTTACAGTCATTTCCATAGGAAATTCCCAAAGGTGAACTGGCTGAACCAACAGCATAAAAAGCTGAGGGACGGAGACTTTACAGAAGTGGCTGGGGAGCAGAGGAAACAGTTCATACGAGTAGAAGCTTGGAGGCTAAAAGGGCACAGACTTTGTAAGTGACACATTGCTGATGGATAGATGGATGTATTTGCAGAGTTCCCAGGAAACATCAGATAGAACAGAGAACACCTTTAACTGGAGATCTGCAGGAATGTTTGTTTAGTGATCTTTCTTTTTCCTCCGCTATAACTCACAGATGGAACAGGATGTTGGGTGTGATCTTTCCAGGGTTTTGTCTCTATAAGATGCGTTCCTGCTCAGTCTTTCTACTCCAATATCAAAGTGTGGTATGACTAATAGACTTGTGTACTCAGGAATCTGTGCATACAGACCAGCACTGAAGTTGTCCATAAATCGGTCCTGCTGTGATAACTTCTAAGTTACAGATTGCTTTCAAGAGGGGAATAGCAAAACATGCAACTGGAAAAGCAAATACTCCAGGTCTCAGTCAGGACAAACTCTAAACCCCTGTCAGATGCCCATTTTCCTTTCACAGGAAACTTTCTCAGGGAACATGTATGTCAAAATAATTCCCCGGTATAGCTGATTTCTCCTTGTAGAAATGGAAAAAAGCCAGCTCTGAACATTTTAGTTGTGTTAGTTAAACCATGACTGAAATGTGCACATCTACCAGATTAATTAATGTTGAACCCATAAGAACCCATACAAGTCAGAATAGCAAACAATATGATAATTTATACAGTTTTTCTGAAAATATTTACATTTCTCTCTCTCTTTTCCCCCTCTCTTATGAGCAGCTGTAAAGCATTCTTTCATTCCCTTCCTGTACCTAGTGAGATCCACAAGGTAAAGCATCCTTAGCTTTGCCTCGGGGAACACATGGCAAGACACATTTGTGTGACATCTATACGCTGTCATGCATGCCTCCATGAAGATTGGTTTATATGTTATCTAGTCAAAAAAACTCCCTTTACAGCTAATGAAAAGAATTAGGCACCTCAAAAATGAGATTCATGTAATAAATAGGTTATATACCTCACAGTTGTCTATTTCACTCAATTGAATATAAATAAGGTTTATTTAGCTCAAAACTAAATACCTTATTATCATAAATTCAGTTAAATATTTCCCATGATATGTTTTCTTCCCCATGTCTGTGTTTCATTCCCCATGATACTTTGGGTTATTTTGTACTTGCCACAGTGAGGAGCTTCTGATAGACAATTAATCATTCTGGTACTTCAGGTTTTTGACAGAATCCAATTAGAGGTGGCGTTAAATGTCTTATGGCTCAGTTGGAATCCCAATGAAATCAACTGAAAGTCTCTCAAGTACTGGAACTTTATTCTAAATTTGTTATTCTTAGCCGTGATTTTTCCAAAAAATCTCTTCTCAATTTCAGTTTTATGGAGTTTGTAGTGAAAATGCATGTTAGTGTATAGTTTTGGACTGAGAACATGCTTCTATAAATATCAAATTCTCTTACTTGTTAGCAGCTTAGCTGCAAAGTAAATTTCATATACAAGAAGAAGCTGTGGAAATTGTAGGAGTAAGTTCTTTCTGAAGACTTGCCACTCCTATTGTCTAATCCTCTTCCCCTCTCCCCAGGACATTTATTGCTCAACATACCTTAAAGCAAAATTAATCTTTAAAATCAATAGAAAGTAATAGGAAGAGTTTAAAAAGGAGACCATCTTTCTGGAATAAGCATTGTTTACAGATAATTTTGTAGTCTTACTTTAGGGTCAGTTTCATAACTCAAAGCTGGTTCAGAGGTTTTATAAATCATTCACTATCTGGATCCACTAAAAAGAATGTAGTTGTTTTAGCTAAAAAATGCAGCAGAGAAAAATTAAAAACAAAATAGTTAAATGAGCAAGATTATTTTTTTCTTATGCCTTTTGAAAAAGTACTTTTAAAAATAACATACTGTGAGCTAATATTAATCATATGAGGAGAGATCACGTAAACAAAGGCCTATCTAGTGATCTAGTTCCAAACTTCAGATGGACTGTGAATCCTGTTAAATTTTCATTTTTTATACATCCAAAACATTTTTTTAATGTAACATTTATTTTTGATAATTCTCAGAACTATAAATCAGTTTACTTTACAACCCTGTAGTCTTAGGATTTATGAATACAGCACAAAATCTGTTTCCTATTTGTATGCTCTACTGTTTGGAATTACATGCTAGCTGAAGAAAATCTGCCCTTATACAAATGTGATAACATAAAAATATATGAAAATGTCCTCGCTTAGGTACGACTAGTCAGGCTCAGTTGGGCAGATCTGGTGTGTTATGTTACTTGAACTATATAATGATAAATAAAGTTCTTGGCTCACAAGAAAAGGAATGTTATTACAAAATACATGGGCCATATACTTCATTCTGTTTCTGTTTTGTGCCTGTAAGTCATTGTAAGACACAAAGGTTGAGGATCAAATGTTCCAAATTTAACATAAATTTATATCACCTTAATTCCCAGTGAGCTCCCAGTCTGGGCACAATTTGTCTTAGGGTGTAAATTCCTTTCTTTGGTTCAGACCAAAATTCTATTGTGCACCTAAGTTACTGTTTTCCAAAGGAAACTCCTATGCATTCATCAAGGATTTCTCATCTAAAAGAAATAAAAACATTAATCAAAAAAGTTCTCAGCATCCTATATGGTTGAATGCAAAGGAGCTTGCTGTTTTTCAAATACTGCACAGAAACACACAGTAAATGTACTTTTTGCATTAGTACAAAAAAGCCTCCAAATAGCAATGGGCCTAAATTATTAAAAAGATTTATTTTAATACTAATAAATTATTTAAAATATATAATTTGGAAAAAAATGGGTGTAATTTATGTAGACTTTGACAGAACTGGAGATTTAGAGCTTTATACATAATCAACACACTTCTGCAATCACTGAGATCCTTTATAAATACATGTGATCTTTTACATGCTGAAAATTTTGGTCCATGGATAAGGAAGATGCCAAATAACATCAAAAGTCTCTTAGGTATCTGATCAAGCTAGTGTAGGAAAGACAAAAATAATCTCTGAAGGCAGTAACACATACAAGAGAATGTAAGTCTCTTCATTTTACTCTCTTTTCCTATGGGATTTCATAGGAGAAAATCCAACGTGGTTACTTGAGATTTCTTTCAATAACATTTCAAGAACATATCTTTAGACTTAGACATATCAACCATCCTCCTGCTGTGAGCCAAAGAAATTTCACAAGAGCACTGTGAGCTTTGCAACTCAGCCCTGATGGACAAGGTCAAGGGGAGAAAGATAGGAACATATAACAACAGAAAGAAAACTCTCCTGGGTCAGGGTTATTTTCCTGTTTTGATGTTGTGAGAACACTAATACCAGCTAGGAATGTGAGCAGAATTTCCCAGGTGTTGACTGTACAGTGACTTCTGCAGGACAGTTTCATGTGCCTACAGAAGTCCTACTGAAGTCCAAGAGTTGCAGTCAAACACAAATTGCTGCAATCGCAGTCTCTTAACAGAAAAAAAAATATGTAAATGAAAAATGCTTATTTTTCAAAAGAATAGTTAAAAAAATTGACATTTTAATTCATCCACTTATATAATTAGCCAAAAATCCATTCTCAAAGCACACTTTATCTCTTGAAACATATGTGTGTTATTGTGTTCCATGCTGAGTGAATGCCTTAAACTTACATTTAAATGACATTCCTCTTCAATAATCCATCCCTCAAATGAGGCTTCTAGCAATGGCTCTCAAGTTCAGTTTGACAGATCAAAACGGCAGATTTTGATGACAGATCACCACCTTTCCAGAGATATCCCCCACTCTGTTTTCCCCAAGGATTTAGATGGATTTCTGTTCATCTTTGGCTTTCCTCAGGGAAAATGGCGGGAAAAGGTCATTCCTAGGCCTTTCCTAGGCTACATAAAGTGCCAGATGTCCAGAAGTACCTTCTAGAGAAGGTTCATATCACATCAGTTTAGCAATTTTCCCAGGCGTTTTCAATGAGAAATCATAAAAAAGGTGCATCTCTGGTGATTATGTAGGACATTTTTTTCAGCAGGTTTTAGTTTCTTTCAAGAGTTTAGGGATATGGATCTCTTGCCAGAACTGTACAGACAGCTACTGAAATAGTACACATTTCAGGCGGTAATACTGATGTGACTAGGCCATAAAATAAAAATAAGACAAATCACTTGGACTGAATAAAGTTTACCTAATTTTTCAAAATGTCTGATTTTATTTACATATGAGTACGCATTACATTAAAGTTGTAAGAACCGACTATCCATAGTTCTTGGACAAAAGATAACATTAGTTGATTTCAGTGAACTTTTTTTTAAAAAGGATATTGAATTTAATTAACTCCAAGAAGAAAAATTAATATACCCAAGTATAGTTACATATCATTGTCTGACAAAGGCCATATGTTTTTTAACATATATATCAAGAGCCATTTAGGAGTCTGAGGTCAAAAGCTGTTGGTGTACTGATTTGTATTCATTCCTGAAATGCAGCCTTTCACTGGAATTATTTCACCTTAACAGCTCTCAGAACAAAAAGTCAAGAACAGAGCAATAATGAGGAGCTAGAATGGACCTTCCACTTGTCTACTGTAAATTAGGAAATGGTTCTTTGCATACCCTCTTCTGGTCAGATAAAAGTGCATTTGGTCTGAAGGCACATCCTATTCCTCTTTTTTTCCCAGTTATCCTTTAGATAATAATTGCTATAGAAATTTTCCTACTGACTGCTGTGCTGAACAACTTTGTTGTAGTTTTTCCCTGTGATTTACCATGTGTAAGTAGCCTTTTTCCTTGTCCTACCCTGTACTCTATAGCTAAGACTGTTTTTTACCCTTGGACACCTGGCACACTATTATTCTGGTCCACTGGGTCAAGTGCTATTTAATAAAAGATGTTCATTCATTTCACAATATTAAATAAACCCTCTGCCTGCCTAGCCAGATACCCTGCATTCCCAGCAGTGAAAGAGTTAGCTGAAAGTGTGCATGAAAAATACCATATTTACCAAATGCCAAAGACAATGTAAATTGTGCAAATAAAACAGAAAGCGCCTATAGGAAGAGTTTGCATAGCGTACTTGTTTTTTGCACCCTAGAAATATTCTCCAAGCCAAATCTACATTGGCTGCTACAGAAGGTTGGCTTAATACCTAAAAAGAGCGTCCAGGGCACTTGTTCAAACATATCCAGTACCCCTGGCTCTTAGCGCAGCCTGCGAGAGAGGGAGCCAGGCCGTGTTTTGAAAAGCAGCTGTGAAGTGAGGGGTTATGCAAAAGGCATGTGCTCTGACTCTCGTCTTGGCAGGGGTGACTTCCAGATCCTCAGTTCCTTTGCACTCCACCTAAACAGATTCAAGCTACTGCAAATTTATGTGACTAGACCTAATTTTTCTCAAGGCACTGGCTGAACAGTCATGATGAAACAGAGTAGCCACAGTAACATTAGCTTGCATTGTTTCTTTATCTGCCATATCGAATGCTATGGGATCTGTCTTTGCTTGCCATATCCACTACTGATTGTGTCATTTCAGCTTTGCTGTCTGTAACATAGGCAACACAAGGTTTATGAAAGGTTATATTTTATAAATTTTATCGTCCTTGAACAGACACGTCTAATTTTGTCACACTTTTGTTCTACCAAATGTACTTTGAAGTTCAATGCTAACTTGCCTGCTTGCATGGAGAAACTTGGTTTACATTCACTTTATTCAGAAATATCATTAGTTTGTAGGAGGCAACAGAGATATTTCAATCCTCTCTCAATTTTAGAGGCATGAGGTTGACTGGGTTTCTCAAGACTGTCAAACAGGCTAAAGAAACATGACTGGGTATTATGGGGTGTGTTTTTATTTGCCTGTTTGTTTTGTGTTTTGCTCATTTTTAACAAAGGAAAATAAGCAAGATCTCATTGAAGCCCAACACTGACTGCTACTATCATGGCAAAAATTTTAACTGTTTCAGATATTTTTAAAACACAACCTATTGCTATTTATTCATTTCTTATTTTAAAAACAAAATAGTAATATCGGTTTAGAATAACTTACGGAAAAAATCCATTTCAGAATGTGGCTTGTAAAGAGAAGATGTTAAATACAGAAATCAAAGAATAGGTTTTTATCAGTAGTCTAGTTAAAATCCATCAGAATTGCTGAGACTGAAAATAAAATAATAATGTTTATATGGAAAGGGAAATTTCAAGAACTGATAATGAATATAGCAGGTCCTTGCATTGCACAACCCAGCATGACAACCAAGGCTCTTTCACAATGGAGAAATTTTCAGGTAGTCTGTAGTCAGTGTAGCTGCCATATCATTTACAGGCTCAAAGCTGACTATTCATCAAAGGTTCTAGTTAGGTAGTGTTTTGTGGTGGGAATAGCCAGGGGCTATCTTCCATTAATGTATTTTTTTAAATATTTGTGAGCATAAAAACCAAACATATTCACATTATTATTGCCGATGTTCCCTTTGGTGAAATTTGTGTGAACCTCAGTAGTAGTCAAGTACAAAAACAGGTGAGCAGATGAAAACAGTAGTATGAATTCTCCCTTCAGTACCAAATTTATTTTGTTACTGAAGTGCTTAACTGAAATTTATTTTATTAAAGCATTAAATAATCCTCAGAACCAAAGAAATCCACATTTAAAACTAAGAATGTGCTGAAAAATAATAATTTTATCCTTGATCCAAAATCAAGAAAATATTGAGCCAAAGGTTTAAGACTGTAGATCTAAAAACTAAAATGCAACAGAATCTGGGATAAAAATCTCATTTATTTTGAAGATACAAAAACGCTGTAGTAAAATAAGATCTGAGCTGGCAGAAGATTTCCAGACTAAAATGAACATGCGAGAAGTGACGTAAGAAGCACGAATAGCTGGATTGAAAACATATAGATGAACAGCAGCTTATAACACTGTTTTAGAAACAGTGAAAGACATCTGGGCTTCAAAAAACCATGATGAAGAAAGGAGATAAATTTAAAATTTTTTCAGAGGAGATGGCATTTCAGCAACTTTCTAGGGTGGTTCCTCAGCCAGAGGTCCTCCTCATATTGTTCTAATTCTGCTGATTTTCAGCAACAATAAACACCTGCCAAAATCAACCTGAAATCTATTTTGGATAAAAAATATAAGATTCCCAATGGAGTTAAAAGAACAAACCCAAAAATATGCTTTTAAAATTTCAAGAACCAAGATATTTTGGATTCTATCCATATGAAATGCTGGTCTTTTTCAAATATGTGAGAGCATTTACTGGTATTAAAAAGCTCTGGGAATTGTCACTGTCACGAAGGAGATTAGTGTCTTGTGCTCTCCTTATGGTATTTTCAACTTCTGAACCAGCCTGTGACTAAATTTCTATAATGAAAAACGTTTGCAGTACTAATGCTGACCTCATTTGTCTCTTAAATGCTAAATGAACTTTAACCTTATGAATCGAAAAAATTTTCTGTAGAAACAAAAATCTGATCATTTATACATAGGAATGGAGAATATTGGACTTACTAGCATCCAAGCAAAACACTGTGGAAGAGAAAATGAACAGGTGATAATACTATTTGCATCTCTCTCTCTTTTCCTTTTAATCTTGTTATATTCTTTCCAGCTGATTTATTTTCAGTTATATTCATAGAATACAAAGGAACAGTCTGCCCAAAGCTTTATTTACTTAAGTTTTGTAACTAGATAACTGAAATTTACCAGGTAGGATGAGGTGGGTTTGAACATTAAATAATTTCTATTCTGCATTATTTGCAGTTAGTCATCATTATCAAAAATTACAGTCCAGAATTCAAGACATTGAGGAAGGAAGAATAAATTCCCTAGAAGAATAATCTATTCGAAGTGACATGAGTAGTCATGATGGGTACAAACAGAAATGTAAGATCTGTTGCCTGAACTCCAGCAATCACTTTTTTACTGGCTGGGTGTCTGAGCACTGGCAGAAGTTGACCAGGGTGGTTGTGGAGTCTTCCTTCTTCGAGATGTTCAAAAGCCTTCTGGGCTCAGCCCTGGGCAACCGGTCCTAGGAGGTCCTGCTTGAACAGGGAGGCTGAACAAAATGACCTTCAGAGGTCTCTTCCAAACTCAAACATTCTGTAATTCTGTGTCTTTTGAGGATATTGTGTTTGTGCTCCTGGTTTTCCACTCTTACTGCAAATTTCTGTTTGCTCTCTGTTTCTACAATGCTTCAAAAAGAGTGGATAACTAATTACATACAGCAATTCTCTTTCAGACATAATGCAAAACGAAGAAATAAATTACTCCCTGCATCATTTGTCTGCCACCATTTTTAATATCATCAGCTGTACTGAAAAGCCTTTAGATTGAGTAAAAACTGGATAATTCTTATTAATATCGCTTTTGGCTGTAAACCAAAACTAAAACCTGGTTTATTTTGGCTTGTTTTTCAAATATTGTTCATAGGTACTACAGTAAAATGTGAGAAGTGCAGAAACATTTGTATCGGTCTCTTGTTTCTAGTTCCTCTAAAGATGTGTTTTGAAAAATGTTTCAGAAGTTCAGTCCAAGAGGAAAGTATTTTTCAATATTCTGGTACTTATTTTAATCTTTTGCATTGGAAATCCTTTCCAAGTTGACCTGGACAGATTTTTAAAACTGGCCAAGGCCTAACTTTAAGATTTTCCTGTCTGCTTTTAACATGACAACTTTAATTATAATCTTAGTTATAGAACTATGGCTCATTAAAGGGACTTTTGTCTACTTCTGCTGTCAATTCTGTTTAAATATATATATAATGTTTCTTTTATTGAAGTACACTGTGGTGGAATGTACATACATGTTCTATTTGATCATGCTTCTGGAATGTCTTTTGTAAAAGAAACTATTTTGGAAGCTACCTCTATGGAATGAAGACTGATTTCAAATCTGTCTCTGTCCAGTGGAATGCTAATCAGAAATGTGCTTAAATGATTGAGTAGAGAGAAAATTGGGAACTCGCTCAAGTCAGTGATAAATTCTTGCAGGTTTCCGACAGCTTGGTAAGGTTTATTTACTGCCAACAACAAGAGGATCATAAGTTTGGCTTAGTTCTGTGGCAACAGGTTTGATCTTACCAAGATTCACCGAGTTAGTGATAAATACAAGTTCAGCAGTAACCTTAGAAGACAAGATAAACAAAGAGACTGGAGCGAGTGAGCACCTTTCTAAAGGCAGAGGAAATTAATAACATCTTTGCAACATAACGAGTGAACTGGTCTTCACTGGTAGAAGTTCTTCCCTATAGCTTTACTCGAGTCTCTGCTGAACACCTTATTTAGGCACTGACTCCCGCACACCAGACCAAAGAGCTTCATCAGTTTAAAATACAAACCCCTCATCTTTCTGCTTGTTTTTTTTGCCAGAAGTTATACAGTGGGACTGGGGTAATAGAAGTGAATATTCTTAAGCCTCAGTAGAGAGTGACTGGTGCAATTCTGTCCCTTCTAGTCTCAGAGGTGCAAACACACTTTGTCACCGCTTTTCAGATGGTCCAGCAAAGTGGTAAGGGAAAAACTACCTCCAGCCACCACAGCTAGATTTACCAAAGGTTTTGGTCCTGTTCTTAGTGACTCTTCTAAATTCCCTTATTGTTAATGCCTTTGTAATGTTCCACTTTTTCTATAGTTTCTCTTGGTACATAAGACATCGGTCTTGATTGCAATTTTCACCAAAATGTTCCAGTGACAGGACAACACATGAGAAAGTATATTTCCAATTTGATTTATGCAGAGCTATTCTCTCTGCCATTACTATCAGAAAATTAATAAAGACTCAGTTTGCATATCCTAGCAAATTCATTAGGCGCTTAACGACAATGAGGGACAAAGTTCTGATGTTCATGTCCTCTATTTTTTCCTCTATTTCAGCTAAAAGAAGTTAAATTCCAAAAGTGAATGACTACCTAGCCCCTGTCATTAAAAGTGAAGACATACACCAGAAATTTGCAGCAGAAAGAGAACAAACTGAAGCTGGTGTGCTGATGTCTCCAAGACAAGGTTTTTTTATTCATTCTGGGAATATCTACACTTTCATAAACAAGATCAGTGATGTATTCAGGGCCTTGTTACCACACATCTAAAGCACTTGGACAAAATGAAACAAATTCGGCCAGCGTTAGCAGTGTTTCAAGGAAACAAGACAGCTTGGGCCAGCTCAACATGTACTATTTCCTTTGGATGTTTATAAGCATAATTTACATTTTTTGTCTGGACAGATAGCAATTTTCTGCCTTCAAAGTGCAGCTAAATGATCCTATTATTATCAGGGGAACAGGAAAAAAATGTTTCAAGACTATATTCAAACCTTTTCCTGCATGAGGTGCTCAGAACAACTCAATCAAAACTTATATTTTATCCTGCTTCCTTTATATGAAATTGCTTAGAAACAGAACACACTTGAAACAAACACTTCAGTAAGCTCCTTGAAATTACTCAGAGCCAGACTTTTCTTTTTCTAAGGGGCTGCAAACACTTAGGTCATATTACAGTCGATAGCAGTTTGTTTTGTTTGTCTGCCATAGCTGCAGATGACAGAGATCCAAAAGCCATTGACTTGAATAGGCTTTGGATTGACTGTGGGGAAAGGATTTCCACTGTAGATAGGAATGCTTGAAACATAATCATTTAAGGCTCCAGTTTCAGGAAAAATATTCTAGCCTCTGTCTTTCCCTCTCTCTTGCACATGTACACATTTGCTTAGGATCAAATTCTCTCCTTTGTTCATGTTAGATAACCATAAAAGCACCAAAGCCATTCAAGGAGCAAGGTGTACTACAATGTGAATAAAGATTTAAATACTTGCCTAGAGGTGGGAATTTTCCCTTCAGGCCATGCTGAAAAGCTATCAGGCACACTCTCAAATGAGGTCACCAGATTACTACTTGTTTTGAAGTATGACATTGCCATCAAAAAAACTCACTTCCATTAATATCATATTAATGACTGCAGTCAGGTATTCCATGGCTAGAGAGTGCCAGGGCTGGTGCTGCACTTTCTTCGCCAGAAAGAAACAACTTAGCCTCAGGCTGGCTGTGCTTTTCCAGACTATAACTCACAGGTGCAGAGTGACTGGGCCAGACAGCACTCACCAACACATGCATGTCTCAGACTTCCTCAGAACAGCTGAAAACAGGATTAATTCAGTTACCAAGAAAAGAGGACCAAGGCATAGCAGCCAACTAGCTTGCTGCTATAATTTATTTTAAACTTTCAAAAGAAAAGAAATAATTTAGGAGGGCCGGGGGTGCATGAGAGAAGGAGAGTGATGGGGAGGGAGAGAGGAAAAAGGAGAAAGGAAAGGGAGCTCTGACTCAGTCAGTGAATCACTTTTTTTTCCCTCTGAACAAAAGTTCAGACTTACCATGAACTCAAGATCTTCTGAACTGATAACCAAAGCATACCAAGGGACAAACCGTAATTTCTAGCTTCATCCTTTTTTTTCTGTGATAATCCAAACTAGTAATAGTTGTGGCTCTCATTAAATCCACAAATTTCTTTATTAACCAAATACTAATATACCAAGACAGTACATAAATTAACTTGGAATGGGAAAAAGAAAAAACGAACACATGACATGTTTTTGCAAACAAAAATGCGAAATTTCATGCTGAACATAAATTCTGTAATTTACAGAATTACCTTATGTAGCACAGAAATTGAAGACACATGAAGTAAATGAAGTCCTTGCAAGGAGACTCGGTGCAGCCAACAGGACTTGCTGGGGATCCTGGACACTTAGCCACTTCCTGGCTCTGTCACTTGCAGTTGGATTAATATGGACCAGCCACTTCCACCTGTGTCAGTTATACCCTTTATGACAGATGGCAGAGAAACACTACACAAGATAGGTTTCACTCAATACTTTAAAATACCCATACCCTAAAAATCAGTAGATGAAATGGATGTTGTTTTGTTGTCGATCTTTCCAAAACCCAGTAGAATTTAAACACAGGACAGGTTTCTCTGCAGCAGCACTAAGGCAGGCCTGTGAAACACAGCAGTGAAACATGCGGCACTTGCAGCATTCAAAGACTGAAAATCAAAATGTTGAGCTTGTGGCAATTATCAGTTAAAAAAACAATAGAGTTTTAGTTTGTAGAATTAAAACCATGTCTGAAAATTTTACCTAGGACCTCACCTTGGCATCAAACTAATTTTTCAAGTCTGAACTTAATTCACTCATCAATTAATGATAATTAGTCTCTCATTAGGTCCTGTTACTAATTTATATAGAGTTTAAAGTAACTAAGGTGGGAACAGGAGTCAAAATTTCACAGTTTACATACTTCAGGTCACAGACATTTTCCATCATTTTAGACAGTTAAGATTTCTTTTTATTCAGATGTCTTTATGAAAGCTTCTCCTGAAATATAATTTCCCACAGCACTTCTTCTTCATTTTTGAAATTTTATGAAAATGTATGTTGCAAGTGTACTCCTACTCTTATCACCTCTCTCAATAAAATAAAGAGAATGGATTGAGATAACTTTAAATAACTTTTGATATTATTCTAGACATTATTTTGTTAAATAGCACACTGTTTGAAACCAAGACTTCCTAATTAAAAAACAGTGTTCTACTGTATCCTGGTGACAGTTATATTACAAAGACACATGATTTCAGTACTATGGACTACATATGAATTAAACATCTGCCTAATATTTATCATAACATCAATATAAAAAAAGTACTAGAGCATCAAATTATCATGTTACAAAGCTTTGAGATTCATCCTGTCTCTGGGGATTTTCAGATATTAGACTGATGCAATACTTGTTCTTGGCCAAGTAAACTCTGTGCTCTTTTCTTTGTTTCATTATGTATAAATATGTACATGCATTGTTTATAGACTGTGTATACTAAGCAAGGCCAGGTCTGATTCACAGCTGCGAAATTAATCATGTTCTATGTACGGGGGATTTCAGGGAAACTTGCTCTATATCAGTACTCTGACTCTTCACAGTGTTTCTTTTCTTGTGTGGTAAATCTTTAAGGCCAGGCAGTACAACTGGTAAATTAATCTATGATTATATAACAGGCTCAAAGAACAGAAGATTAAAAGTAAGAGCGAAAAAAAAAGAGCACAGTAACTTAAAACACATTGAAACATAAACTTACAGCATTCAAAGCATAAATAACAGCTTAATGTATTAACTACTTGGCATAAGAAAGACATTTACGCTTTTAACTATTTCTTCAGCAATCTCTTTCTGTGATGCAAATAGCCGTGCACAACAGTGGAAAGTTGACAGTCCTGCCCAACATATGACATGAAACACATGACAGGAGCTCAAATGGAAAAAGATCGGTGGGTACTTCTCTAAGTGTGAATCCAGGTTAGTTTGTGAACAGCTTCCATGCATCATAACAGCAGCAAGTTCTTTTTGCTGGTTCATAGCCTGAACTGATATTTTTAGAGTTGTGCCATTGCTGGTTTTCTAAAATTACTTTGACCATGCGGGAGCACAAACCAAAGGGACTAAAATTTGTCTTTCTTTTACAATCAGTGAAATAAAAACTCAGGCATTTGAGCATAAAAACAATTTTTTTCCGTAAACTAATATCTGTATCTTTCAAATATGGGACAAATTCTACTTCTAGATATGTCATGTGGCATAACTGGAAGGAAATCAACAATCGGCGTGAAGAACTGTTCAAATGGGATTTATGCCAGCATCTCAGAGCACCATAGAAAATGCAATGCCACAGAACTTATGGGACTGACATTCCCCTGGAAAAGAAGCTATGGACAGAGCAGTTTCCCCATCCCACTGGAAATGATACTAGAGAATGAAGACAACTGAGTCCTGCACATCAGTTCTTGATTTTTGCCAAAGAGGAATTGAGACAACTTTCCAGAGACTTCTCAAGATGTAGAAGCAGTGAATTGCAGAGCCCCTGGCTACTTGTTCAAAATACGTTCTTTCTTCACTCTTTTTTTTCACCTTTCCACTCAAGAAAGACTTCTTCAGAAATCCTCTGGATCAGGGGCTGTGCTCCAGTAGCAATCCTAAGTGAGATAGGAGAGTGAGATCGGGAGCTTCAGAGAAGATCTAATTAACCTGCATTGCCCACTGAGTAGGTTGATCCAGACTTAATAGAAATAGCCAGCGAATGGGACCCAATGCCTCTGAAAAACAATTCTGAACGCTTGTGTACTGAGCAAAGATCCTGTAGTCGCAGGACTTTTACATTCCTCTGCTTGAGATCCACATCCTAGGTCTTCCTCTACAGCCAGGTAGTTAGGAACTTTCTAAGAAATCCTAGGAACAGATGGGGCAGTTCCCTCTAAAACAGTTTGTTCCAGTAAGTCTTCAGTCATTCCTCTCCTTGAAAACAGAGTATAATTCCTCCTGCTGAAGAGATTACAGAACATGGGATCCCCTCTAGACTGTCATTACAGTACTGTCTTCCAGTGAGAACAGGTTGGGCATAGAAAAACTGGTGAGAATGTCCTCACTCAGAGAGTATTATGTGAAAAGGAGAAAATTGCTCCACTAAAAATTATGTTTAAGAAAAAAAAGAATAAAACCAGACAAAACTTTGCACCTAAGCCTTGGAAAGGGTTTCAAGAACTAAACTGTAGTTTCACAGACTTTCTTGACTTCAGCCTTGAGGTGTACACCAAAATATTTTTGTGAAAGAATCTCAAATAAAACTGCTGCTTTGGCATCTCCTATCAGCTGCCTTGGTGCTGCCGAGCCAGTTTTCAGAGCCTATCTACATCTGAGTACACAGGATAAAGAGCAGAGATCTAACCCCACACTTATTGCACCCATGTTCCAGGCACTGCAGTTCTAAGCTGAACCAGCCCCTAGCTCTTACCTGAAATCCAAGCACATCAAAGAAAAAAAATTTACTTGTTGAGCGTTGAACTTCAGAAACTCTACACATCTTAATAAATATACTTTTTGTGTTAGTTCTATTTTTAACACTTTTTTTGCAGGAAGATCTAGATTCCTATTTACAAAGTAGAATGGAAAATATATTAAGAAGAAGAGTAAATCATAAATTTAACTGAAAGTTGTATAACTCATTGTTCTTCCTGAAGACATAGGCCCACGTAGGGAGCAAGATATTAAAGTTAGTATTTTTCCATTCCATCTATCCTTACTAGTTTCAGGACTTTACTGCTTCAGACTTTTGAAGCCAATTTGTACTGAAATGATGATGTGCCATACAAAATAGTAATTGAGACATGCTTATGTTTTTGGATCGATCATGACAGTTAAGTAGGTGAAATCATTCTGTTTTAATTACAAAACAACTCCCCCTCAACTGTGTTTCTTATGGTTAATGTTTTTCCCCTAATAAAATGCAAAAGATTATTACGAGAAAAACTTATGTCATTTCTTGACAAAGAAGAAATATATTTCCTGTCTACCATGTGTCTAAATACTGTTCACTTTTCTATTTCAACAATACCACTGAGTCAAAAGCAACTTTGCATAAACCAGGATTTGACCTTTTTAGGTTTCTCCTGAAGAAGATATTTTGGGAAAATGAGTAATACACTAAGAAAAATTAGTCTGAAGTCATAGCAGAAGAAAAGTGGTTTGTAGCAGTCATCTTTCTGATAAAAGTAATTTTCATTTTATTTAACAAAAGTAAGATGAGCTACTCAGAATCAGGTTATGTTCCCCATTACACTGGAAGTATCCTAACAAAAAGAACCATCCCGCATCCTGCGTGTCAAACACTCATTACATGTTCTTGATTCACACCTTTAAGTGCCAACTGATGTCAAAGACATTATGTCAAACATTTCTCCTAAAAGTTGTAAAAACTCGTATCCTGAAAGTGCCATTTCTTGGGCTCAGAAAATACGTAATTCTACTTAGAAGTGATGATTTCTCAAATGCCTGACTTCACAAATGCCATGGGCATTCATTCAGAAGGACATCTGTCAGAGAAGAAAGAGTTATGTTCTTTTCTTGATGTCTGTCCTTGTGCCAGAGCATATAATCAGAGGCAAGAAGCTTGCTTTCAAAGCTTCTTAAAAGGGACTTCTACTACACATTTCCTCTTTCAAGAAGGCCTCAGCTACCAAATTCTTGCCTGCTCCTCCTTATGGAGATTTTGAATATCCTCTGTCTAGTGTTGGAGCAAAGAAACTTCCTTCTCTCTATCTGTTCTTCTTCTTCCATGCTGTTCACCTGAGAAGAGTCTCTATTCTCAGTATTATTTCCGTGTTTTACATGATTCCTCCCTGTATAACAAGCACAAACAAACCTGGAGAAGAAAGTACAATCTGCAAACCTTTGCTGATGTTCAAAATGGAAAATTATGTTCCTTTCTTCACATTCAATAAATTATTGAAGATTTCCCTGAAAAATAGAATGTTAAACCTTGGAGTAGTAGAAAAAGAACCAAACTAACACTTCATATTACAGGAAAAAATACCTCAAATATTTTTTTGTTAATGACTAATCACAGAATCATAGAATTATTTAGGTTGGAAAAGAGCCTTAAGATCATAGAGTCCAACCATGAATGTTTGTCTTAATTCATTTTGAAAGGCATAGCTCAAAGAGGTTTTCAAGCTGTGAATCCTAATCTCAAATACCGTCAAATACATGAGCATCTGTAAGACAAAATCTCTTTTTCCCTCAAATATGGTGTTAACAGATGTCTGCCTCCCGCACATTCTGCAAACTGCTCACAGGTGGCAAGGAAATTGTTTTAAAACACTGTAACAAAGACTTAGAGTAAGCTTGTACCACCTACCCAAAGAGACCTTAACGGATCCCCAGAAAGTCATCACGGAAGAATAACACAGGGTATTAGAACCAGAAGGGCTTTCTTCAAGAAACAGAAAATGCTTTCAAGAAAAGCAGTGGATTTAAGCACAAACTCTGGCAAGCCTAGAATAAGATAGGCCAAAAATCACTTTCTTAAATAATTGCAAGAGGGTTAAAAGCTGTGAACAAAATTTTTTTAAACATACTAAAAGCAGGAAGCATGCCAGTTTTTCTTCAGGGTTGATAGTTGATATAAAAGATTAAAAAAAGAGAATTTCTCCTAGAAGATGCAGTCTTAGCAGAAATATTAAGTGAATTATTGTCATTGGTGTTCACTATAGAGCAATGCAGGTAAGCTCTGACACTGCACCTTTCCTTATGGCAGATAAATCCAAGGAAATAACTCAAACTGAAGTTTACTCAGAATAGTTTCAGAGTTTTGATGACTTTTTTCTCATTGATAACACTAAGAAAGCAAAATAATTTTCCCTCGAAAACTCAAAATCAGATTATATTTGAGATGGTCAGAATTTCTTGAGTCATCTTGGATGATGAAAGACTGAAGACAATGAGTGAAATGGTGGATTTTCAAAGAATCTGACAGGAGATATCCAGGAAAATACACATTAGTAAGTCTTTCCTTTCTTGGACCAAGTAGCTGAATTGTATAATGAACCACAAGAATAAACACGATTTAATGAAGAACACTCAGTATGAGTTTAGCTGGGGGAAAATGTGCTTCACTGTGGACTGGGAGAAAAAAACCAAACAATTACATATGAGCTCCTTCATATAATACATCTGGATTTTCAAAGAACTTTCAAAGTTCCTCATCAAAGTTCTTAATCTAACAGGGAAGGTTTCCTCACAGACTAATGGTCAGTTAAAACCTGGGAAAGAAATAATGAGAGCAAATAATCTGAAATGTTACTATTTTTAACCCATGAAGACCTGCACTTCCATGCACATGGCTAAATACAAATGGCTTGGGGTGAAAAGGAAAACAAAAACTGTTGGCATACATCTTTTCAAGACAGTAATGCCAGAAACAGATTGTGGAGAGTTGAATATGTTAGATGATATTGGATGGTTAAAAGGTCAAATGAAAATTAAGTGTTGATAAATATAAAATAGTTAAAGTCTAGTTACTCAGATGTCATTATGGACTTTAAATAAACTTCTCTTGATGAGGAAAGGCATCTTTGGATCATTATTATTTATCTAGAATCACCAGTTCGATGATTATCAACAATCAGATAACAATAGAATGCTGTTAAGGACACGATAGGAAACCTTGTACCACTGTAAAAATCAAACACACCTGCTATGCTGCTGAAAGTGATCCTCACCACTCTCCTCTCCAAATAAATACAGTAAAACTTCTAAAGATATAGAGAGCTGTGACAAGGATGGTGAGAGGAGAGGAATGTTTTCCATCTGAGAAGTTTTTAAATAGTCTAGAATTCTTCTCAGGAAAAGAAGGAACCAAGAGTGACTTGACAGGCTATAAAATCATGAATAGGTTGAGAAGGTCACTGGGGAATAATCATTCTCTGTATTTTATAACACAAGGATGAGAAAAAACTAGGTAGAATTATCAGGCAGTAGGTTTGAAGGAAGTAACTGGAGTACTTTTTCACACAACACCTCATTATACTGGGGAACTCACTGCCACAGATAATTTCCCATGCCAAAAGTGTAAATGGATTCAAAAACACATTAAAAAAATTAAGCACTGGAAGATCCATCAAAAACTAATAAACCTGATGATGTGGTGTAATCTTCAGTTTGAGAAAGCCCCAAGAAGAGATGGCTGGAAACTGCACAGCTGTGCAGTTACCAAAGCATTTGCTGACCACTATCAACAACATGATGTTGGCACAGATGAGTTTTAAATCTGACTAAAACCAGATGGTTTTATATGCTTAACTTTTGTCACAGTTCCTAGTGAGTTCCCCTCACTGTGAGCAAAATTCCTGAGGTATTTTACCCCTGTGTTCCATCTTTAGTGACGGTTTCCATGTGACAGTTTATTTGGGCCCATGTTTTGCACCTGCATGCCTTTGCTCATCTTTGATGCTTGGACTACACCTACGAAGAGAAACCAACACTCATTTTATGTCAAGGCAGTCCAACCAGGACCACATTTCTCCCTGTGGAAGGACACGTTCCTTTCCCTTGATCACCTAAGTTTTTAAATTAGGCATCTTAGTTCCATCATAACAGATAGATAGATCTGGATGGCAGAGTAGTTTTAGATTTCCTTGGCTTTATTAAAATGAAAAAAAAGGAAAGAAAAAGAAAAAAAAAGAAGGTGGAAAAAAGGACAAACTAGGAGAAAAAAAGAAAGGGATGAGAAGAAAGACGAGAAGGTGTCTGGAAACAGAGGAGAAACTATGGACACTAAGTTATAAAAGAAGTCAAAATACTTATTTTTATTGTTGAAACTTCAACTGGTTGACCATATAAAGATGTAGCACTTTTTAAGTACGTAATGTATTTCCATGCATGAAAATTGCAGCCCTTAATGTTATATTTAACTCACTTTTTCCTGCCTCCTATGTTTCAATATTACGAATAAAACACTGAACATTATTATTTATTTATTTATTTATTTATTTATTAACCCCTTTCCTTGTCATTGCACTGCAGAGGAATGCCATTGAGTGGGCAAAAAAAGTCACAGTTTATAAGGAACTTAACTGAAAGTACAAGAAAGTTCTTTTTTTTTTTTTTCATATTTTATAGAGAAGAGCCAACAATCTAATCAGTTTGGTATGAGATCAGCCCAAATTTTCCTTCTTGGTCCAGGCTCACCACTGACCTCCTCTTGTACAAGAGTTCAGGAAATCATAGGATTTTCTCCACGTATGGATTTTACAGTCAAAAAGAGATTTCCACTGCATCATAACACCCTTTGCCTTATTGGTAGTATTTTCAGGAGAACTCTTCTAATTCCAACTCCAGCTCATCAGAGAACTGGTGAATGACTGATCAGTGCATTAGAAAACGTTAATTTTCTTCACTAAGAGATGTATACTTATGTCATGGTATTGCTGTCAAAGAATGCAAGAGATGCATCAGCTTTTGTAGAATGTGCTTTTGTACTCGCTTCATAGGCAATTCCAACATCATTCAAAACAAATCACCAAGTTATTAAGTCACTCTTACAGACTCTGAGTATTCACAATTTACATATGTCTGGGTTCCTGTGCCTACAGGAGTCTCTTTTAGGCTGCTGAAGCCAGGTGCCAAAATCTGCCACCCATAAACCAGGTAATATCTGCAATTACTTAATGGCTGTAATTTCAAACTGTGGTGAAAAACATTTATCTACAGGAAAATTCTCTGATTATCATGGTCCCTGTAAAATAAGCCTAGATAAAAATTGAAGTCCAAGGCGGGGAAGATTCCTTAGGTGCTTCTAAACAGATTCAAATTATCTGTGTTTGAAAACGTTAAACTGTTTGCACAGTCTTTTTTTTTTTTTTTTTGTCAGGGAGATTCTGTGAGAGATATTCTGCCTCTTCTATGTCAAAGTGAAAAAAAGGTATGCTTTGATAATAGCCTGCCTGTCTTGTTGCTGGGATGCTATTACTCTGTGTCTCAAACAGTTGGAGATTGAGAAAAGGTGTTCCATTTCAGTACTCAAATTTCATGACACTGCTATTTTTTTCCCATCACATGGGAAATCCCACTCAAGGGAGAAGATATATATGACTACAACTTGCAGTTACTTTGGGATGACAAATACCATGATGAAACAGAAGAAATTTCCCATTAAAATAAACCACATGTCAGCTTTCAGCTCAGGTTCAGCCGGCTCCCAACTAAGGAAATATGCCTTAGCTGTAGATCATGCAGTAAATACATATCTGCTGTACTCAAAGTGGCCCGTGGAGAAACAAACAGAAATATGAGCTAGCGCTGACTATGAGAATGAGCAGAAAAGGCCTCCAAGAGCAGGCCATCCCATGCTTTCACCCGTGCACCCCTAAACGAAAGAGATGCACACGACTCCTTGCCTTAGGCAATGCTTGATTATCTTATATCAAAATAAGCTGTAGAATTCAAGGCCAAACATTCCCAGTGAATGCTGGACCTCATGCTGCTTAGTGTATTCCCTGTCAATGGATACAAAAAACCTGAAGTACTGAAGCTTACTACAAGGTCCAGTAAAATATAATGTATTTCCTTTGCCATAGATAACAGATTTCTGAGGACACCTAGTTATCCAATAAAAAAAGTAATAAAAAATAAGTTTGGGGACTAAAGGAAAACTGGAAATAGGGAAGAAAAAGTAATGGAAAAAAACGCCAGTTACAAGTGATTAGCTTTCTCCATTCTTTAATTAGGCACAATATGGAGAGAAGCAACATGCTTAGTTTTCAGTTTAGCCCCCTCAAATTGATTCTATCCCCACAGAAAGCAATA
>VXBT01003561.1:0-19165 GCA_013400235.1 Oriolus oriolus | reverse complement strand
GGCGGCTGACTCGCTGTGACGTTGATGCCACGAGAGAACTGTTTCTTGTGGAAAAGCCCCATGGCCAGCAAGAGAGACTTCTCTCCCTAAGTGAACTGAAAAAACTGATTATTATAGAGGTGGTAAACTGACTGAAAATCCTGAGTTTTGTCTCTACGTTGCCAGTGGGAAAGGAAAGAAGAGGCTAGGGGAGGGAGAAGTGTTCTGAAGGTTTATTCTGATTCTTACTATTTTTCCTTTTAGTTCTATTAATAAACTTCTTTATATTCTTTAAAGTTTTTGAGCCTGCTTTCGCCCTTATTCAAATCCTTATCTCACAGAAGGTTAAAAGATGTGAACAAAACCACTAAACTTTTCAAGATACTTTTCCAAATAATGTCTGGTTTGTTTGATTGGTTATTTTTAATCCTTCACACTTCTAGGTTAAAAATCAAGGCAGGCAAGCTGAACTTTCTCAGAAGCTGATGATAAGCACTGCCACCAGATAGAAACATTGAGATCACAGGGTGTATTGGAGCTGATCTGATGACAGAAAAAGAGGATGTAAATTTTCGGTCCTTTTATTTGCCTTCTGTTGTGTTGGGGTTTTTTTAACTGGAAGGGTCACATTCTCAAACTTTTTCTTTCTGCTGGTTACAAATGTTGTTTCAGTAGCTGAGGCTCTGAGAACAAATAAATAATCAAGCCACATCGATGCATTGATAGATAAGTTGGCAGTGCTATACATATTTGGAAAAAAGGCAGAGTAATTCTTTTTAACCTGCTCTAAATCTCATGCTAGTATAGCACAAGTGCCATCAAAATGTGTCTTGTTCCCTGGTGTAAACACAACTATATGAATCAACATATTTCAAAGAAAATAATGACAAGCATTAAAAATTATACTCCAGTTTTAGATTGATGCACAGCAAAAAGAGCTTCTCAGACTTGCCCCCTTTGAATCATAGAATAGAATCATTAAGGTAGGAAAAGACCTCCAAGATCCTTGAGTCCAACCCTTAACCCAGCACTGCCATGGTCACCACTATGCCATGTCCCCAAGAGCCATGTCCACATGCTTTTTGAACACTTCCAGGGGTCGTGATCTACCACTTCCCTGGGCAGCCTATTCCTTGATTCTCAGAGGTGTATTGGCAGGGCATAAAATAAAACCATTTACCTCTTAAAGAAATGTAATTATGAGAACATAAGATGTAATATGTCATAATTTTGTTGCCTGATATAAAGATTTGCTTTCTGATTTCATTTCAGATACTGAGTACGTATCTCTGGTACTGGAAACATTTTTTTTACAGCACTTTCAGTCCAGTATTGGTGTATTTGATTTCACAAATTTACTCTCATTTTTGAGGTTTTCAGTTGTGTAGGTGCCTTAAATAAGATTCAAATCAAGACACAACATGGCTTTCGGGTAACTTTACAGCTAGTTAGAAGCTCTGATAATACTATGATTCCAAGAAGTCAACAAACAAAAGAGAATTGAAAACAAATTAGTTTCTCCCACAGGGAAAAGTAATCTGTCCCACTGAGCCAGCTCCCTCTGACTGCAGAAAGAATAAACAATGCTCTGGTGAGAAAAATTTTAGGGCTTCTCAGAAATTAAAGTTGCAGAGAAACCAGTTTATCGTAAAATAATTCCCAGTGGTTCAGAACCAGTGGAAACCTCCCCAAACCCCAGCCATGCAGCCCACAGCTCTTTCTTGCATTGCTGGAAGGCAGAAAGAAGAGAGACAGCCACCAGCCGTGAGCAAAATTAAATCACCAGCCATGTTCCCAGCAGCTTCTGTGTGCCAGCCAGGATGTGTGTATGGGAGAGAGCGCTTCAGTGAGCGATAAGGAAAAACAACAGGTGGAAGACTTACAGTGCTTTTCAGCATTGCAACAAAGGCCTGCCCCAGAAATAAAACAGACTAGCTTTTTAAAACAAGAGTGCAAAATTATGGCCAAGTTTTGTTCCTGAAAAAGTTCAGGCCTGCCTACTTCTTGCCTGTGTGAAAGTGCAGAAAGAACAAAACCAGCCTCTCTTGCCTCTGTGGATTCAGCTGTTCCTTTATCCTTAGGTTTCAGTTGCAGCCTCTTTGGGGGCAAAGCCTTTTTGTTCTGTTTTTGTAAAGGCTCTGTGTCCATCACCATCAGTGCCCCTCGGAAGCAGCAGATGTGAGACATACGAGGGAGGAGCAGAGCTCTGTGCTGTCCCTACTCTTGATTTACAGGTTTTGCTGAACATGCACAACGTAGCTCTGACGGGTGGCACAGCAGACACAAGCAGTCAGCCTGCAGAAAGGAACCATTCAGGATAGTTCAAAGGATAAAACAATGGACAAAGAGGAAAAGGAATACCTCCCCTCATCATACTGCCTGGAACACACTTCCTATAGCTTATGCCCAGTCTTAAAACAGGGAAAGATGCTCTCAAGGGACATTTTTTCATCACCTAACTAACAGGAAGCTTAATGTCATTAGCCTTTATGATCCCATAAGAGCATTGGAACAAAACCAATATAATGTTTGTTTTGACTCCAGGATTATCTATCCACTTTGCCTACAGCTGATGTTAAAGTGGGATATTTCATTACCTTTCACATAACATGAAAAAGACTTTTAAAAGTTATTTTATATTACAAAATTGTACTTTCTTGGGTGTTAATATCGTTCTTTCTAAAGATTGGAAGAGTAGATATACTGTAATAACAGTGGTTTGATGTTTGTGCTTAGTAACTCTTTAATTGCTGATTTAGGCCCTTTAATTGCAGCTCTTGGTGTAGTATGTGTTGACTTTCTGATCACACAGTCTCTGATTTTTAGGAGCTGGCTTAGAAATGTTCAAAGCATTGTCACCTTGCTGATAAATGAATGTGAAGGAAAACTCTGACAGAGCTGGTCATTTGAAAAGTTAAAACCACGACGGCTAAGCATTTTAAGGCCAGATGACATTGAAGTTATATGGGTTTTCTGACTTTATTCAGAAGATGCAAATTTCAAAATGGTGATGGACATGCAAAATCCAGCAAAGACTGACATAAAAAGAGGCAGGAACAGAGGTTCTGAGCAGTTCTGAGCAGTGAAATGTTATGTAATTCAGAGATGCTGGTGGTGTCTTACCAGACATAGGTCTCTCCTGTTTGGAAATAATGGTATTTTATTGCCTCTTGGTGACATTCCCAAAGAGGCTGGCTCCTCTCTCAGGAGAAGCCGCTGTTGACCAGAGAGCAGATGGTTGGGCTAGTGAGACCAAAAGCATTTTAAGCATGAAACCAGACTGATCAAATAAGCACTTTTAATGGAATTACACTGCCAGAGCTGCTCAGGTGTTGACTCTGGAAGAGCTGAAAAGAGCTTTGCAAAGGGCAGTGCTCAGCCTGTGCTAGGTTGCAACTCCTTGAAGACCAGTCACAAGTGGCAGTGCAGCATCTTTTATTCTTGAACATCTCCTAGAAGACAGGCTCTGAAGAACAGAGAGGCTCCTCTGGGTGGAAGGAAACATACCTGAACAACTCATATATTTCACTGGAAACATTTATAGGATAAATCAATGCTATTACAATGTATGAGGCTGGCTCATCTATTAAAAGCAGTTTAGCTACAGCAGTAACAGTAGTGGGCTCTGCAGTTTATTAATTTACTCTGCTTTTCAACAATATATTACAAAGAACATGGGCCTGTGTGGCACTGGGTCATACTCAGGCCTTAAATTTATCAGAACTATGAGACAAGTGAAAGAGGAAAATATGCTTATTCCTTCAATTGTTCCTCTTTCTGCCTCCTAAATACCAGTTGTAACCCATGTCTGGTGTCATTTCATATATACTTTGTGTGGAGTTTCAGAAGAAGGATGAATAGTCCATTTTATCCAGTTCAGTTTAAGGTCTGGCTGTTCAGAGTCCCTGCTTTGTGGCAGTGTTACCACAACTGATCCTCATTTGCCATCCCCATCCTCTGGACACTTGTGGCATGAGCTCATGCATGACAGCAGCAGCAGAGCAGATTTAGAAGGATTAAACAGAGCAGTAGACAGATGTCGTAATGCACTACTGTGTTAGTAGCTCATTTTGCACTGTGTAATGGTATGTTCCACTTCACTCCCCCCTTTTCCCCGGACGGTGGTGGTTCATCCCTGGTATCCCCGCCCCTCTCCCCTCCACGTCGTCGGTATCCCATTGGTCGTGTCCCTTTCCCCGCCCCTTCGGGGGGGGGCTTGAAAGCGCCTGGGCAAGTGCGAGCCGGGCTCTTTTCGCCTCGTGGCCTCTGAGGAATAAACATCTCCCCAGGAGCAAAGAGAGTCTTTCGTCTTTTACCTTGTTCTTGGCCCCGGCTTCTCCTGGTCCCTGAGCTAGCCCTATCCTTTCTGGGACTCAGGAGAAGGTCTGTGTGTCAGACAGAGGTCTGGATTCTTCCCTGAACTGCACCTTCTGCAGCCTTGTGTCACCTCTGTCGGTGAGTTCAGAATGGGATGGGGAACCAGGACAGACGATCCAGAGCTATTTTATTATTTTATCAGTCTCACATACAGAGTTGAGACACAAGAGATATTACATGCTCACATCATCGCAGGCTTCCAGCGATTTCCTGGTTACAGAGCGTTCTTAAAAGCTTTTTAGCCAATAGTATGTTCTTAAAAGTTACAGACAACTGTCTTAACCAATCTGCAAAAGCACACATACTACTGTTATAAACAATACTTGCTTGTTCATACCTTATATAAAAATGCACAGTATTCCATTATTAAGCCTAATCTTGTCTATCTTGCTCAGCATATTTTTTGCAGCTCTAAAAGCTGTCCCAGCCAAACCTAGGAACTCTATCCATTGTTTTAATGTCCTTGCTTGTTGTACAATTGTATCTTCTTCAAATTTTCGCAGCCAAAGCTAAATCCTAAACTCTTCTGCTTTATTTCTGCAGCTTGCTTTTATGTCTCACACTTAAGAAGCTTTCTACCTTTTTTCTGTTTCCCACAACCTCCATCAAGATTGGATATAAGTCAAGAAAGAATTGGTTCATGATGTTCTCCTCTGGGTGTACAAAAGATTGATGTGCTTTAAGAACATAAATTCCCACATGCCCACAGGCCTCTTGGATTTTCTTATGGCTTTTGGGCATCATTACATTTTTTTTACTTTGGTCATTGCAAGAACATATCTGGGATGCAATTCTGGACTGCAACAGAGAATAATCTATTTTAACAGATGTATAAAACCTAAACTGTGAGAATCTTGCATGATATCCCATTGTAATCACAACAGGCTTTTAAAGTGGCAGCAAAAAGAGGAGTTTAGGTTATTATAAGAAGTACCTTATGTAATTACAATGTGGGGTTGTCTTTTGTTAAAACAGCACTACTCTGCTAAAAAAAAAGGTTGTTTTTTAAAAAAATCTCCACCTGTTCTTAGCTCTGAGGAACTCAAAAGTGCAAAGTCTTGGGAGAACTCCTTCAGGACAATGGTGCACACACAAGAACACCTGTACTGCTGTACAAAAGCTGTGTGTGTGTAGAAATCAGGGAACAGCTGGGGCAGAAAACTGGGTAGAGGCTGAATATTCCTCATCTCCCATGCCTCAGACCTTCTCCTCCTCCTAATGTGAATGTTTCTGGAACAAGCAATAAATCTACTGAGAAGGGGTACAGCCTAACACAAGAAATGAATTCTGCAAACTCTGCCTCTCCTGTTTAGCAGCAGAGGAGGAGGAAATGCAGTAAACAAAGCTACTCTTTCCTTTGACTTTCCTTATGAGGGATTTAATGTGTGCTGCAAAACCTATGAACCTGGAGACAGTATGTGATGGGCCTTGCAGTCGTATGTCTGAGGAGAGAGTTAGGCAAAGTCATATTTCTTTAGTCAATGCCTGTGATGGTGCCTGAAGATTAGAAGCCACTCTCCACCCCATGGAAATCAGCGTGGCTTACACTCCACACCTCGCGGGCTACAGCTGCTGAGGACCAACATGATCATCTTTCCTGTATAACACAAATTGGCAGCATTTCAGCAATGAGAAACAACTCACCAATAAGTGATGGGGGCTGGGAAGCAGTGGTGCTGCCAGACGTTGGAATACTTCCTGCCTTGCGCAGTCCCGCTGGCCCTGCATGTAGTGTCTCCCATTTGCGGCAGAGAGTCTTGGGAGAAACAAAGGCTGTTCTGTCAGTTGCATATCCTGCATAACTTACGTCTGGATCAAAAGGAGGTTTAAAGATTTTCCAGTTCGTATTGACCAAGTGGAAGCAGATATCCAGGCCAATGTAACTGCTCTGATATCTAAAATGTGGGGAATTAATGAAGAAAGATTCAGCAAGAGATTTGAAGACACATTGGCTGTACATCTCTTGTCTCCCTTCACAACACCTAGTAGATTTGTGATAACGTAATACTTGCTGGTTTTTGCCTTCCTAACCTTGGACAAAGAGTTATTTTAATTGGTAAACCACTTCCACTCAAGGCAGGCTTTTCATCCAAACAAAAGTTTGATTTCATCTTTGTGGAAATCAGGTGTGTTGCCTGATTCCCTGAGATTCATTTGAAAGTCTGGTGTGACTTGGCTGTGGTGACAGAGGGGGTTAATGGTGGAGACCAGGTATCTGGCTGCTGCCCTTGAGCTTTGAATTCCAGAGTGCAACCTCCTCCCATCAGGCAGGTTGCAGAGCATGCAGGGCCTAGATGTCAGCTCCCTCAAGAAAAATAACCCAAGTAGCTGATGTTGTGAGCACCATATTTACATGGGCATGTTTTGAAAAGAAAAAAACCTCTTCAGAGTCCTTCTACCATGCTCCTCCATCTCTCTCTTCAGCCACGGAAGCCCCACTCACGTCCAACCCTTCCACACTGGAGCAGGGTTTGATCCAAGTGCTGTTGAAGCAGCCACACTCCCAGGCTGACCACTCCATCCTGGAATTGCTTCTGTCTATCCTCAACTGTTTTCTTCACCCCACCCTTGGCACAATTGCCATTTCTTCCCTTGGTCTCCGCAGCCTCTCCTTGCCAGCTGGAAGCTCTGCCCTCTTGCCCTTTCCTGTTCCCTCACTGCACAACATGTCCACTCTCCCCTGATGGATGCCAGCTCAGCTTTCAGAGCACTTGTACCGGGAAGCTTTGTCTGCTCCTTTGAGCAGGGGAGGGGGTGCCCTGGATGGGGTCTCATGTTGCTCGGCAACCTATTTCTCTCTCCTCCAATAGTGATTTTCCCTCACAGTGCCTGCTGATGCAGGCACAACAACTGACAGCAATATTACAGAAGCAGTTGCTCCTGTCACTGTTTACTTGTTATTTATGGTTATTGTTGTGAAAGGATTTGTAAACATTTCCTCACTTCCTTCCTCACTCAAAACAGATATCATTTTATGCTTTTGTAGCATGCCTGCATAATTAATGGATGGTCACTGCATTTCAGTGTATGTGACATACAATTTTATTGGTCGTTTTTTTTAAGTGCTTTGTGGTTCTGGGTGCTTCTATTTTTCAGCCCCAAATTGAGACATACAAGGTTTTATATTCAGAAGTGCAAAAATCCAGTGTAGTAGAGTCTGGCTTAACTGCCTCAAATTGTGGCTCTTGTGTTTAGGTGCACGTATACCTAAAAAAGTCTGCTCTGAATCACTTTCTGTCACCTTCAGGAGGACCTTAAGTCTAATACTGATATTTCAAAACAAAAACACTTCCATGAACAGAGATAAAGCAGCCAGGGTTTTTCCTGTTTGCCATTTCCATCTTAGTCTTTCTGGTTTGCATTTGTGGATGTGCTAAAGAAGACACACAGCTTCACTTACCCGTTTTCTCCAAATGAGCACAGCAAGAAAGCCAGACCACATGTGTTTTCTGATCTTACAGTGAAAATCCTGCTGAGGCCTTTCTCTACTTAAACTGTAGTCACTCAGGACAGATCTGGAGAAAGGGAAAACTTAGTTTTCTATTGTAGGGGTGCTTTGCAGTGCTAGACTCAGATGTACATCTGCCATTGCCCTCTGCTGGGGTATGCCAGAACTACTGGTGTGTGCCTTCTGCCGCAGAAACCCTTGGAATTTCCTGATGAGAAGCCTCTCCTTTATTCTACAAAATTCCTGCTTTGGGAGCTCAGGATGCCTGGCTGGCAAGCGAGATTTGTGGTTTTGTTCAGCAGGTGACTGTCACACAGAGTCAGTTTGTTACTATACTACTTAGATGGTATATTTAGTTATTGTTTGTATATTTATGAACAGTTGGAATTGGATGCAGAGATGGTTTCTGACCACAGCTTTGTAGCATATTGCCTGCACAACATCCACCCACTTATCTTCATGCTGAGCAGAGACCACTGCAAATCTCAGCCTAAAAGCAGTTAGGTGGCAATCCTGAATCCACTTTAAAATCTGGTCTTCCCACAACAGGCCTTATTAAGGACAGCCTTTTTAAAATGGCTTTTTGGAACTAAGACCTTTGAAAGGCCTTGAAATTAAATTGTTTACAGACATGAAAGCTCAGTTCTGAGGCAGTACATATCTGCAAGGAAGGGGCATCTTGCATTTCTGTGGGATTTCACTGGTAGAGAAAGAAGAGGAGACTGTGGACCAGCTGTTCCTCACAGAAAGAAAACAAGCTCCAAATCAGGCACACTTAGCCTAGGCAAGCTGGTTGTTTAAAAGGGAGTTCTCTGAAATCAAACCAGAACAGCAGTGATCTGCAGTAATGACCCACTGTCAGCCATTTCTTTCCTGAATCTACACTGACCAGGAGAAAAGTATATTCTTTACAGGTTTTTGTTTCTTTTACTCTGCACCCTTTCTAAGCACAAACTGCTCCAGAGCCAAACAGAGATCTGAGTGAGTTTCCCACTTCCACCTACTCAGCAGTGGCTCTGGACATGCTGGATGCTGCTTGGGTTCCATAGCTTGCAAATCAGGAGTTTTGTGAAACTCTGAAAAGAGATTTGGAGAGTGCTTTGAAATCCTTGGATGAGTATAGCCTGGCCGGGGGAAGTTCTCAGCCTTATTCATCTTGAAAATCCCTCTGTGTTTTCTGGTGGAAACAGAATTGGAGCAGTATCAGTTCAACGCATAACCTCATAAGCCTCTTGTGGTGGCTCGCAAGAGTTAAACCAAGTAACAAGGGAATGCAATTTCCATGTCCTTACCCCAGTCCCTGTCTGAATCAGATAACATACCTGCGCTGACTAACTTGCCTTTCTCAACTCAGAGAGAGATGATATTGCAGAGTACAGAAAACTGCTGATAAATTAGCAGATTTTAGAGTAAAAGCCATTCCAGTTCCAGAAAGGCCTTATTATTCTTTGAACAAGCCAAATGTTTCTTGATATAGTTCATTTAGCCAGCTCTGAAACAGGTAGAAATAGGTGGCATTGACTTGGGACGTTTAATTTTAGGTAATGCTTTTGGTTCCCTTTCTCAATTAAAGAACTACTTTCATCTTCTTCAGAGACAGAGTTATAAATATCTTCCACTGAGATCCGGGGCCTCTGAGATGAGTGTGTAGCACTTCTCCCTGCTGCCCATAGCAATCATATTTCCTTCCATTCCACAGCACTCTCTCACTCCTCTGACAGAAAAAAAACCCTCATCTTGTAAAATCCATTAGTTTCCTGAGGAGGAAGAGGATGCTTTTGGAAAACTGCACATTATGTGTTGTATCAATATGAAATATAATATGTCCCATTTCTGCCTATTCCTAACCAGTCTTACACACTTCACAGCCCTGGATCTCAGTGGCCTGGTTCTTCTTTGTGCAATCAGTAACATGTGGAAAGTGCTCCTGTCCTTGCTCTCCTCTGCTTATTGGTGCTTTCACATTGCAGTCCTTGCTCATGACACTTCAGACATGACAACACTTTATTTGTCAATGTGTGTTATAGAAAGGACCAAGCAAGAAAGAATTGAAAGTCTGTCAATGGCAAATTTACTTGCTGCTCTCAAAATATGTGACAGACCCCATACAGATTTGTAACCCACTGATCCCCTAGAGAAGGACCAAGGCTTGCCTTTTGGTTGATTTTCTCTGATAGGTACTGTTCCTTTAGGAAGCCTTGCTCAGGTAATCTAAAAGAAAAATGACTGGAGAAAATAAATAGAGCAATAAATAAATGAATAAATTGGTAGGGGAATGCCTACTGACAAAATCTGGAGATGTAGGTAGCAAAGTAGCATTTTCTATTAACTATCTTAACTTTCAAGTGCATCAACATACAAATTGTGCTTAGTTTCCCTGGTGGGTAGAGCTATAGGTGCGTTACAATCCATGGGCATGATTGGATAAGCAATGTTATAAAACACTCGTAACCTGAAATAAGCACAGTGTGACCATGGGCAGAGAATATCAGAATGTACTTCAAGTTGTACAGTTTCAGCATCATTCATGATTTAGGAATGTTGAAAAGGAAATAAAAGCATTTTAGGTCATTTTGGAAATGTGTCCATTTTTAATTTCTTATGGTCACTATTGTGATGTTATTTCTTAATTTAAATCTAATTTTTTGGCATTTACTAGTGTTGGGGGTTAGGTTTCTTAAAGGAATTTTCTTCCCATTTGTTGTCATGGAAACATTAAGAGACAATACCTTGGCGTACCCTTTGAATGGTTCTGGAGAAGGAGGGCGGAGGAAAGCAGTGTGGTTTTGGCAGTTTCTTAGCTGGGGGTAGTTCAGTCTTTGCCTGGTTTGGAGAGGAGATGGTTGTGGTGTTTGGTGCTGGACTTCTCCTGCCCAGAGGTTCAGCGCTGCTGTGAAGTTTCCCCTGACTTCCTATTGGTGAGGCCACTGCTTACAGTGAACTGTCGGTGGATTGGGACTCTCACTGCAAACTCCCTTCACCTGGAGAGATCCCCACCATCTGCATGGGTGTTTCCAAGGGAAAAGACTGGGCCCCCACCTCCTCTCTCTCTTTCTGGAGAGACTACCTCCTCCTCCTGGTGGACTGGAACCTCACCAGGGTGGCCATCGCCAGGGTGCCACATCACACACGTGAGAGCATGGGGAAACTGAACACCCTTCTCCCCACCTCCACATTCTCGCTCTTCCAGGGCCACCATAAACCCCTGGGGTTTTACTTCTAAAAGCACACTAGTGAAAGTATTAACATCACTGCTAAAAAAACCAGGTATCCAAATAAACATATTTCTTTGGTAAATATATGCTTTTAGTATTTTTTACTCTGTTTTATTGATTATATAAAAATATTAAGGATGTAGTATTTATGAAAAATTGTGTCTTTCTAGATTATAAACTTTAAATAAGGTAATTTATATAGAAAAGAGAATGGGATAACTTTTGGTTTGAGGCATGTCCTGGTATGAACACAAGTCATAAATTCATGTCAGATCCACTTTCTTTTAAACTTCATGGACAACTTGGAAGCATTCTCTGTAAAGGTTTAAGACAGATCCTTTTCTTTCCCATGATCCAAAAAAATGTCAATGTGACAATGTTCAGTACTAATTTTATTTGAGACCACCTGCCTTTTAAAGATAAATGAACAAATTAGCATTTTTGGACTGCAGACATGCTGTTGAATACGTGATGTACTGGAAAAATCCATACATTTATTATTTTATTTTGTATAGTTGGCAAGGCATCGAATTTAAAATGGCAAATAAATTAATACACCCCATTGCTTTCCCTCATTCTCTTGCTTGTGGTTGCACATTGCAAGAATGAAGTGAGGTGAAAATTGGAATTAAAAAAAAATACATGTCTAAAGGAAAAACAAGGTAGTCAACTGTAATCCAAATGAAACCACTTCCTGACACAACCTGGAATGTTATTATTAGGGCGCTGAGCTGACCCTGCTTGAAAACCACAAGAAGCCCTGCCTTTGGCTGAAAGGCCTTTTGATTGCTACACAGCAGTATCCACTCTCTAACTGAAAGCAACGATCTCATACCCTCAGAGATCTGACATGGGGCATAAATTTGTCACAGTTGTAGTTTATAAATTAGCATCGTTACTATATAGTGATAAGAGACCAGGGCCTTTTTGGCACAGAAGTAAGTACTTGCCATTGCTCTTTCCAGGCTCAGGTTTTATTTCCTTGCTAATCTGAAGAACTACTCTTGAATCAAGTGAGGCAGTCTAAGAAAATCCTCTCCTGTTGTAAACCTCTGAGCCTGTATTTAACATAGAAATTAACTGAATGAATCAGACAAGGAACTAGAAGGAACCTGCTGGAGCCTAGGAGAGCCTCATTGGCTCCATGTACGCTATAGGCGTGTTACAAGACTGCTGGCCTGGGCTGGGGAGCCATGGAGTGATAGTTCAAATCTGCTTCCCAGCTCCTTGTTTCCAGGAGGAAGGTCACCAGACACTTTGTTTGCCTCTCTTGCGCACTTTCTTCCAAATAACCCATGTGGGACCCAAGAGGCTGATTGCCAAATGTTGGCATCGCTGCACAGCAATCGCTGAAGCACCATTTAGTCCTGATTTGTGCTCAACCTTGTCCTCAGATGGATGCATAGCTGCAGGGGAAAAAGTGAGGAGATGCTCCTCAGCCTGCAGCTCTGCATGGGGCCAACCCAGAGCCCCATTCCCTGTTTGCTTCTGCCAGAGTTGCTCCTTTTGTACCATCGAGAGGGAAGTCTCAGGTTCACTGAGGTTCACTGAATCCATCATTAATATTTACTGGTTTAACTGAAAGGACAGGGCTCATGCTTTCTAAAAATCAGCTTGTCCTCCAATGCCCTCTGATGACAGGAACTAACTAGATGCCACTGCTTTTACTGAATCCAGTTGCAAACCACTTATTTTATTCCTATTAAATATTTTAGGCAAATACTGAGATTCAGCACAAACCAAAGCCACTGGTTTGAATAAAACCCTCCCCCTGTAATTGCTACAGCACTTCCTAGGACTTGAAAAATAAGCACCCTCTAGACACACCATAACTTAGGGAATCTCCAAAGCTTATTAGGTTGAGCCCTTAAATACTTTAGTCCTGATCCTTACTACAAAGAAGTACACTGGTGTGTGTGTATGTGTGGCTGCATGGCTGCAGAAACGCCTTGTGTCACCTTCCACACCTAATCTCCCAGGATGGAAAAGCAGTGGCCCCAAAAGACTTTAGGAAAACAGGTTGGTGAAATGATCACAACTTGTATGTGCTGGTGTGCAGCTTCTGTCCTCTGCCTGTCAGGGCTTGGACAAGTGAAGGCACAAAGCAGCCAGGAAGCAAGAGGGAGGCCAGGCAGCAAGGTGGGTAACCTTAATTTGGTATTTGAAAGTCTGCCTGCCTCATAAATGTATGGACACTTCTCAAAACCAGGCTTAATAGGAATGGCAACATGTGACAGCTTATCCACTAGCTCATTTTTTTCCTTAGCCTGGCTTTACTGCTGCACCATTTGTGCTAATAGGGAAGCAGGTAATAACACTGAAATGCACAGTAACTGGTTGGTGAAAAAATATTGCAAGTAAGCAGATTTTCATTTTATGAGCCTAGTGACCTTCTGAGTGTACCTTTTTTAATCATTTCTTCTACTATTTGCAATCTCTGTTCTTCAAAAACAAACCCGATAGAAATAGCACATGCTGTAAGAACAAAATGTTCCAAGACTTTGCTGCTGCAGTGTGCTGCCATAGACTGAGAGCCTACAGCTTTGTTACTATAACCTATGATAAAGAGTTTGTAATTAAAACTACCAGCAGAGCCTTGATTACTGAGGGGGATGTAGGTCCTAGTATAATTTGATAAGGTCCTTGAGCATGCAGACCTGCAGCCCTTAGGTACTGCCTACAGCAGCACAGAACATCTGTGTTCCAGCTGTGAATGCCATGTGGGGCTGCAAAAGCACGCGCAGGGTTTGTGCTCCAGCCTCCACCCTGTGGGACACTGGCAGTGAGTATGTGAATGTGTGGTAGCTGCTGGCTTTCTGCACCCTAATAAGGAGATCAGGAGCTCCAGAAGTGACACCAGTCTTCCTTGTTTATGTTAGCAGAAGGTTCTGCCCAAGACAGGTGCATCAAGGAATGTTTTCTTTACCTGTATCAGAGCAGTACTCAGAGGAAAGAACGGCCAGAGCAATCTGGCCATCAGGGTGTGCATAGATTTACCCTTCCTGCATGGTCAGGGTTTACAATCTCCTATATTTGTGCAGTGGCCTTTCTAACAGAACTCTTACCTCCCACCCCCAGAACAGCTTCTTCCATGCCAACAGAGCCCTCTCCCTGCTCCAGGGGTTATCAAGCTGGTTGCCTTGCGTTTTATACATGAAATAGCTTTTTGCTGTACCCATGCATCTGTCTAACAAATCCACTGGAGCTTCAGAAATAAAGACAAGAACTAGGCATTTTATGAGCTTTTTGGAGTAAGGAGATCCATCTTAAAACTGAGCTGGGCAGGAGCATGATATAAACCTGTGCAGATTACCTCACCCCTGTGCAATGGAAGACAATCTTTTGGAAAAGATGGGTGCCTGTAATAAATTACAAGCAATTACCACTGGTCATAATCCTTTTAGGATATACATGGAGAATGACTCAGTTCATTTGATGAGTTTTACTGCCGGTTTTCCCTGAAGCACTGGCCTGGCAGAATTACTAAGGCTGGCCCTAAGCTTTTGAAATGGGGGGGTGTTAGGGCAGCATTTGGGTGAGCTCATGGTAGCAGGCAACTAATGGATTGGGTCAGACTAAGGTAAAAGTGGCAGCATGTGAAAGCTCAGCAGAGGTTTGGGTCTCCCTCAGTGGGCATCTGCCCACACCATCTTTCTGTGCTCTTTTGGTAGGTCTACAGAAAAAGAAGCTTCTAATATTCTAGCAGTACTTCAAATTACATGGCTGAGGATCTCAATGCTTTACAAATATTAACTTAGCTTCAAAGCAGGTAAGTGAATGGGATCCCACATCTTCACATCTACAGCACATGTGAGGTATGGAGAGAGAGAGAAGGAGAATAGTTTTCCAGTCAGTGAGAAGCACATCAAGCTCAAGACTTAGTTCAGGCTTGCAGAAGTGATTTACTCCTGCACAAGCAGACATCAATGGCAGTAAGTAGACATGAATGAGGGAAAGCATTGCCTGAAATGCCTTGTAGCTGGCTCTCTAGGAGGTCTGTCACACAGCCTAGAATATATCCTTCATCAAAGGAGCATTTTGTCTGCCCTCAGGTCCAGTGATGCCGCCAACCTGGCATTTCAGAGGAAGAAAGGGTTTGCCATCTACATTTTTAATTGAGAGTTAACCCAAATTTTGAGTTATTTTGAGCACTGTCTCTGTGCGGGTGGATGTGTGGATGTCCTTGCTAACAAGATAGGGGTACTCTAAGCAGAGTGCTTATTTGATATCTTTTCTTTGCATGCCTCTCTGTGCAAACTGCTCAGAATGCAGCCCTTCTGTCAGCACTAGATGTGTGCATATAAAACATTACTACCACAATGGCAGCAGCATCTGGAAGCATCAGTATTAGGAACAAAGTATTGAGTGCTCTCAGCAGGTAGTGTGCACAGCTGCTTCACAGCAGTGGCTTTAATTTTCTGCTGCTGCAGGGCTGACCTAACATTAACTGTGGGTTTGCACAGTCTCAGGACAGCCCTGACAATGTCAAAAGAAGGCAGGGATATTGAAGGAAAAAACTGGCAGGGAAAATTCTGCCCAAGACAGATTGGTATGAAGTAGTTGGCTCAAAGACCTTGGCTACCTCAAAGTGGGAGTAATGGGAGGGCAAAAGCGGTTCCCACTCCGTATGATTCCAAATAAATTGTGTGTTGTTGAGGCATGTTTTCAACAGCAGCATGGAGAGCTTAAGCTATGACAATTCCACACGACTGGTGTGCTAGTGACTAGAACAAATGTAGTTTTTCACATGGGCTCTGTGAACACAGCTGCAGCCAAGCACTGTGAGGATTCACAGGTGCAATTAAAACTCCCATATGGCAGAGCCTGTGTATACATCAGACTTTCTTGTTCATTTTAATACAGGTTTGTAGACCAACAATTAAATGGAAACTTACAGGTTCTTCTTGCAGCACCATTTTAAATGCTAGCCATACCTCTACACATATCTGGAATAAATTATTTTCTCTCTGTTGTGGTCTGAATAGCCTGTGCATCGATGAATTGAAAGGATGTGATTACAGAGTGAGTTTTGCGCTATACTGAACCTTGCTCTTCTTTCTCTTTTGTTAGCAAGCCAGACTAGCTTCTGTAAAGAGTGGTCCTTTTGAAGATCAGTGAAAAGGGAGGGAAATATGTTGAGATAAATAGCTTAAGACTGCACACTTGGATGCTGTGAAACTTAAAATTAAGTAGTGGCACAACTGAGTATACAACTTTTATCTATCATTAGCTGTCTTTAAAAAGATGGGGTTACAAATATTTGATTTTCTGTAGGAATAGATGTTTGGGATGTTTCATGCACACACTTACGGCATATTACTTATAGCAATAGAAGATGCAACTACTAAGCATCCCCATCTGCTTCTCAACTGAGACAGATTATTAAAAATCCCTGTGACAGAGATAAGAACTTAAAAGAGTAGTATCCAGATGCTTGTACACATGTACACATTAACCATGTCAGTTATTCATCCTGAGTGACATCAGGTTGCCATTCTGTGGCTTGCTGCAGTATCTGTTGACAGATGTGATCCCTTACATCCCAGAGCCCGAGTCCCACTCCATGGCCATGCACATACACAGCCATTGTTTCCACACCATGGTCTTGCTGTGCCACTGCAAACTTGTCAGCTGGGTCTCCAGAGGGCAAGGACTGTTTGGTGAAGGTGTTAACACAATCTAGTCAGACAAGATTTTGTCCCAACCCATCTGATCTGAGTTTGCCTTTATACATTACACATACACCCTCAGGAAGGAGGAATCTTACTTCTCCCTCCTCTTTTTCTCCACCGCCCTCTCAAACACCTGTCCATTGCCTTGTGTATTTTTACAACTGGTCCATGCAGTGACAGGCCAACGATGAGACAACTCTCTGCACCTACAGCCTCGTGGTCTCTGCATCATGACGTATCTTCCCAGAAACAGCAGGACATTCAGTGCAAGGAGAGTGTTTGTTGGTGCTGTAAACTGAAGACTCAGCAGCCAGTCACATGTGCTGGCACCTTCAAAGGAACATCAGAGTCTCCATTCTCACTGGCTGGTCCCAGAAGTACAAATGGTTCCCAGAAATTATAATTGGTACCAGTTATTGAATCATGTTTTAATGGAAAGCTACAATTAACTCTGCACATCCCTCAGAGAGACCAGATTGCAAAACTGCAAGCAGACAGGAACTCATCTTGTTGTTAACAAGTGTCAGTTTCAAATTTGAGTTTAGTCACGCTTTTTACAGTAGGTAAGTCCATCATTATTCATGTGGATCAGCTTGGCTTCCTCTCAGGCTGACACAGATGCTTACACAAATGAAATCAAAGCCTCTGAATAGCACAGGGGGGTCATAGATTAACGAGGTGATAAAAAAATCACACACCTCTGTGCAGCACACACATGCTAACAAAGGTTTAACAGTAAAACTTACAATTTATCACAACTTCTGAAATGAGATCCTTCTAGCAGACTTTTAGTTTTAAAAGTCCTCAGTCAGTGCTGAAAATTAATCTTCACTTTCAGATGGGCAAATAAATATTGGCAAGGGCATTGTAGAAACAAACAAACAGCAAGGTCCGAGACTCTCCTTGGCCTTTTTCCTTTACCAGGGGATTCTTCTGAAGTGCTGGCATTAAACTCTAGCACCCTGTATCTGCTGCTGTCCTATAGCCCTGTAAGCAACTCAGGCTTTGGCTGAGCAACAGGCAGGTGCGGTCGTTAGCTGGTGGCTACTTCGACACACCAATGGCAAAGAGATGGGAAGGGTCTTTGCATGTGGTTCTACAGGGTAAATTTATTCAAACTACCTGGTGAAGGGGCCAGAGGTAAAGACCAGAACAATGGAATGTCTAGGGGTTTTATATGGGGGCTGGGAGAACATCAGGGACCAATGGTCTGAGAGCACAGGGGCAGTACATAGGTGGGGCTGGGGTAAGGGAACCAATAGGGAAACTGAGGCAGGGACAAAGGGACAGGGCCAATGGGAGAATGGGGAGGGAGGAGCTTTCTGGACCAGAGTCAGGACAGAGGCAGGGACCAATCCGGGGGCCAGAACTGGGGTACATGCTCACTGGCTCCCACAACTCCCCCTTCTCTATTAAATAAAAACTTCCCCTAGGGATCCCAGAACTAGATGTTCAAAAATAGCCAAATATACAAAAAACCCAAAAACAACCAAAAAACCCCCACAAAGCAATCCCCAACAAAGAAACAAGCCATCCCATGAGTTCCCAGTGTCCAGATAAGTCTCTGGTTAAGTCTTCTATCTTCTGGATGCTGGCATGGATGCTTTAGCTGTGAGTGGTAGGCTGCAACATAATTCACGCTTTCTGCTGCCAGTGGTACCGGGAGCATTTAGGGGACAGCGGCAAAACAAGCGCTGGGCTTCATGGTAGAGTGGTTCTGGTTCTGTTTGGGCTCAAAATAAAATTATTAGAAGGGTTGCAATCAAACAAAGGTATCAAGGAGAGTGGCTGAGGGAAAGGTAAAGCTGGGGAGTAGGGGTAGGGAAGGAAACTCGAAGGGGAGATAACAGAAGAGGATAAGATTTGGGGAGGTGCCAAAGGCCCAGGACTTATCCAATCGAAGCTCTGGTGACGGGATGGCAAGTTGGAGTCTGCGGTGGTATCTGGTGTCATCTTCTTCTCCAAGCTGCAGTTGCCTGGTCTTCAGGCTGTCCAGTCTCAGGTTCAATGGTGTCCATGGGAGCAATGTTTACTGGGCTGGTGTACAGCTTTATGTTTTCACCTGGGAGCCACTTTGGGCCCAAGGGTGTTGAAATGCAAGCATACCCTCTTCCCCAAGTTATCAATGGGAAAGGGCCAGAGATTTGCTGAGTTTCAGGATCCTTAATTAGCAGTGGCAGCTTCTCATTAAGCTTTGCGCTGGCTGATTTTGAGAAGTGCCTGAACACGGAGGGGGTTGGCTCTGTAAATGAGCTATTTAAGAAATTTATAGTAAAGAGTGCCTTACAAAGTCTTTCAATGGGGGAACTAGTTTCTGTCCCTCCCTGCTGCTGGTCGAGGACCCATTTAATGGTGCCATGGGCTCTCTCAACAATTGACTGTGCTGTAGGAGAAGTAGGCCTGTGCTGTGCCTTACTCCCCACTGACTGAAGAAATCCCTGAGTTTCTCGAAGGTATAGGCAGGGCCATTGTCT
>VXBT01003559.1:0-19286 GCA_013400235.1 Oriolus oriolus | reverse complement strand
CCTCTCAGATCACCCTGATAAAACTCAGAGTTCTCTTTGGGGTGGGTGGCAGCTCCAACTGCGACTTAATTTCCATCGGTTAAAAACTGGATGGAGACGCTTTCTGAGTCCAAGAAGGCCTCATGTTGGGATGCCACTTGTTGTTAGCCATTGGCCAGGGTTATTCACGCTCCAGCTAGCTTCTTCAACAAACCGACGGCAAAGAGATGGGAAAGGTCTTTGCTTAGAATTCCACTGAGCAGGTTTATTCCAACCCCTCCAGTGAAGGGTGTCCAGGGGCAAAGACGTCTGAACAATAGAATGTCTAGGTTTTTATACGGGGGCGGGGAGAACATCAGGGACCAATGGTCTGAGGGCACAGGGGCGGTACATAGGCAGGGCTGGGGTAAGAGACAATAGGGAAACTCTAAGGGAAGGACAAAGGGACAGGGGCCAGTGGGAGAATGGGGAGGGAGGAGCTTTCTGGACCGGAGTCAGGACAGAGGCAGGGACCAATCAAGGGAACAGAACTGGGGTACAAGCTCACAGGCTCCCACAACAAATGGTTGTTTGATGTGTAGGTAGGCATGATTCAAAGTGAGAAATCTTTGGTGTCTAATCCTATTTGGTCATTTTGCATCATCATAGGGAGGTTTCAGGGTGGTTCAGAGGAGAATTTCTGTTTTTGTGTTCTTGTCCCTCTTAAGTGGGAAAGATAGAGTTGAAATGTTCTTTGGAGAAACAATATGCCTGTCTGAGGAAGGGAACTGGGAAAAGATCTTGAAAGTTCAGAGTTACCCAGAACTAAAGACAGCAGAGCTGTGAGAGCTTGTGTGTCGTGAGAAGATGCTCATTTATTGGTGGGTACCAATTTATTGGGGGTTAGTCACAGCATCCTGACTTGCAACAGAACTGCATATATTTATGGGAGCACATGTAAGTACTTGTGGTTTTTGGTACTAAGATATGTATAGATATAGACATATAGATGTAGATGTAGCTATAGCTATAGATATGCACGATGTTCCAGCGAGATAAGTAGGAAAAAAGCAAGGAATTGTAACCAGTCTAAGTAAAGTGGAGAAGTTGCCAACTTGCCTGCTAGGAAGCAGCCACTAAGAAGGTCTCCAGTGCACTCTGGCCTCAATGGGATGTATGCTGGAGGGGATAAAGCAGACCTGGCTCACTGGGCTGCTGGTGTTAGGGGCCAAACAAAAAGCAACGTGCAAACCAGGAGTTGCCCCTGCCAGCCAGAAATGAAAAGGCTAAACTAGTACTGTGGTTAGGTAAACCTTTGGCATGGAGCAAAAAGGATGGATAGCAGAAAGAAAAGAATGTTTTCATGTACGTGGAGCAAAGCAGCTTCTTTGAAGAGAAAAGGCTGTGCTGTAAAGGGACTAGAAACCAAATTGTGGCATAAATTGTGTACAGGAAATATCAGGGGGCAAAACCCACCAAAAAACCCCTAAACCAAAATTCTAGTCCATTGCTGCAGATAGTAGGGAGGATTGCAAATGGCCCACTAGAGTCAGGAAAAGAATTAGGTAGGTCATGCACGAATGGAGGGAAGCATAGCTTTAAAACAGAAACAAGTTGGAAAGCTGGAAAGTGGGGGAAGAACATGTTGGAAGAGATGGAAAAAATAAAGTATTAGAAATGGAAGAGGAAAAGTAGGTGACAAGCTGAATATCCAGAAAACAATTCCCTGGATATTCCCTCCCCCTGATTAATTGATAGTAGAAAACAATGTCTTTAATCCTTCTGTCCTCTGAGGGCATGACCTACCTGCAGCATACATGTTGGGAGAGCACTGAAGGGTTTACACAATGGTCGACCGTTTTACTAGTTTGTTTAAGAGAAGTTTAGAGGTGTCTTCACTCAACTTTAAATAGTTTGAGCTAGATCAGCTGAAAATATGACTTAGGTGTTTTTATATGTTATTTTGTTGGTTTCATTTCTAGTGGATAGTATATCAAATGAGTTCTCTTTGATCTCCATTTGATGGTTTTCAGAATTTATAAAGCAGCCTTTAATCTCTCCAGTAAGCGTTAGTTTTTTACCTTTGCCTACTGCTTTCTTATGAAATTGTGTAGAAAAGGTCATTTATTAGACCAAGACAAAATATAAATAAAAACATAGAAATTAAGCTTGTGGTGGTTTTTTTATTTGGGTTTTTTGTTTGGTTTTTTTTTTACCTTGTCAAATCCCTAAATACTTGGTGTAAGTTCCTAGCTAAAAATACAGCTTCTGTCTAGTTTCTTTAGACTCCATGAGTCTTAGTACATCTTGAGAAGTTGAGGCTTAAGTTACTTTGTTTAAACTTCAAAAACTGAAAGTAGGACAGTTTTTTCTTTCATTACTCTCTGCAAAATCAAGTCAGGTGCAGCCACACTGGCTGCAAAACTGTGCCACGTTCTCCTCTTTGATTTTTCTCATCTGTGACAAAGATTTCTGGTACAAAGGATCAAAAGTCAGACCTACTCTTTGAAAAACGAGAAAATTCAGAGTTGTAAAAATAACATGAGAATTAAAGATGGCTGACTTTTAAATTTTAATAGTTACCATTTCCTTAGTTTTCTTTTTTTTCCCTTTTCCCCCCTTAACTGTATCAAAACATTGAAGTACAAAGAGAATTAGGGATAAAAGGTTAAAGATGACTCAGCCTCCATCAATGTCTGCCCTGTTTTTCTTCTTAAAGAAAGTATTTTACCTTATTGTAGGCACGAAAACATAGACTGTACCAGCCAAAAATAATGAGATGTTTCAGTCCTGTAGATTTTTGCTTGATGTCAGAAAATGGAACTTTTTTAATGTTTAGGGAGCATAACACTTGGAGCAATTTCATGTTTCAGGAGTGACAAGCCTACATGGCTGTATTATGTGGTATTTTACTTTGGTCCACTGTATATTGAAATATCATCTGCGAAGTATTGTACAAGACTTTTCATTAACATGTTCTGTTCTGCTGTACCATAAAACTCCTGAACTGAATTAAATCCAGCAGGTCCCCAAGCAGACATTATGTCAGTGAAAACTCTCCAACAGATTATAATAGAAATTAAAGGACACCCTTCAAATGCTTATGGCTATTTTTCCTAAAGGTCTTGAAAAGAGAGTGCACCCCATCCCAGGCAGAGCATTTCATGGTATTAGAGCCTTCATTTTCACTCTCTTGGTTTCCAAAAGGCCTGTCTCCAAGTTTGCATCTCTCCCTGGGGCTCAGTAGTTGAAGACTATGAAGTATGGTTTCACTTAGAAAGAATTTGCTTCCATATAGATGTTGTTAGGTATATGCTGTTCCCAGAATCTTAATCAGATTTGTATGTAAGATAGAATAGGTGACAAAAAATAAAAGGGTCACTTGCTGTTCTGCCATCTGCTCTTACCAGCATTAAACACCTGCTAAAAACCAATCTCCTGACTGGAATATGGGAAAAGTAGAGGAATCCATTCAGCTGTTTAAAGTTTGCTAGAATAACATGTGCTGGGTATGAAGCACCTTCCCCTTGAAGACTGGACCCAATACTGTCTAAATTTGATTGTACTAACTCACAAGTACTCCATTGTGGCAGTTAAGTACTGTTTCTTACAGGTAACATTGCTGAGACAGACAAATAACATGCCTCTAAGTAATACAAGACCCAGAAATAAAACATGGCCTTTATTTATTGTAAAGAAATTAAGGAGTAAATTGCAAATGACTGTTTGCCTATCTCTACAATTGCTACTGCCTAGCAGTGATTGCCAGGTAGGATAAACATCATTAACCGCAAAAGTTTAATGTCTAAAAGACATTAGGAGTGCTGATCTGCAGTGTTGAGATCTCTCTGTACTATTTTAAAACTTTAAAATATATGGAAAATTTTAAAATACATAATCTGGCTTTGCCTTTTGGGTCTGAGCATAGTCCCAGCTTTGCCCATGGTACGAGTATGCATGTGTGTACACACTCTAATGGATGTAATGAAATTTGGATTGCAGCAATGCAGTGATTAATTATAGTAGAGAGATGCTTTGCTGTCAAAATAAAAATTAGAAATCTTGCACGCTACCTACAGAATCTTCTCAGGAAACCATTCAAGCCGTCTCTTCCTATCAGGCTGGGGAATATGCCTCTTAATTTCCCCTGACAGAAAATACATCACCTCATCAGCAGCCCTAGAAAATGACAAAACATCCCTGCCATAAAAGACTGCCTGCCAAATTCTTCCATTGCCACTGCAGGAAGGGGGACAGGGAAGGGAGGGCTGTGCTTCAGAAATTCCATGGAAGGAGAATAATTTACCTTGCTACCTGTCGAGTCCCACTGTTACGCCTTGCATTGTCGCAAAATGCTCATCTCGTAGTCAAGGTGAGACCCTTGAAGAATTAATTTGAGCCAGAGGGTGCACAAACATTTAATTCTGGAAGAATAATTTATACTCCTGAATCTGGGTAGTGTGAAATTTCCTTACAGTGTTTGAGCCAGGGCAAACATCTTGATGCAACATCCATACCTGCAAGATGTCTTACTTATTTCAGTGCCAGAACAAATGCTGCTCAGTCACATACTGTACTGTGTGCATTAATCTGTAGCAGTGATTATCTCCGATGAAGTTACCATGCAGTTGCATAAAGGTGCTGTAGCACCACTAATAGCAAAATTTGACTTTATTGAAATATTTGCTACTGCACTTCGGCTTAAATGAGTAAAGTATTTTAAATAAACCTCAGAATTATATTGAACCTTGCTTTGCTGAATCTCACACAATTATGTTCAGAGTCTGTATATCAACAGTACATTAGGACAGAGGATTTTTATAGACAGTTATTGTAACATCAGTATTTCAGTGTATTTGTGTTGCTGAGCTTTTTAAAATTTATTTTATTATAAACCAAAATTATGATGCAATGAGAATGTTTTATCGTCACTCAGTATAGTTGTGGGGCTCTTGCACCAACATATTTTTCCCTGCATTAAAGTAATAACTTTATAAGTCAGAGTGTTGAAGATCAATAGTGTGTATATATATATACAAAATAAGCACACTATCTCTGGTAAATATACTGATTGTGTATTTTTATATAAATGTAGTACAATGGACTGGCTTCCTGTTACGCTGAAATTTCAGTCACATAGAGGACTGCATAATTTGCCTTGCTGCATGGATGTGTCCAGTTCTTACATTGCAAAGATAATTTTCAAGCTGCAAAGTAGGTGGGAACTGATGCTGTCATGTCTACATTAAGTGTTTGGATAGCCTGAAACTCAAGCCTGCAGAGTTTTGAATGTCTCTTTCTCATTTTGGTGGGCATTAGACTCTTGGCATGTAGTGGAGTAGAACCCATTGAAATAACTGAATTGCTGAAGTGATGATGAAATTCGTGGCTGGAGGATTTTCTGTCATGTAGATGGCTGGTCATTTGTTGTGTGATGGATATAGTCCACTGGGAAATTGTGGGACACAGAAATGTTCCAGCAGGCCTGAGGTTTGTGTAACTTCTGCATCTGGCCCTATAGAGATGCCATCTGCAGTAATTGATTAGTCCTTTATAACATACCTCTGGAGGATGAAAAATCCTTCCAAGTGACATACATGTATAAATAGGTATATTCTGTACACATACTGGCAACACTGGCATATTACAAACATAGGTAACTTTATATATGTACGTCAAGAATAGTTCGGCACATTGACATTCTGATCTGTGTGGTGGCTTTTACTATGTACAGAGTATTCAGATCCCCACATCTTGACCAGCAATAAACTCATGATTTTCATATAGCTACGTGTTATGACTTTGAACATTGCAGTGCAAAGTTTACTGGCTGAGACCTTTGTCTTGTGTATTAAATTCATGACTGTAGTAATGGACTTTGATTGGTTTGGTTTCATGTACATGGTAGTGATTTGAGAGTTAAGAAACGTTAAAACAATGTGAGTAGCTACTTCTGTTTGAAAGTGTTCAGCAAAACACATTGGTTTTATAAAATACAACTGGTTTTCTTCTAAAATACATCCAGAAAGCTTAGGAAAGCAACCTGCTTATCCCAAAGTTATGTAGAATTAGTCCCCAAATTCCTGTTTAGATGGAACCTAATTTAGATAAAGAAATCATTCCTGATTTTAGCTGTAAGATCTTGCTTTGACTCCACAGAGTAGGTCTGAGGATGCTGTAGTGGTAGGTTCATTGTACAAATTGGTTTTTAATAGACACTGTTTTAAAACTCTATAATTAAAGTATTTATTAGCAAATAAATATAAAAACAATCTCCCTATGTCCAGGAGGGGATTGTGGTGGTAGTTGTTTTACCTTGCTTGCTCCTGAGAGTGACATGATGCTGATGCCTTAAGTTTTAACTCTTATATTTTTGAAATTCTGTACTGCTTAGTGTATGACTCTGAAGTTTCTTGTGGCCTGTCAGCTGCTGCTCTCTCATGCTCAGACAGACATAACAAAGCCTCTCCAGGCTTGCTCTTCAAGGACACCCAGACTGTCCTAGGCCCAAAATGTGTAACCCAGCATCTTGAGAAGGGGGGGCAAGCTGAGGGGAAATGACATCATTAGCTAAAGTTTAATTGGCGAATTTATGCTGATATGCAAATGGACCAAACCTATAACAGTGTGAAGAACTCGTGACTTGTCGTCCATCTTGGGTGTAGCCTTTGGCCTGCCCAGCATGTACCTCTGAAGGCTTTTTGAGTAACTATCCACCTTTATTCCCTTACTCCTGTCTAGTCTCTGTTTCCAGGTTGGCCTCTTTAGGCATCAATTTACTATTTACAAATACAAAATGCTATTTAATAAAATACAATTTCTGCAGATGTGGGGTTTTGAAGTCCTTGAAAATATTAGCACTTATAATCATGTATAGGTGAAGAAGTGAGTAATGCAGTGAAAATAAGGCCCCAGGACATAATTATACGTTACTGTTTGGTTGTGTACTGCTTGTCTTGCCAACACGAAGAAGCAGGCACGCTGAGAAGAATATGGTTGGAGAAATTTGAGGAATATAATTGGGACATACGGGCAAGACTGATGGAGAGCAGACATCTCTTCCATCTCCTCTGGTGCTCCATATCACCTTTATTATTTTAAGATGTTGAGATATTTCCTTAAAAGTATTGGAGTTGAACCAGAGAGTGGGAGTAAATTATTTGTATTGCAGAATTCCTCTGTATTTTAAAGAGGCTTACATTCGATGTCAATAATGGAGCTCCTCATTTAAATCAGTATATGTCTGCTCCTTGTAACCAGCCATAAATTCTCTACAGTCCTGTATGTGCTGATAGACTAGAACTTGATGCATCTTTTTTATTGGTTCAATATCATCAAACAACCTGGGGAGTTAATGCAGAAGGCAGTTTTACATAGGGATTTCACCTGTAAAACAACTCCGGCAATGCCAATGGGAGGTTGCGTATTTCTATTGCATGATGTGAGTGCTGGGAAAAAAACGGGTTTGATTTACCTTTAAGTGCAAACACAAATTGTGAGGAGAGGACTTGCTTTCTCCTGCATTGTTCCCAGCAGTGGCTTAACAGACCATGTTCAGTGGCACTTGTTACCAACTCTTGAGTCTTTTGTGTGTTTTCCAGATAAAGCTGGCTGGAATTAGTTCAAGCATTTTATTTATTGGTGTACAAAACGGGGAGACAGTTCCCTCCCTCCCTCTCTCTCTCTCTTCCCTCCCACCCCCGCCATAGGATGGAAAAAGAAATTAGGAGATAGCTTTGAACACCTCTCTGGAAGAACTAAAAATAGAGATCTAGATAGTTGTTTTTAGCAGTTATGCCATTGCCTTGTTCTCATTTTTGGTGTGATAAAGTAGGACTTTGCCTGCATGTGTGAATTCTCTTCAGAAATTAAAGCTATCAGCTTCCAGCCTGTACACACATTTGAATGAGATTGAGCTACAGCTGAGTTACAAGAAGTGGTAGTTCAGGGCACAACAACAGCTTCAGATCAGGTGATGGCTGGAGTCCAGCAATGCATCTCCCAGAGCATGACTTCAGTGATTGTTCTTAGATCCAATGATCTTACACTTATGATAGAACATAACTGAAATCAAACAAATTACACCACCATACAGTTGGAGACCACAGATTTTAAGAGACTAAATGCAGTCTTTTAAGATACACTTTCATGCAGAAATTGTTCTTACTTCCTATTTGATACTATCACATCACATTTGAATTGCAAATTTTTAACATTTTTGTGGACAAACAGTGGCAGTCCAATTCCTAAATTTTTTTTCAGTCACTCTCTGATGACAAAATGCATTGTTATCTTAGCAATACTACAGAGCAGATTGCAATAACCTCAGTAGAAATGTATAATGTGATATTTACTAATAGCATATAGTGTAGCTCGTGAATATTTGGCAGTTTCTTCTTCCTAGTTGCTTTGTAGTTTAAACAGAATTTTCTCATTTGAGCTTGTCACTTCTGCTGCTGATTTATCCTTTAATGACTTCCAGGTTGCCACTTTAGAATTCCCTCCAAAGAAGCTCTTCGGAAACAAGGATGAACGAGTGATTGCAGAACGAAGGTGTCACTTAGAGGTAATACCAACTTTTTAACAGGCTTCTGCTGTGTGTTTAGGTGGACTACTCCCTGCTTGACCAATGGAAACCATTCCCATATGATCAACATTAAATAGCCTATTTGTAAGTATCAAGTTACTTGCTGGCTCATTTAACACAGGAGATGGCAGCAGTACACTGCAAAGTAATGAAACATCTCTTAAAAAATAAATTACTCCTAGTCTAGGAAAAAAAAGGAACTCTTTAGAGATGTTCATAGGAGATACATTTATTTAAAGGGGAAGGGTGATGGGTGAGGTAAGTGTTCACTGTAGACAGCTGATGTCTGTGCAAGACAAGATTAAAAAAACCATACTGCTACTTTAAATGCAATTTGTTAGCTGGAGATTTAATATTTTATCATAGTATATCCAAGTATCTTATGACAGAAGGAAAGTGATATTTAGGCATCTTCGAGTTAGTTTTACTTTGTAACCCAACTTTCTGAACATATTCTTTTTCTTTCAGTTAATTTTAAAAATTGATTTTATTGTGGACAAGGTTATTGAGTTTGAGGGTTTGAATTATTTTGCTAGTTCTACAGTGCTGTGTTGATGGCATGATTTTGAACTCCTATCACACATTAGGTCTTTATATTTCTATGTTAATGCATGTTTTACTGCAGCCCAGGGGCAGGAGGTGGGGTTTTGGGAAAGAAGAAGAGGCATGACCAAAGACTGAACTGTACACCCTGCAACTATATTGTAGCAACTTGGGCATTACTTGATCATGCAAGTCAGTAAGAATTACATTCTTTGTTAAGCTAAAATACCATTAGGTAGAGCTTTAGAGAAATTAATATAAAAGTAGATTGCTTACAACTGGAATATTTTCTTAGGTGGTTTGAATTTTTTTGTTGTACTTCACCTTTTCTTTGATCTACCAACAAAACATCCTCCCACTGACTTCTGATGTGAGGCTGTCTCACATGAAGCACAAAATGAATTTTTTTTTTCTTTCATGTCCTCAATAGACAGCAAAAAGGCATGCCCATATTCCAGTCTAGTACTCAATTTGCATATTTTTGTACCAGTAAAAAATTTAATCCCTTAATGTTTCCTGACTTTTCATTGGTTTATGAACAGACTTTATTGTAATGATTCTAATGTTAAAACTGCCATGTATAGCGATGCTTTGATCATGCCCATGTAATACTTAGAGCTCTCTATATAGCCAGGTTTTAACTTACAATTAAATTGTATCTATTTTAACTAAATAGGCAATTAAAACTTTATTACCTATATATTTTGCAAGCATAATAATATATGACAACTGTTCACGTGAATATGTTTTGCCGTATGCCCCTTGGCCATTCCACTCAGTAGTCCTGACAACTCACAGTGTTGAGAAACTGAAGATCCCCCGTGGCTAAGAGCAAGTTAGATAAGGATGACAAGGAGCCAAGCAAATGTTACTATCCTTGCCATGAGGAATTCAATGCAACAAGCTCACCAAAACCCCTTGATGTCTAGATCTCTAATCATGGTATTTTCTTTTCACTACATATATTGCAGTGGTTTGCTCTGGCTTTGCCAATGGCTGGAGAGTTTCAGCTCACACAGCTGCAGCCTCCTTGGTGAAGAGTGAGAGAAACCACCTAAGCAGTGACAGTTTCCAAAGTCACGTAATGCTTTGAAGGCTCAAAGAACATCTTGGGTTATGCTGTGAAAGTGGCAGTTATGCTGCAATAGTGGCAGATGGCCTCGGCCCAGTTCTGTTTCAAATACTGGCTGTTCATGCCTTGGGGCTTTCAGTCTGGCGTGAACCTTGAGCATACTTCAGTGGGCTAACTGGAAAGTAGTAAATTGAGGGATTGTCTCTGTGAAGGACTTGGGTCCTTGGCTTTTGGACTGTAGCGCATTTCTCACATGGGAATTTGGTCAGGTAGAAGGTGAGAGTGTTAGACCTTGGTATCAAGTAGAAACATGGCTTGTATTCAGTTGACTTTCACACCCGATCCTATACCTTGATATGCTGAAAACCCTTCGCAATCTCCTTCATGCTTCACAGGTGATGTGTTGGTATAGCTGTAGTAGGGTATAAAAGCTTTTTTGGTTGTTCCACTTGATTAGTCAAGAGCTAATGGCTAATACAGGATTTTTAGAAAAAGCAAAGCACAGCTACCAGACCAACACAAATGTATATTTTTATTCAACATCTGAGCTAATTTTAGTGATGAAAAATAAATGACAGCCTGAAATACCAGTCCGATAATTGTTCTGAACAAATATTCTGTAATATAAGATTATTAGTGGAGTGGTTGTCCCAGTGGTGGTGATAAAGAAATTGCTTTTCTCTTCCAGTTTTTACATTAGGTATTCATGCATCTTGAATAGGCTGGAACTCCATATCATTTTTCCTGAACTTTCTGCATTGAAATAGGTTTGGTTAATTCAGTGCTTCCCACAGGTCATCTCTTAGCAACTGCAGTTTTCCTTGTGCCTAATTAGATTCGACCCTTTGCAAGACAGTTTAGAAAGAATTTAGTTTTTCCTACACTTCATCTCTAGGATTCTTGACACAGTAGAAGTACTGAGAAGAGCAGTGGCGTTTTTGGTACCTTTCCAGACAACTAGAATCAGCGGGGCTGGCTGTTGCACAGTTTGCTTTGTTTGAAGATTGAGATGTAGTGTTGCCTTATTTCAGCCTGGGTTTAGAAGTGGGCATATTTCATCATAATGGGGGTGAAATTACTTGGAGTAAAAGAATCCAGAGAGCCCCAAGTTACAAGGATTGTGATTTTTAAATCACAGTAAGTTCCAAGTTTGTGTATAACATTTTTTTATTTATCCTAGCTGGGACAAATGCTGACTAACCAAAAGCTTCACAATGCCTTGTTTGTAAGAAAGCACATTACATGAACTACTTTTGTGTGAGATGAACCTGAGATCTCAGCTTTGATCTCCAGCATGATATGTAATTGTAGTGTAAACGCTTTCTTTTTGCTTTGGTATTTGTTGGTATAATATTAAGTCTTTTGAACTGGATTTGACATTATCATAGAGCTTTGGAAAATAATGTGCAAGTTTTTACCTATACATCTTAAGAGAAAACATTTAAATTGTATTTAAAATTATCTACCCAAAATACCCTATTGCAATCTATTAATTTAGTTTTTGATCAGGGACCTGTTGCAGGGCAAACTCAAAATCAATTGTTCTGCAGTTTAAAGACTGTAATTTCACTTCAAAGCCAACCTTGCTTGATTAAATCAGTCTTAAATGAAACAGCCAAGAATTCTTTTGATTAAAGTTAATGAACAGAAGTCAGTGTGTATCTACCCTTTCATGCAAATAGAAATCAGTAGGTAAGAGTATAGGATCCTTTTTTTTTAGTAAATTCAGATGATGTATATTCATTTTTTCATATTTTTTTAAGCAAAAGCTTTGTAAAGGAAGCACTTGTCACACTAAATACTTGAGTCAGTGAATGTATCTATTCCTGTTTTAACTGCAAAGTATCTTTTATTCCTTGGTGAGTTGCTAGGTCTGTGAGTGACACTAAAAAGAAATTTTCTTGAAATCCCAGCTTCTTTGGATACTGCGTTTCTGTATCATATCATTCCCCTGACTATTCTGTTTTAATTCTTCTCTTAAGACTTATGCTTTGTTGTAGTAATGAAGATTATTCTTAGCCCAGTTTTCCCATTGTGCAGCCAGAGAAACTGGGCAGGAGTCTAAGCTGACATAGCAGATTGAGCTGTGTTTCTTGACTCTCTGGTCAGAAGCCTTGCAGTCATGGACCCGCTAAACTTTCTTTCTTGCCCTTGCTGTCACCAGTGTGTTTAGGAAAAAACAACTGTTATGCCGACAAAATCCGAACAGGTTGTTGCTTAAAGGAAAACGAAAACTCTCCCAAGCCTCAGCATGTCTCCTTGTCTCCATTCCCTGTTTCCTCTTCCCTGTTCTCAGGGCTGCATTTCCTCAGGTTGGTTTGCAGACAGCAAAGGGAGAAACAAGCAAAATCCCTGATGGGGATTTAGGGAGCAACAGTTGGTTAGAGTGTGGTGCTGGTAACACCAAGGTTGTGGGTTCCATCTCCAGACAGGCTATTCCATTAAGAGTTGAACTTGTCCTTGTGGGTCCCTTCTAACTCAGAATATCCTGTGATCTGTGATCTAGAAATAAAGCTCAACAGTTAGTAGGAGTCATTTGTTGTCTTTTGCTGCCACTTACAGAGCTCAGGGAATGAAAGTCAACCTGTCACAGTATGGTAATGTGAGCCTATGTCAAGTTCTGTAGAAGCATATACATCTTCCTGGCATTGCCTCTGCTCTTCTTTTTTCTTGGTACTTTGAACCTCTTTAAAAGACAGACACACTCAATTTATTTAAAATTAATAATATAATTGCCCTTAACCTCCTCACTTCCTGATGTCTGCTGATGAGGATTTCAATGATAGGTGTTAATGCAAGAGGCAGAAATAAACCTTGAATGAGCTGCATAATTCAGTTTTGCTGTCCAGTCTGTAGAACTGTCTGGGAAAAGTATTGTAGACACTAAACTGGCTGAAATATTGCTGTTACCTTCAACCAAAATTAACTTTCCAAAATTAGATTAACTTAGAAGCTAAATCCTTGGGGGGTTTGTTAGTTTTTATTTTCATTTGAGTTCCTTTGGAGGTGATGATTTCTAGGTTTTTGGGGTTTTTTTTATAAGGCTCTAAATTTGGCCAAGCCATCTTTCCCCTTTAAACATAACATTCTGCTGACATGGCTCCAGGAATCTGGTTCTTAAGGAAAAGGTGAAATAATGGAAATAGCACTTTTTTCTTGAACTTGGATTAATTCTTGTTATTTAAGTGCTTCTTAGTTTTTGAATTAACACCTTGGTGGAAGCCAGCAATAGAAATGTCTGAGAAGAAAAAAACCCTTAAAATATTTGTGAACAAATTTGGGCAAACAGAATGTTTGAATCTGCCTGAGACCTTGAGGTTTTCCTTGAAGTTGTGAGGACAGAAACATTTTAATGAGATTTTAGATTATTCATCACCTGAATATTCAGTATGAACTTCATTAGTACTCCCCACAAGTCTTTGTTTCACTGCCCCATTCCTAAATATGTTTAACTGAGAGAACCTATGCTAGTTACAGGTGAATTGATGTTTCTATTGCAAAAATCCTATCAAGTGGGGTTAGAGTTACCATTTCTGTTTGATTTTTTTGACTGACACCAGTCACAAAGACCTTTCAAAGCTACTATATACATGTTTGTTTGAAGTGATTACTAAAAGGAAATTATTAGACACAGGTATGAGCTTACAACATCGCTAATAACAAAGCTATCTAAAAGGAACTTTAAATGCAGCTGCTCAGCAGCCTGGCTCTTGAAGAATGAATGTTTGCCTCTGACAGTGTGGTGGTAAATACTGTTCTTAGCAGAATCTAGGTGAGATGGACTTCAGAACACATTCAGAATACATTTGGTACTTATTGGAAGATAAAAGGAAACTCTTCTCTTTTTTCACAGTCATGAATGCACATTAGTAGCACTGCTGGTGCAAAAGCAAACCACTGCAAATGTTGGTTTTAATGTTTGATAATCCTAGAGAGGATTGTTTCATACCCATAGTCTGAACTACAGAATGCAATTTCTTGGAGTGATGGCTTTAATTTCCCACTAGAGGAATAGGGATGCAGTGGGATCCGAGAAGGAAAGAGCATAGATGCATCCATGAAGACAAGAGAAGAGTGTGTATGGCTGGGCCATATTGTGAATATCAGTTATATGAAATCCATGTCATAGATGATTTTCTAACTTAGGTATAGTCAGCCTGCACCAGGTGCCTTTCATAACCTCTAGTAAGCACTGAAAAATTTAAGAACAAAAATAACTGCTTTTAAGCAACAGCACTGAAGTCTTGCTGGCAGACAGTAAGAATTTGCAGTTAGCCATCTGAAAGCAAGTTTACATGTCAGGTTCTCATCCATCAGCGCATCATTAGGGCAGCCCAAAGCACATGGCTTTTCTGGTTCTGAAGCATCAACCCCCAAAGAGGAGTTGCAGCAGTTATCAGCAGCAAAGCATTTAATCTTTTTTTGGGTGGTTTTGCTTCTTGTGTGAGACTCTGTTGGCTTCAAAAAATGAATAAATAAAATTAATTTTACTTATTGGTTACAGTCACTAGATACAAAGAAGCAGAACTTTGCATAGGTCAGCCATTGATCCCATACCAAGAAAATGTTACTTTGATTAAATACTGTAGACCTTCAGCTAGCCCACAACAATGCAAGATATTATTCTTGTAATAGAAACACATGGTAAAGATGGTAATTTAGAAGGAACAAAAACCTGAGGTTATTTTCTGGATGAGTTAATTTTAAGCTCTGGTTCGACAGGCTACTGGATGCAAAAGGAATGGTAAGTGTGGTTTCATTTGCTCAAACTCTGGGCATAAATCAAGATCAGGTCTGAAGCCTTGCTCTGCAGAGTTTCCTAGAGGTAACTTGGCATAATGTATGTATCCCTTTAGAAGAATTTTGGTGTTTTTTTCTTTAGGTGTGTAGCTTCAGGTCCCTACCTCAAAAATGATCTTTTGTGATCAAATGTTTATCTCCATTACAACCAAAGAATTAAATAGGATTTGAAATTTGGAGGCCTTTTTATTTTTCTTTTTAGATATTTCAGAGTATCATAAAATCAGGAGGTATGTTTATCATGATTTAGTAAGTTTAGGAAATGTGACAGCATATAGTTTGAGCTCCAGTTTACTGCCATATCCTAATGTGTTTTGCTGTCAGGGTGGAATAAATTTCCCAATATCCTCCTACAAATCAAGTTTTGAAGTTATATACCTTCATCGCAATCTCCAGTAATGGCTCTGCACTGACAGATGTGGGCAGATGAATAAAAGGAGTGCTCAGCCAAGGACACTGGGCTGAATTCAGGGCTGCTACCTGTTTCCAAAGCAAGTGTATCAGTCATCCTCCAGCATGTTATTTCACCAGAGGAAGTAGAGGATGATGCATGTCAAGTTGTTTGGTAGGTGTTTGCCAAACCCACTCCAGCACATGAGACAGTGTTGCTACCGGCCCAGGGATGCGTGCTAAATTCAATCCTGTTGTTCTTTCTGAATAAATTTTGACAGGTCTTGTTTTGACTTGTGCTCCGGAGAAAAGATTGGTTTCTGCGGCAGTGCTGCGTTTCCCTAAAATCCTAGGGCTCCCGGCTAGCTCCGCAGGTAGCCGCTGGATTATGGGGAAGCCACTCTGAGACCCTCGCCGTTGGGTCCCAGAGCAGCGAGGGATATTGAAATCCTCTCAGCAGGATCTGTAGCGACGCGTCTAGGTAAAGGGTTGAGGGAAGGACTCAGCCCAGAGACAGAGTGGGGGTCAACGGTTTATTTCCCCAAGCCCTGCTCGGTCGGACTGAGCCAAGGGACTGGGGTGACAGCGTCTTTTATAGGGGGGTGCACACAGAGGGTATCGGCCAATCCAAACCAAGCAGGGAGGGATAAAGGGTGAAGTAACGTACACATACAACCAATAAGGGACCAATAGAGATGATTAACATACAAAATATCAAATGGGGCGTCGAATATAGCAGAAGATTCTGGAAGCAGGGGTAGGGTTGGGAATGATTGACATAGAGCAGGTGCATGGACTTTGGGGATTGACAGGGGAGTTCTGGGGGTGGTTTAGATGATGGGCATGGTTTGAGGGAAGGGTTTTACTTTATTTGGGGTAGGGGTGGAGAAGGGGGAATGGCTGGGATGAACCTTTATTAAGAACTTAATAGGGGAAAACCAGGAATGTACCAACTCATAAACTTGACATGAAATCCGCACTACTACAGGTTTCCTTCACTAGTCAGGTCTGTTTTGATCCTTTTCAGTATGGCCATTCACTTCCCAAAGAAGACTCACACTGATAGACCACCTGTAAATCATAGCCCTTGCTGCCGTTATTTTGTTTCCCTGACAGCCTACAATTCAGTTTTCATTGGAGCTGCCTAAAGCCAATAAATGTAAGCTTTTAGCATGCAGACATTGTAAGAAATATTAAGTCCTGTGGATTTTAAATGAATTTTAGGCAGAGTAAGATTGTAATTTGGGATGTAGACTGACTTCAGAAGTTAATTCAATTGATGTGGCATAATAGTAATTCAGCATAGTGTGCTCATGCCATTAGACTTGCACAGAAAAATGCTCCAAATACCTATAATGAATAGTATGAGTTTTGAAAACCTGAAAGAGCAGTTTCACCTTGAATCATAACTGGCATCTCTCAGAATGCTTGCACATTAAGAAAATTCAAAAAGGTATATGAATTAGAGTAAATTTCAGTACCACCTTGGGTAAAATTAAATTTTAGTGGCACTGAAGGACTTCTTGAGGTATAGAGGTAAAATCTGCTTCACCTGTACAGCTCTGGAGGAAACCAACTCTGATTCAAGGAATCTGCATTATGCTGTGCATGAAAAACATAGAGAGACTTTCCCAAGAGGCTAAAAATGTAAGTCCTGGTATTTTTTAGTGCAATTTAGCTGCTTAAACAGGCTTGGTTCTTACCTGCTTAGTTCCAAAGTCATTTAGGTACCTCTAAACATGCCCAAAGGAGTGCTGTATGGTGGGTGCCTGTGGAATTTGCCTCTAGGCAGCCCAAAACTGGTAACTCTCTGAGCTGAGGAAAAAAAATGAAAAGAGAACTGAAAAACTGAAGGAAAGCCTTTGCCTGAACAAAGACCAGATAGCCTGCAAAGTGAATACCCCATGGCAAAAAAACTGGAAGCTGCCTTCCAGAGTGACAGTTTTAAAAGCACCCACAATGACAACCCCTCCACACACAAGGTTCCCGTTTTGGTAGAGTCTTATGATACAGTAACAATATTGGGGGGCGCAGATAGGTATAGAATACGGTAATATTATGGATTACCCCAGGACATTCCACCCCTTATCCCATATAATCTGATTAATGCCCAAATTAATACATTTTAACTGTAAACACACATATCTATACATATCAACATACAACTATATACAAATACAATTATTTCAGTGGTCATTGACCATCCCCCAGGATATGGATAGAGTTCATTGGGTCCATGACTTATGACTGGAGAAGTCCATTCTCATTGTCCTTGGTAAGTAAAATATGCAGTGGCAGTGACGTTCAGCAACCAGTGGTACATTTCAACCTTACAGGCTGTTCTCACCCAAAGTCAAATTCCCCTGAGGTACACAACGTGTTTCCTCATCCTTCTGCATAACCCACCAAGTGTAACCAGGTCCTTGAGCAAAAACAGTCTCATGGGTGGGTTTGCCTTTGCTCAAGGCAGAATTAATCCAAACAGTCTTTCCTAACATACCTCTCATATGCATGACATGGACTTTATAGTCCTTGCTGCTATAGTCCTAGTGTCTGCTGTACACAGGGGTTTGGACTGGGCAGGGCCAGCTTGGTTAGTGGAATCTCTGTTGTTAACTAACCATGTAGCCTCTGCTAAATGCAGCTCCCACTGCTTCATAGTCCCACCATCCCTTGCCTTCAATGTTGTTTTTAATAGTCTGTTGCACCACTCAACTTTAGCTGCAGCTGGTGTATGACAAGCAATGTGGTACACCCATTCAATACCATGTACCCTAGTCCTTCTGGGTCTTTGAAATAAACAGTCCTGAGGAAATCCATGCCAAGAACACACAGGACCTCTGGACCAGTCACAGTAGGGTTTCTTCCACTCTTTCCCAGCCAAGCTCACCTCAGCTGCCAACAGAGTCAACTGCTGCTACCCTCCTGTCACCCCAGCAATAGAAATGGGTTCTGCCCCCATGTGTCCCAGTGGTATTGAAGAACACTGTGCACCAGTGTCAACCTTATATTCTTGTGGTTCTGATGTGCCAGGCCATCAGATCCACACAGTCAGACAGACCTGATTTTCTCTGGCCTCTATCTGGCTCTTTCAGTCCTGACTATTGTTCAGTCCCTGGGCATACCTTCTGGAGGTCCCTTCAAGGGGTTCAGACATGTCATCCTCCCCTCTGTTATGCCCAGCAGCTCGCTCTTGGGAAACTGGAGCTACATTAATGCTGGTGGAACTCCCTCTGTTAGTAGTTTCCTCCTTTAGTTTATGCACCCGTGCTGTCAGTACAGAAGTGGGCTTTCCATCCCATCTTTTCATGTACTCCTTATGCTCATACAGAAAGAACCACAGGTCAGCTTGTGGGGTGTACCCCCTCTCCCTAGCTGGGGGACATCTGCTTCTGATAACAGGGGCTCTGGTCTGTACTGACAAGACTTGGAGAAGGCCCTCCTTAAGCTCTTTGCTGAGTTTCTGATGGGTCTCTGCAATCTTGTCTTCCAATTTCCACATATGGTCCATCAGGTCTGTTTCCACAGATTACATTTGGGCTTCTGTCGGGCTGTGTACAGGGTCTTCATACAATCGAAACCTCCTTGTCAGAGCGCCCATTGTCTCATTCTCCTCAATCCACTGCAGTGGTGCTAGGGCATAGGCTTGTGTCCCTAGTCGTGAGAGTTTGAGCTACATCAGTGTTGTACATTTTACCAGGTCTGGACTCTTAGTGGTTTGGTTGTCATCTGAGAGAAGGATCTCTATCACAACTGGTTCTCGCAAGCATTGGGTTACTTGCTCCATGGTCTTCCAAAGGCCTTGCTGCAGCTGGAGATCTTCTGGGCAAGGGTATCTCTCCTTCACACTTGTTGAAAGCTGTGTCCAGAGGCTGAGAGGTTTAGGTCTCCCTGTGATTCCCTGATCAATACTTATTACCGCCGCCGGGAATCCTT
>VXBT01003558.1:0-20848 GCA_013400235.1 Oriolus oriolus | reverse complement strand
GCGGCAGAGGAACGGCGGGGCAGGGCAGCTGCAGCCCCGCTCCCAGCGGGGCAGGGAAGGGCGGGCTCAGCATCCCAGGGTTTTTCCCCTGAGGCACCTGAGCAGACGGTGAAAAGTCCCTCTTTTACTGAGGTAGGGTGTTAACAAGCTCCCAGTGCAGCAGTCACTCCAGCGAGTGAGCTCCACTCATGGTGGAGGCAGCAGGAGGCAGAACCCCGCAGTGGTGATGAATTCTTCCCACAGCAACTGCAGCTTCTCTCCCTTCCAAAGGCAAAGAGAACAAGAGGGCTAGGGGCTCCACCCAACCTCTTTTCCCCAGTCCAAATGTCTCAGCATCTCTGCCCCACACGAGAAAACCCTTGGTAAAAGAGACTAGCCAGCTGGACCCCTCCCTTGAGCTATGGCCAGGTCTTTTGTCTCTCTTCAGTATCCAGTTGTTATTGTCTCCTAGCAACACACATGGGGAAAAATTCCTTAAGAGAAAAAAAACCAAAAGGAGAACTCCAAAAACCTCAACAGTCTGTCAATGAACCCTGCTAGTTCCATTCAGTATGAACTGTGTACTTCAGTATTTTCAATCTTGTGAGCCAAATTGTCCTTAAACAGATGGATCTAATTGTGATTTACGAGTGCCTGTCTCAGGAAACAGAATTTGGCTGTGAATTTCATGCATGTGTGGGAATGGGTGTGCAAGCATGCCTGGGTACATGTGCAGATATTATTGAGGTAAAACCCTCCAGGGCTTATCGGGAAAAGAGAGAGGGAAAGGTTGGTTTGTTGTTTCTGTTGCTTGGCTTTTAACCTGTCCATCAGAAAGAAGACAATAGTGAAACAATTCATTATAGTTTATTGTAATGTGTTCATCTATTTTAAATTAGGGCAAGGGCTATTGCCATCCTAGTCAAGAGACAATTTCTGTTTTTTTTTTTTTTAGAATTTTTATAGAATTCTAAAAGGGAATAAGTACTTTTCCCCTGTGCCAACAGGACTGGAAATAGTGCCATCTTTGAAAAAATGAGACAGTTCATGTCCTTCCTTGTTAGGTGTGAATCCTCACTGGCTAATGTACAACACTAAGTCTGCTGAAATGCTTTCTGAATCATTGAGCTGTTTAATTTAAACAAGAAAGGTACATTTATAGGGCAGTGCATACTGAGCTATGAGCATATGCGTTCCTCTTGTATTTACTCTGCACATTCTGTGGAAACATGAGAGTTCCAGAGTGGAACTGAAAGTGTGGATTAGATTATCTGATTTTGCTGCAAAAAGGTTATCTTTACAAGGCTTTGAAAATGTCCACTGATTCCTCCAGCTTTCCAAGCAAAATATCTGAGTAGTAACAATGTTCATAAAAAGTACTGCCTCATCACAGCTGATAGACCTGATGCCCTAAGTCAATGCTGATCATTACCATCACCTAGTTACCATTTTCATGGCTGAATCCAGACCTCTGATGAGCTTTACTATTAATCTTTGATCTGCTTTGAAATGGCTGGTCAGAGTCATAAACTTAACAACTCTAGCAATTGCTGTCAATGATTTTATAACACCCTGAAATGAAATAGACTGGTTTTTTTAATAACACCTTCTAATAATTGCGTTAATGCAACTGTTAAGCACATTGAAATTCAATACAGCTTCAGTTTGATCTGATAATCTGAACAAGGTGCTGGTTGAAATGAATTTCTGATTGGTGCTTGGTTCACATTCCCAGAATATACAATGAGCATTCTATCAGAATTACACTTTAAACTTCTGTGATATCCAGGTTTATATTATGTTCTTTCTGAAAATGTAAATGTAGTAGTTGATTCTGCTGCTCCTTCATACCTTGCAATTATCTTGAATCCTTTACCAATTATACTCAATCAGATGCTGTATTGACTGCAGAAGAGATTTCAAGATCTGCCTCACAGCAATTTCTCATTATTATAATCAAAAGGGTATGTTTTGTGATGAGCTCTGTGCTTTCAGATGGAGTTTGGGAAAAAGGACTTCTCATTTGTAGACAAAATTCAGTCTCAAGGGTTTTTAGTCTTTCACAAGTTGCCTCTGAATACATTTTGATTTTTCAAAATTTAGGATGTTTATTCTAAATGACACTTGAGCATTTAATTTTGGTTATTTATTATATGTGTGAAAAGTCCTCAGTGAAATTACCCGAGTTGCCTCTAGCTGATCTGAACTGGGAAACAAACATTTACGAAAGGCATGAAACATCCACACCTACATGTGAGCAGTATTTAATTGCCACTGATTTTTTGGTTGGGTTTTTTTTTGTTTGTTTTGTTTGCTTGGGGTTTTTTGTTTGTTCGTTTTTGTTCTAGCACTATAGAATGTTATATAAGTGGATTTTTTCTTCCTGCTACCCCTATATAATATTTTAAAGTGGATGTTTATGCAATTTACTAACCAGCATAGACCATAACAGAGGAATTGTATTATTAACATTTAACTCCAGCTACATGACTTTTGAGATTTGCCTTCTCATTGTCGCATCCACAAAGTTCTGCTTCTGCTCTCAAGTGACATCTCAAAGGCACTGGTATATCAAAGAATTGACTATGCAAGAGGACCTTGGGAAGATCATCTATTTCACCTGCTTAACCTCTCTGAATGAAACTAGATCAGTGTAATTTCTCAAACAGTCATTTGTCCAACGTGTTTTTAAAAATTCCTAGTGCCAAAGACATCATAACTTCCCAGGACAATTTACACTAGTAATTTACTGTTTCTACAAATATAGGATGCTTCCTTGCTTTACTTGAAACTGTGCTTCCATTTTCTTGCATGCTTTCTATAGTCCTTCTATATCTACCTGCTTTATCCTGCAGACACGCCATGTAGTTCTCAACACCTTACAAGCACTGACTAGCAAAGTGTCAGCAGGGGCTTTGCTGAGTACACTGGAGGGAATACTTTACATAACAACCTATGTGCCCAGCATAAGCATCCCAGGACAATATATGCTTTTTCTGAACCACTTTAACAGGGCTTACTCATGATCAACTGTTTGGAAATTGTTTTCTCCATATTTTCTGATCAGTTATTGCCAATCCTGCCTAAGTATGTGCCAGGTAGCTAACTTAATGAATCATCAAGTCTGTGCAACTCATGAAGTTACTCTTGATGAATTCATTATGGATAGCTTGATGCACTGGATTTTACTTTTCCAGACTGGTTCTCAGGAACATCAGTAAACTCTTCAGGTTCACTTTATGTTTAAATTCTGTTCTCCACTATATCTGTACATATATCTGTGAATTTGTTGTAAAAGGGCTACAGGAGTGCCTTCTGCGAGAAGCTGATAGAAGCTTCCCCCATGTCTGATAGAGCCAATGCCAGACAGATCCAAGACAGTTGCATTGATGGCTGAGACCGAACCCATCATCAGCCTCTGGGATAATGTATTTAAGAAGCAGGAAAAAGTCATTGTGCATGAACAACGGTGTCCAGAGAAGAGAGGAGTGTGAATGTGTAAGACAGCTCTGCAGATGCCAAAATCAGTGAAGAAGAAGGAAGAAGTGTTCTAGGTGCCAAAGCAGTTTCCCCTGAAGCTTGTGGTGAAGACCATGGTGAGGAAGACGATCTCCCTGCATCCTGTGGAGGTCCACAAAGAAGCAGGTAGATGTGCCTGAAGGATGCTGTGACCCCATGGGGAAGCCAGTGCTCCTGCTAGGTGCTGTGGCCCTTGCGAAGAGAGGAGCACACAGTGGAGTGAGTTTGCTTGTGACCCTGTGGGGGACCCACACTGGAACAGGCTGTTCCTGAAGGACTGCATCCCATGGGATGGACCCACACTGGAACAGTTTGGAAAGAATTGCAGCCTGTGTGAAGGACTCATGTTGGAGAAATTAATGGAGGGCTGTCTTCCCAGGGAGCGATCTCATGCTAGAGCAAGGGAAAGAGAAGAAAGAAGCAGTGAGACAATCGTGATGAGCTGACCATAATTTCCATTCCTCATCCTCTTGTGCTACTCAGGGATAGGACGTAGAAAATTCACAAATGATGTTGAGCTGATGAAGAAGGGCACGGTGCATGACAGGTGTATTAAGATTTGCTTTCATTTCTCATTACCCTACTCTGATTTGATTGTGTCTTAGGTCACAACGTAAGATGCAACCAAAAGTATGTACTCTATTACCATCTTCATAAGACGCTAAAACCAGGTGGGGCAGTGTTCTTTACCTCTCTTCCGTGACACATCCCTGATAACTCCTTCCGGAGAGAGATCTTCTGCTAAGGGGCCATCCAGCCTCACTGCATGGCTCATAAAATTGCATCATCCCATTGTGAGATGCTCCGCCCAGGGGGAGGAACCAAGCATTCCTGCTTGGATATAATCTGAAGTTTGGAACACCGCAGCCAGCCCTTACCTACTGGATTCCCAGAGGACAAGAGCTATGTAACCACCACTGGACCTTCAGAGGAAGACCAGAGCCTTCTACAGGATCACTGCTTCATCAGAACCACATCTATCACCTCAAGAGGACTGCAGCCACCATCTAATTGGACTGCTACCACCGCCCTGACTGACACGGTGTCTGGTTGTATCCTGACTCTATCAGTTTGAGCCAGTGTTTCTGTATTATTGCCTTTTTCTTAATTTTCCTATTAAACTGTAATTCCGACTTGGGATCTCCCTTTGGTTTGCTTTCAAACTAGTACACACGTGAAGATCCAAAAGTTCGTAAAATCACATACCAGGAGTTTCAGGTCAGGTACCCAAAACACAAACGAAAGGTACTACATTCCTACAAACACTTCAAAACACAGTGTTCCTTCAACTATACACAGGTTATTTATAAATAATGTAGTCAACTTTTCTCTTACAAATGTAGATTTCAGGAGTAAAGGAGCGTAAAATGGCGTGACTAATAAAGTTTAGATCAAGACTGAAGTAGGTACTCTTGCACACAGTTGATGTGGGCAGAACCCAAGAAGATTTTGGATTTTTTCCCTACAGCAGATTGGAACACATGAGAAAAATTTTGCGTCCCACTAAAGTGTTCCTTAACACTTCAGTGTTATGTTATGGAAGACCCATAAGAGGGATTTTTATGTCTCGTAGTGATAGGACAAGGGGGATTGCTCTCAAGCTGAAGTTCAGATTTGATATTAGAAAGAAATTCTTTACTGTGAGGATGGTGAGGCACTCAAACAGTTTCCCAGAGGGGCTGTGAGCTCCCTGCTCATGGAGGTGTTCAAGGCCAGTCTGGATGGGGCTCTGGGTAAGCTGGTTTAGTGGCAAGATCCCTGATATAAGCGGGAATTGGATGACCTTTCAGGTCCTTTCCAACCAACCCATTCTATCATTCTATGTTAATCTTTTTTTTTTTTTTTTAACCAAGAAAATGTATGCTTTCAAGGTAGGACTCTATTCTAAGAAGCAACCTGGAAAAATATTATCAAATCATTTAATGCTTTTACTGTCAATTTTCACAGCGCTAAACTCAATAGCTAAACTCCCAAATTCAGCATATCGTCAAAATAAAAAGCTATTTTGTAGGAAAATAAATACGAAACATCTTTGCAGACCACAGAGTGTTCTCCTGTGTTCTAAGTGTCACTAACTCCACTGGCTTCCCCAGACCCACTAATTCTCCATTTATGGATTCCTTTTATTTTACTAAATTTTAAAAATTATTTAACATTTTCTCTATTAATAGAAAAGCACAACAAAATTACTTCATCTCATATCAGTTTTAATGGATTTGGAACAAAATGCTCCTGTAGCCCTGGAAAAAATATTGGTGGTATTATTTTACAAAATTAATTGCTAGACAAACAGATTAATTGTCCTATGTAGAAATACGGTCAATAAGTTCAACAGTGTGTTCAGTGGGTAGGTTAAATTTAAGAGTTGAGAGAGGTTCATTAAAAATACCTCTGCATTTTTGGAAGACATCGTATTTGCGTGGATGAATGTATTTTCTGCAAGTCCCAGCAGTAAAACTAAAAATAGTACTGAAAAGGCAATGTCACTAAATGTAGCAATCGTTTCCTTGAATCCTCAGGATTCTGGCACATCCTGTCACCATTTCACTGTTACTCCTGCTACGTCTGTTACTCGGCTTATGGTGCATGTTACAAATGTACAGCTTTCCTATCTTTTGTTTTTCTTGGCCATGTGTAGCCAATGGGATCATTTCAGCTGTTTGTGAGAATTTTAATTTATTAAGGGGCAGGGTTTTAACTGAGCAGTTGCATTTCAGAATGACCAGGAGATAGTGAAGACTGCAAAAGCACTTGATTTTGTGTTTCCCCTGAGAAAAGACAGTATGTGGGCAGGCAAATTCTTGAACAAATACCCCAGGTATGACAGATGCAGTAATTCAATTTAGAAAATTATAAAAGCATGGATAACATAAAAAAGATTACATTAAAAATCAGAAACCCAAGTAACATCCAAAAATAACAGCTTTCTTAGTAACAGGATCTCTGAACCCTTTTCATGTTTGTGTGTGCTTTTATGTGTTCGCAATAATCCAATCAGTTACTTTTGCTTTTTGCTGGTAGTATGAAAAGAAAGTTGCACGACAACAATCACTCTTGGGAAGAAAATTAAGTTAATCAAGTGTATAATAGTTTCAATACCATGAGTAAGTAATTCAGAATGATGTATACAATTGGCCTCTAAATAATTATTTCCTCTTTATAGCAACCTATCCAAATGTTAGGTGAAAGGAAGAAAATAGGATGGGGTGCCACAAGACGAATATTGGAAACTGAAAAAGGAAAAGGAAGTTTCATCTCTCTGCAACTGAAATAATTGAAAGGGAAGAAGGGCCCTTCAGCTGAAGGTTATTAATTTGTATCTACTATATTTGAAGATTTAATATGGAAGCTGTAAATAAGCAAATTACCAGCTGTCAGAAAAATTTTTACTATTAATTTAAATGAACATCCTTTAGGCAAGCTAACATTTTGTTAGCCTGCAGGCTAATTCTACAATAGAAAAATGCATAAATAAACAGTTAATTAATTTCAAAGTTCGTGTTCCATGTTTTTACTAATATGAAAATAAACTTTTATTGCCAAAGAACTGTGTTTATAAGAATAAACAACATGATGAGTGGCCTCCCTGCAGGATACATGATAAAACAAATTCTTGTTATTCTGTTTGTCCTCTTTTTTTCTTTAAAGGTGACTTTTATATTATGGAATTTGGTTAGAACATATGTATCTTGTGAAGGTCAAACAGCAAAGCTTTTTATCATGAATATGAGGCAGATAAAAGCTACTCTGTGATTTATGTTTGTATACTGTACGAGATGTCAACTCTGAGAAGTAACCTTGGTCAGTTCCTCAAAAAAATCTGTCTGAGAGACGACCTTAGTGACTGAAACCACAGTTTGTCCTCTGTAAGTCATAAGAGGTTCTGCTAGACATGTTTTACTGCCCAGAAAAGGAACACTCTGTAAATGCACCTGTTTACATTATGCCCTTTTGAGGATGTCCACAGAGTCCATATGGGAGCAGAGAGAAGACACTGCTGTTAACACCTATTAAGCTTCTAAGTCCACGGAGGGAAATGCTGCACTGCACAGAGACCTGAGGCAGGTCAAAAAAAGGAGGAGTTTATTCACTATTAATTACCATTATGCTGTCATATTTTGTCTACAATTCAGATACTTGTCTGGAGAAAAAAATACCTGTATTTTCACAAGGTATAAGCTTATAAAAATAGAGCTTTATACATAAATGTAAAATGTACATGATTCACATGTAGTTTATTCATATCATTCCATGATCTCTTGGGAAAACTAAAAATCAGAGAAAAAGTATATCAAAGAAGATATTAAAAATACATCAAAGTGAAAGCTTTGTATGAACTGTAAATGCCATGAGCTTATCAGCATCATGATCTTTAATTTTAATGAACTGCCATATTTTAAAAAATAACTACAGAATACAGGTAAGGAAGAGTTAAAGTAGTACAAAAAGGAAGTTTCCTTAAGTTCCACATCAGTTCTTTAACTTTAAAAACATAATCTGTGGGTTTTTAAAAACACCAGGCTTTACATTCCTGATTTGCATGACAGTGGATATTGTAATTTTTCAGAGGGAAGAAAAAAGAACAACAAGTGTAATTTATCCTTTTTAGTTCCTTGTACCAACACTAATATTCCAGTACTGGCTGAGGTGTTAGAAATATAATTATTATTGTGCTAATGAGGTTCTCATGATGCTTCAACACTGCAAACTCATACCAGACATCTCCAGTTTCCATGGCCATTGCTCAGCTTCCAGGCAGCCAATAAAATACTTCTTACCAAAGGCTAACTACTTATAATTGTGGGAATGGCATTTTTCTGAGATGCAGATAACCCAAAAATTATAGCTCTGAGAGGGAGCAAATAATTGAAAAATCAAAGCTTTAGTGGAAAGCAAGTTGGAAGGAGTGCAGAAAGACAGACCATATTTGACAATGCTTGAAGCAGTCTCCACTTTCATACTTCAGTCAACTGCACAAGTCACAGCTTCACAACAACTGTATTTTCTGGGAGGATATGCTGACACTGGTCTCTGGGCCTGCACTGTATACTATTGTTCTTTTGGAGAAATAGTAGTGCAAAAGACCAAATGCTGATTTGCACTATGAATTTATACACTGATTCTTCTATGAAGAAAGCTCTCAGAAAATAAGTAGTTTGCAGTGGTTCATGAAGTAATGTAATCATGATATCCCCTAAACAAATTTGCAGTCTACATGAAGATTAGTGCATGAAATAGAAATTTTTGTTCCTCTGCTACAAGATGTTTGTAGTACAGAATGATGTTTTGAGAAGTGTAATATTTATTTCATTATTTAATGCGACAGAATGCAGTCAACAGTGTTTATCTGTCGTTTTTAAGACACACTAGATTTTCACACTTGTTTTTCTTTGAAGAACATTTCAAAATATTCTATCCCTCTGGAGAGTCTTGTAAAAATAAATAAATTCCTGAAGCTTATTTTTTTAAAAAGCATATTTCATATTTTCTACTGAGGCGAATAACCAAAGAGAAACTAAAATAGCATTATAAAAGAGAGTTTTAAACAAAATAATTTCTACAACATATCTCTCAATAAAGCAAACATTAGTAACATTTTGCTTCTGGTGATTATACCTGATTATAATGTTTATTTACAGTACAAAATAATAAAGCTTACTGATTTCTGCGCATAAAAATGTGGTAAACAAAAACATGCAGCCAAATAAGTTAAGTCAGGGCTTATCCAGAGGCTATTAAGCATTTATAATACACTATGTGAACAATTTACAAAGCCACAGGCTTATCTGGGACTGCTGTGAAACACAGCTTTCTCCACTGGGTTTAATGCAGAATCATGTGACATTCTCAAAGGGTAAACTCAAAGCTTGTTTGTCAACTATATCTTAAAAACACATAGATTTACATTTTTTCAAGAGAAAAAAACATGGAATTGTGCTTCATATTAACTGTAACTGTGTTTCACAGTTAATAGGCTATGAAATTACACAAAATTATTTAACTTTTGCTCCATTATTTATATTAAATTCATAAAGGCTAAAGCAATTACTGTATAGTTACTTGGAACATAGAAGATCTCTGAATTTATTTCCTGTATTTTGATGAGTCCTCAAGTCTCTCGCCTTTGAATTATTTTACTGCGTGGTTTTGCTGTCTCACTTAAGAATAAATATATTAAACAAGTTTTAAATTTTATGGTAATTATTTTTAAAAAAGAATTTCAGTCATAGCATAGGATTAAAATGCATGTCTTTAAAATTGCACTACATTGACATAAATAATTACTTAAAGGACAATAACAGAAACAGATCATATCCATGGATTGACACACATAGAGTCCAGCCAATCACAGGCTTTATAAAAAGTTTACTTATTCTTTGAAAAAGTTAGGTACACTGGGGAAAAAAAAGAAGAAATAAAGATTATGAGTAAGCATTCTCACAGATATCTAGGATTACAGTTTAAATAGTACATTCTGTTTGGTTTTTTAAAATTTATTTGCCACATTCTAAAAAGCAGGAGACCTCTTCGCAAATTACCCAGAAATATGTCTTCAGGGAGAAATTATACAATATTTTTCTTCCTCATGCAAAAGCCTTTGAATATTCTATTTCCTATCAGCAAAGCAAAGCTAATATAAGAAGGGGAAAAAGCAGCGATTTTTTGTAGTATGAGAAAGAGATAATTTCCAATACACAAAAGGAAACAGACCTTTTGAAGAACAATTCATAAACTGTTCACAAAGCCTGTGTTTATGTTTGAAGATTTATTAGTGTCTTGTGGAGACGCATTGTGGGCATTTATGGAGCTGGATTGTTATCACCATGCTTTAGTAATGATTTACAAGCATTGGCAGGATGGGGCCAGTAAGAATATGCAAGAGGGTTACTTTGGAGAGTGATGTCATGCAGAATTAAAACACAGGGAAGAGGATTTTGAAGAGAAATATTGGTGACTGTTTGTCGGAACAAAGTACTGTTTAATGTGACTCTGAAATAAACCCAGCATTATCCACCTAAGAAAGCCGCCTTTCAGTGAAGCCTGAATCAATGGAAGCACCATGACTTAGTGATGAGGATCTCATTAGACCAGCTCTCTGACCCTAATTTCAGGTGGTAACAACAGCAAAATCAAACAACATAAAAGGCAACATAAAAGACATCTTTTAGTTGTAGATTTATACATTGGTTTTGCTAATTTCCAAGTTTCTGTAGATAAGTACCAGATCATTCTATGTGTTTCACTGCTACAGCAATTGCATTGCTTCAGAAATTTCACAGTGTAACATAACAATAACTGTTTTACAATATATTAGGAAAATTTTTTTTCTTCGTTGGGTAATCATTATTGGGTGAAGCTTTTTAATGCTGATATATTCATTTTATATTGCATATCTTAGAAGTAGAACATTAACTTCTGTTTGAAGAATATTTTTGTGCTTTAGAGAGAAGGCAACATAGTCCACTAATAAGACAAACAAAATTCTGTAACTTTCAGCCAGTGCTTAAAAAATCCAGACGTTTCAATCTGCAGTGTTACATTATATTATATCAGGGTATGCCATACTGCACCACGACACACCATGCTACACTAGGGTAACCCATAAAATGCTATACTATATTATGCTAATTATATTATGTCAACGAAAGTTTGCAGAAAGAACTCTAAACAGCTACATTACAGCACAGTAAAACACAGATACAGCAGGTACTCAGGGCAGACACAGTAGAGATAGGACTGTGCTGAGTAAGATTAATTTTCACCAGAAGAGAGAACAGAATTCAGTTGGAAGGGAAAACTAGGAAAAAAAGCCGTAAAGATCTAACCAGGTAGATTGTAATTGCCTAGGCAATATCATTAGGTTTAAACTACAATTGGAGAAAATGGTTATCAGTATTACACTGCCCTAAGCAGCTCAATCAGCTGTTGCCATGAAATACCAAAAAACTTAACCCTGAATTGCAAGAAAACATTCCTAAGCATCAGCAAACTCAGAAGAAATTTAAATTCTTTCCATTATGAAGGCAAAACTGTAGAAGTTAGGACATGAGAATTCATAAACAAAAGACCATACTTTTGACAGCTCTCTATATAAGATGCATGTAGTTAAAACATTTTTGTCCTTTCCCTATTAATAATCAAGTAAGCAGAATGTGAAGGACACTTTTACTACTTAATCTGTAGAGAAGCTGAGACAATAAAATAGCATAGTTATACAACAGTAAGCATATAGCTAGGAAAATAATCATAAGTAGGACAGTCAGGGGACAAGTCAAGTCATACCAATCACAGTAAATTATATATCTTTAGTTAAAGAAGCCACTAAACACAAACGCCGTAAGTAAGGCTCAGCCTGATGGGAGAGGAGATGCAGGAGATTAACATACTGTAACAATCAGCTCAAGGGTGGTCAGGTGTCCTGGAGGGGACTTTTAATTAGAGCTTTTTTGTCTGGATATGGAACACATTCCCATAGGAGTTCCCTAGTAGTTGATTAATAGGAGGAGCATTACCAGTGCCCTTGGAGTTGATGGTACATTTTGCCTGCTAAGGGAAAGGGGGAGTTCTGCAGGTATAGTCAGAGGGAAAATACATGGCGTGACAGTGCTGTGATGTGTGAAAATAGCAAAGACTATAACACAGTAAAACTAATAAAACTAAAATATATTTAGCAAGTCCATGATGGAATTAAGAAAGAACATGAACCCACCAATAATGCCATCAGCCATTCTTCAAATTTCATTAAGACTTAGCTTTTCAAATACTTGACACTTTTCTCTTTGCAATCTGTGTACTTCAAGCTCCTTTTTGCTTCTAAATATTGATAACAAAGAGCCCCTAATTACATCTGAAACATACATTTTAATATATTTTACAGTTTTCTTTCAATTTCTTTTTTCTGTCAAGTTGATGCATAATCTTATTTTCCTTTTCCATAGTCACTTTATAAATCTCTTTTTTAAAGATTATACATAAAGTGGTCAGTTAGTATGGCTTTGTTGATGTTGGTTGAAAGAGACAAAAATAAGAGAAGAAACACCACCAATGTGCATTTTTCTTTATTTGTAATATTATACAGTTTATTTAGGCTTTTTTTCCCTCCTTCTTGAGCACCATCTGCAGTATTTCAACCATATAAAATGCAGTTTAGTGCCACAGGGAGACTTATATAATTTGTGTCAAGTTTCCCTGAGAGTAGTACAAACGGTTTGTTATGACACATTTGATCAACTGCTACTATCTCATAAGACTAACATCAAAGACAGTAAAAAATTTCTAGTCTTGTTATAATTTCAATGAATTTTAATGAAGACCCCTACCGTAAAAAACCAAACCAAACAAACCAAAAGAACTCCCCCCAAAAAAGGAAAACAACAACAATAAAAAATCCCCAAACAACAACAAACACCCAACAAAAAAGAACCCAAAACACCAAAAAGCCCAAAATACACCGTTCCCCCCCCAAAAAACCCCACAAAAGCCACAGGCAAAATAACCCCACTTTTGGGCTAATATATCTACTGAAAAAATTGAATACCAAGTAAATCAGTCCACACTGACAGCTTGTCTGCCAGTGGGAGCTACTACACAATAAGGTAGAATATGAATTTATTGGATACAAGTTACTCAGTATTGAATTCTCATGCGGAAGCATCCTTATAGCTGTTAATCAGACTATGTTAGTATCACCCTTATAGCTGTTAATCAGACTGTGTTAGAATCACCCATCTCTGGTGATTCTTACCTCTCTTTTACAATAAGCTTTTGTGAATTACCTTGCACTTTTTGAAAAACAGTCAAAATCATTTGGAGCGTTCTTGGGAATTAGCTGACAGCAACTGATGTGGTATGTGCTACTGGGGATTTTTTCATCTGCGAAAGACATTACGTTGAATTAATTTCTTTTTATCTCTTGAGAGACCCCAGCTCTGAAGAAAATATTTCTATCTATTTAAACAAGATAACCTGATATATTCCAACAACACCTTTGTACTATCAATAGTAGGCCATGACATTACCTCCTAAACAGACAGTGTTCTGTATCATAATATGGTGGAACTACAGATAAATGTATGTAATCTAGAAATGGAAGAAATTAAACTCTGCTGGGTTAAATAGAGAATAGGGATAATAATTAATTACAAAAAGCCTCCAGTGGCAAAACTGAGTGATTAGCATGGTGCATTTCTCAAAGGCAAGCAAAAGGTGATCTTCTACCTAAAGAGACCCTTTTAAAGCTTATGTTATTTAATGGATATATTAAAGTTCTGTGTCATGCTTATGAGGATTATGCTTATGCAAGAGTTTCTCATGCTTTTGATATTGAAAAATATCTAGAACAGAGCCCACAATATGTTCTATTTCAATATGTAATGCAATGTGAAAACTTCATATTTATTATTTTCTTGCTTTTTCGGGGATTTTGTAGAAGTTCATCCTTCAGCTGAACTTAGAAACAGCTAAAACCATTCTCTTGCCTTAACGAAGTACTACCCTATACTTTCAAGAATAGAATTTTCTTAGCCCAAATCTTAAATACTAAACTTTTCACTGAGAGGTAATTTAAGCTGCTGTTTTCATCTGTGTTTTTTGACGATATATATTAGATGTTTTAGGTGTTTTCCAGTGTATTAGGTGTTTTCCAATACACAGAAGATACTAAGAATTTTCTTTTATGAAGCTCACTGAATTTGGTAAGCCATCTAAAGACTGACCAATAATAACTCTGATTCCCTAGTTAACACAAATTCCCCAGGTCCCGTATGTTCGCTATAAACAATATAGTTTTAGAAATGCATCATGAAGATGGCATGAATGTGTATTTAAATCCTACCATCTGACTTCCTTATTACAGACTTTAGCATTAAATAGTTAAGTGATATGTCAGCAAGCTGGGACACAAATACTTTTGCTGATAACCTGGAAATATATTCATATTGATTAAAAGAGATACTCTTTGAAGTTTTAGTGTAAATTCATAGAAAATGAGTAAGAGAGAGAACAACTGTTTTTAAACACTTAGGGTTGGCTCTTGAGCATGGCTTCTTCAGTTTCAAGACAAATAGGAGCTTTTATTCTCACATTCTTCAGCTTAGCAAACATCCTATATTGAGCTACATGTTCATGTCCCTGTTTCTCCATCAGATAAACTGCTCTGGAGAGCTCTTTCCCAGCATGTACTCTTAAAAATCTTATGCTCCCAAAGAAGGTTTCAGATCTCATGATTCACAAATTCGCACTGTAATCTATCTAAACAATAGACAGATAATAATATATAACCTAGATAATAATTTATAGCTTACATATAATATACAATACAATAACATATAGCTTACAGCTGAAAGTTCTAGTTATAAAATTCCACATAAGCTAAGAATTGACCAAATCAGCTTGCATATTCTTTTTGAAAGTAAGCTAATAATGCTTTCCAGTTTATCTCAGATGGCTTTATTCCCCTGCCTGTAGCTGTAATTGCACCCTGCAGCTATGAATGCACAGATGATTTCAAAACTGCAGTCTCACAGGATGAGAGTGTTCTGATAAAATAATAACATGAAATAAATATTAGAGACTGATTATGAACTGAATTGAAAAAAAAAGTGAAAAATTATTTCTGCATATGTTATAGCAAGTTTGTCTGAAAATTCAGTAGGGCAGCATTTAAATTTTTTTTTGTTTTTATTTTCACTTAAAATTGAAACTTCGTAAAATAGTTATTTCAAGGGAAATGTTTCTGCTACCATAAAATACAGTTGTTGTCAAAGAATACCGTTGTTGAATGTAGTGCAATTATATTCATGCTGTGCAGAGTAGCTTACACATTTAAATACATGGAATTTTTTTTATAAAACAATAATCCAATTTTAACTTTAAACAAGAATTTATGACTGAAATCTATCCCAAAGATTATATTAATTGATCTAACAATGTATAACTTTTAAATTAATTTTTAACTGAAGTCATTGATTTGCTGTAAGTGAAGGATCACAGCCTTCAAAAGAGATTGAAGAAGGACATAGGGAGATGTGAGTCATTTTGAGCACGTAATAAAATACTGAGAGATAACAAAAACGTTTTAGTCTTCTGTTCTAAATAAATACTACCTTATTTACTTTTCATTTTGTAACAGTTAAACTGAAAATATTAAGAAAATGTACACATTTAGTATCAATCAAATTGAAAAACAAACCCTGTATACATTTTTAAATCCATAAATAACACTAACCTTTTCGTTTTGGGTTGGTTTTTGATTGTTTGTTTGTTTGTTTGTTTGTTTTTTACCTCTGAGCAGCACAAGTCAATAAAGTTTGAAGTTCTAAGACAAAAACAGTAGATACACAATTCCCTATCTATTATTAGCCATAGTGGATTGTTTCAGAAAATGTAGTTCTTATACAAAAACACTAGCCAAATAGTTCTGGGTTTTGTCTTTAATATACCAAATCTTTCTACTGATCTGAGTAATAGAGCACAAGTTTTCATCGATGTCACCTGTGTTTCCATTTACAAGTTAAATGATACAAAATCTTTTACTTAGTTTCTATTAAACTGGTTCTGCAAAGGCATGAAGATGCTCCAGTGACAATGCGCTGCAGTTAAAACACATCTGTGTCTGCTTTGCTAAATTCAGAGCACAGGCTGTTACACCAGTCAAGAAAAAAAAAATGAGCTCTTGTCCAAGAGGGAGAGAAAAGAAAAAGAAATGTGTCCCAATGATAACATTTTAAATTAAAAAATATGGACAAAGTTTTAAAAAAATCCTAACTGAAAAAATTAAAAGACACAGAATATACATTCATGAGCTCTGTTATGTACTAATCTGAGCTATTTCATCAAAAGCATTCTTATCATGACCTCTAATGACAACTTTCAAGAAAAGTATAAGAGGAATGTTTTCTCAATTCTTGTTCAGAACTTCTCACTGTTGTAGCTGGGGCTTTTTTCTTTTCTCTTGTTCTTTTTTGGTGGTTTTTTTGTTGTTTTTTTTTTTAGTGGTGGGTTTTTTTTTGTTTGGTTGGTTCTTTGGGGTTTTTTGTTTGTTTGTTTTGGTTTTGTTTTGGTTTTTGTTTTTTGCCTACAGAGACCCTGCTTTAAATAAATTATTTTGTTCTTTGGTCTAATACTACAGTTAATGGCATGTATTCCTTTCCATCTTATTTAATGAATGATGATTCTTTTCTTTTGTGGGCATAAAATTTCTCCCCAATTTTTTTTCCATTAATTATATTTTTAATATTCCATGTATTTAAGTCAGGCCAACATTACACATATTCAATGAAATGTGGTAGAATATTATTTATAATAGAAACAAAAAATTTGAAAAATTATTTCAATAGAGAGAATTACCAGTGCAAGTTTTCCACTTTCCATGTTTCACCTCTGTGTTTTAAAATGAATGTGTGCCATATTTTGAAAATTTTTGATATTTGTGAGGAATCTTGAATTATATGGGAGGAGAGCTAAATAGGGAGAGCTGACAAATTTCCATTCAGACCTGTCTGTGACAATAGGTTTATAAGGAATTAAGTAGCTAAGCCAACTTATGCACTTTTGGAGTAAGAAATGGTATTATTATTTCTAGCAGTTATTGAACTTTGATTAAACTGAATTTCTGTAGTAAATTTACCTTTTACTTATTTTTAACATTATTGCCCATTACTGGGACTTCTATTTTAGAAACATCAACATCATTTTACATTCATTAACTCTGACATTTACTATCTGAATAAATCAAGGATGTCAAGGACAATAAAAAGGCCAGTAATATATTTGTGGCGCCACAGAACCCATCATGTGCTTCAAAACCTTTGAAACTGACAAAATGTTCATTAGAGAGACAAAGACAATCTCTTTGCTGCATCAACGCTCTGGTTAGTAGAATTCAAGACAAGTTTTAAAGTGACTGTATTAACTCTACTGGCCAACCAGACGTATAAAGGACAAAATTGCTCATTGCAAGACCAGTGTCTATATGACTTCATCAGTTAGTTGCAGGACTGTGTATTTGTGTTCTAATCTGGGAAGAAAAACATACTCTTAAACTTTTGTTGGTGGCTTAATAAGGGTATCTGAGATGCTTCCCATCTTTAGCCCAAAACCTGAAAGCTCTTGGAATTTGGTCTTTTCACCAAAACAGTGAACTGTTGTTCAATTAAGATGATGTTACACTTGTAGTAAAATAACCATGGCAGCCCTGATCCTAACTGAAAGCAGATGACCTGATATAAGTATTTCTATGCTTATTAAGCATTTCTATACTTCCTATTGTAAGTATCCTACCTCCAGAAAATTCCATAAATATTGCATTGGATGAGAAATAGGAGCCAACACAGCGTAAGTGCTTGAATTACAAAATAAACCATACAGAGTTCAGTAAACACTCAAAATTGTTCTCCTCATCACACAGGTTGCAGAGAATTCTCAAAGGTATAAATTAAATTTCCTGATACATCAGCCAAGTTGATGGGAGTTGATAGCAGACTGAATTATGAAAAGGTGAATGGAAAAAAAAACATAAAATCTCAGGCTGAAGAATATATCTTCAGGCAAACGAATTCAATAAGAAATGCATATTCACCATCCTTCAATCAATGCTGCACCCAAAACTGTGCCAAAACCCATATTATAACATTCCATGAATTAATCCAGTTCTTCAAAATAACTCTTACTACATTTGGGACAAAACACTTTTCATAGTACTTTGTGATGCGAATTACACAGGAAACTACATGATGTTCTTTCACGGCACAATTATGTGTGTCAACAGTCACTGTAACTACCAAGAAATAGAGGAACTTGTAAGGAGTGAGTTATCATAAGAAATTAATATTTCATGCTGACATTACACATAAATGTCTACCAGCTTCTGAGAGAAGTCAACTTAATGTCATATTAAGAAAAAAGAAACCCAAATTATGAAGTGCAGATGAAAAAAGAAGAGGAAAAAAAAAAACCTTGACAAGGTCACATTATACATTTATTCTAAAAAGAAGGTGGTATTTTTTGTAAGACAAGCTATCTTTCATATATCAAAGTTCTTTTTCTTAAAAAACTCTTAATTTTAAAAAAATTATCAGTGTTTTTCTCTCATATTTATTTTGCAAGGTAAGAGCACATGAATACCAAAATCCATGAACTTGTAAGCTGTCATTAGCTACAGCAATCAGCCATGTTAGTGAATACTAGATTTTCTTATCTGAAAAGATAGAAGTGGTCTGAGAGGTATTGACCAATGTTGGTAAAATATCCTCTTTGGGCCCACCTCGCTGGACAAAATTTTTATCTAGAGCCATGTGTAGTCTTGCTGCAGACAAGTTTTAGGATGTCAGACAAAAAGACCAACCCCAGAACAAGTGTGCAAAGTTCATTTGTGGGGACACAGCAGTACGTGCCACAGCTAAAGAGGCAGAGACACAAGTGCTGGATTTTGCACTGTGCTAGAGCCTTACATATAGCAGAAGATGAAGTCTTTGCCTTGTGTATGTTTCACTGGTCACAAGGCAATGGCATCATGTCAGAAGAAGAATGGATGGAGATGAAGGGTGAAAGTTACCAACTTGACTAGTCAGTGGGAAGGGCTTATGACCAGCATTACTTTCTCGCCTTCCAGATGTGAAACACACTGACTATTTTTCAGTTGTCTTAAAAACGCATCACTTAGTTGTTTCTCCGTGTCTCAGTGTGCTTGGTGACGTCAAAGGTTTACTTCCGCAGCTGAATATCTTTTCTTGCTGTTATCCTTTCACAGTATCCAAGTAAATGAAATCTTCTCCCCTTTGTGGAAGTCTGTTAAGAAGTTCCACCACAGATACCAAATAAGCATACAGACACTACATGGCAGTGGATATCATTTCAACTTAATGTCTGTGTTGCTTGTGATACAGCTTCCAGCTAATGGATTAAAAAACCAAGTTTCATTAAGAACCCATAAGGAAGTACAAAACTTAGACAGTGACGATCTTCTACTTTCTGAATAAAAAAAAATAGGAAGAAATTTAGATTGTTTCCATGCACTTTAGATATTATCATCCTAAAACATTTAGGTGTTTTCTGATATGTAGTCTGATGGACACAAAGGCAGAGATAAAGAGTTCTGAGTAAGGTCCCAGATAATTTTTCTACTAATAGGAGATCTAGCTTCCCAGAGAAGTCCCTGCTACTGTTGACCTGGACACTACTAGCTTAGATTAAAAAATACATTGTATGAAATGTGACATGGAAAAAAATATATTACAATAGAATTACAATAGAAGAACTTCATGCATGTATTCCATCAGTGCTTTCTTATTCTTCTTTTCCTGTTATTCTTACTTTCTCACATAGTTTAGATGAGAGGTAGAGATGTTATCTTCAATATCTGTGGCCAAAAAAATGAATGAGGTTTGTTAATAGTATAGCCAGTTTTTGTCACTGATAGCAAACATAGCCGAATTTTCTTCTACTGCCTTGCTTCTTCTCAAAGATGAGCATCAATCCCCTTTTGAAAAAGTACAGGTATTTTGCTGTAAATGCTAGACTTTTAAAAGTGTTTATTGAAATATCTGTTTTCATAAAAATTGATCAAGGGTAATAATTTAGAATAATTTCAAATAAATCAGACCACTATTTTTTGGAAGATACAGAAGTCCTGAACCCAAAACTTCAAAAACATAATCAATCCTGGAAACTACAAATTATTCTTACAAGAGTTAGCTTGCATTTGACTAGAGAACTTAGAATTATAGAGTCACTTAGGCTGGCAAAGGCTCCTAAGGTCATCGAGCTCAACCATAACCTGACACCACCAAGCCCACCACTAAACCGTGTCCCTAACTGCTACATCTACGGGTCTTTTAAATAATTGCAGGGATGGGTACACAACCGCTTCCCTGGGCAAACAATTCCAATGCTTGATAACCCTTTTGGTGAAGAATTCTTTCCTAATATACAATCTAAACCTTCCCTGGTGTAATTTGAGGCCATTTTCTTTCATCTTATCCCTTGATATTTGGAAGTAGAGACTAACCCTCACCTCATTATAGCCTCTTTTCAGAGGCTATAACCTATAGAAAAAAATAAGGCCTCTCTTCAGTCTCTGCTTCTACAGGACCCTACAATTCTATTTTATGCTTTCAAAAATTATTTAAGTATAAAAGATCATAAAACAAATAATCTGTGTGATGGTTAAAGTAAATCAGATTAAAATAAATCAATCTGATGTGATTATATTTGTTAAGGCACCCACATTCTTCAGAAGTGGCATAAATATGAGATCACTGCATGTCCTACAACTCATTGCAGCGGATTTTACATCTTCTAAGCAGAGATACTAGTTTTTTTAAAAAAACCTCCTGTAGTGGGCTCCTTTTGA
>VXBT01003557.1:0-12601 GCA_013400235.1 Oriolus oriolus | reverse complement strand
ATGGATGGATGGAGGGATGATGGGCAGCGGAGCTGCCTTCAGCTGAGCCCACACCCGAAAATCCCCCTTGGCCAAAGGGGCTGGGGGTCAGCTGAGACAGAAGATTTTGGAGGGGGGAAACAGGGCAGTTCCACCAATTTCCACTCCAGCTCCTTCCTTTTGCTCAGAGATGAACTGGGAATTATTTCCCTCAAATCCCAGCATTTAAAGCATCTCCCTCAAAGTTTGGTTCACTCCTCTAAATTTCATTCTCCAATCTAAACGTCTGTCAGTGAAGGGAAAATGTGAGAAATGGAATGTGACAGGCAGCAGGTTTAGAGAAGATCTATAAAAATAGCAGTGGCAACAGAGCCCCAGAGTCCCAGGATGTTTAAGGCTGGAAAAGCCCTCCCAGCCCATCAAGGCCAAGCTCTGCCTGAGCCCCACCCTGTCCCCAGCCCAGAGCACTCAGTGCCACCTCCAGCCCTTCCCTGGACACCTCCAGCCCTTCCCTGGACACCTCCAGGGATGGGGACTCCAAACACCCCTGGGCAGCCCCTGCCAAGGCCTGACCTCCATTTCCATGGGGAAATTCCTGCTGCTGTGCAAGACTGGACATTTTACAGAGCTGGTTACACTTTTCTTCCTCTAAAGACAACGTCTGCCTGTTGCTTTCCAGCTCTGCATTGCTGCAAGGGGATAATGACATCAATATTCCCTGCTGTCACTGGGAATTTGACACAGATTAATATTAAACTGGATTTGAGATGTTGTTTTTCCATGATGGGTCTGTAATTACCTGGCTGATAGCAATGACAGTGCTAGAGCAGAGCTGTGAGCTACTCAGGGAAAATTAAAATTAAACCCCAATTCCACACTCCCTGAGAGCACATTCAGGAAATTCAGGTGAGTTCACACCCAGGATTTGCTTTCTGTGTCCTTCAAAAGCGAAATGGTTCTTGTCCTGAGCTGCCAACCTGCAGCACCAGGGAGAGGAGCCTGAGGAACTTCCCCAGAACCTTCCAGCGCTGCAGAGCAGCTCCCTGACCCCACCACGGACTGGCCTCCACAGCAGGAATGGGGATGAAGAAATTTCCCCCAGCATCCACCCTGAGCCTCCCCTGGCCCAGCCTGAGGCCGTTCCCTCTCCTCCTGTCCCTGTTCCCTGCGAGCAGAGCCCGACCCCCCCCGGCTGCCCCCTCCTGTCAGGGAGTTGTGCAGAGCCACAAGGTCCCCCTGAGCCTCCTTTGCTCCAGGCTGAGCTGTCCCAGCTGTCTCAGCCACTCCTCATCAGACCTAGAGCTTTTGATATTTATAATATCAATATCTACGTGTACAGCACATCCCCACCACAGCTTCCCTGCACTGGAGCCCAGCACCATCAGCTCCTGCAGAATTCCTTACAACAGCCTCACCTCAGCTTTTTAACTCCTCACATGTCACTTGTAGCTTTCTCTGCTCAACCATCAAATTATCCCTTCACGAGAAGAAAGGAGAATTACAGTCATCAGCGCCAAGCACAAATAGAAGGGAAGGTTGGAGTTGAAATAAAGCTTCCAAAACTTGCAAGTCTTTATCTGTCCTTTCTAGAAAGCTCCAGGAGAAGTTCCTCCCTCCTGTGAGGGTGACAGCCAGGCCAGCAGGGTGTTGGGTGTGTCCCACCTTGGCCTGGCTCCTGGATCCCTGGGAATTGTCTGATGGGTGAATCCTCTCAGGGATTCCCTCCCAAGCCCCAGGGACACATTCCCAGCTCAGGGTGGGCAATCTGCCCCCTGCCTTTTCCCTGGAGCACACTCCCCACATATGGAAAGGGAAATGGAATCTGGGCACAGAATGGTTTGCACTGGAAGGGACCTTAAAGCCCAACTCCTCTTTTCCAGCGCACTTCTACGTCAGGAACGGTTTAACGGGACCAATGAAACGTCCACGCTGCAGTGCCGCGGGCTCAGGGACAGAATTCCCCCTCCAGTGCCCAGTCACACAAAGAGTGACACAAGGCTGCGAGCCCTGGGAGCGTCAAAATCCTCTGGAGGGTCAGAAATGGTTTCCTAAAAGGTTTAGACTTGGAAGCATCAGCTGGTTCCAGCAAACAACAGAATCTGCAGTTCCCAGTGGTGCCCTTACCCCAGGACTTAGGGAGGTGTAAGATCTACCAGGGAGTAAATCGAGTTCCTCAGAGGGTTCAGGGGTCAGCCAGGCTGGGGGAGTTTGGTTTGCTGGACAGGTCACCAGTGGGGAAAAGGGCTCAGGTTCTGCACTCCTGCCAAAACTGAAATGCAGGTACCTGTCTGGCCCAGCCAGGAGTGCTGCACTTCTCCTTTTTCCAGGAAGGAGATTCATAATCATCTGGATATTCAAACAAATCTTAATTGTGATTTAATGGCTCACACTGTAATTACCCTCCAGGGAAAAGTGCTTTCAATTAACCATGTAAACATTGCATTTGTTACACCATTACATGTTCTGCTACATTTCCTGATGAAGAGTTGGGAGTGGAGCAGCACCAGGCCAGAACTCAGGGAACAGAGGGAAAGGAAGGATGTGACTGGAAATTCCCCCTTCTTCCCTCTGCATGTGACACTGGGAGGGTCCCCATGGCTCCTGCTGCTGCCGCTGGTGAGGCTGTGACCTGTTGAGGAGGTGGCACTGAGCCATGGAAGTCCTGTCCATGCCAGGAGGGATAACCTTGCTCCTGTCCCTGGATCCCAGCCAGATTTCAGCACAAATACACCTGCATATGGGATGGAAGAGCATTCCCAGGGCCCTGAGGCACAGGAACCTTCCCCTGCCTTATGGTTCTGCTGTATTTATTTTGTTATATGGCCTTTTATATTTGATGGCCTCAAGTTGCGCCAGGGGAGGCCTAGATTAGATAATAGGGAAAAATTTTCATGGGAAGGGTTGTAAAGCCCCTGGAACAGGCTGGGCATGGCAGGGGATGTGGCAAAATCACATGGATGTGGCACCTGGGGACAGGGGTTAGTGGTGACCATGGTGCTGGTTCATGGTTGGACCTGATGACCTTAAAGGTCTTTTCCAACCTCAGTGATTCCATGATCCTCTGTGCCCTCATCAGCTGGCAGAGCACAATCATTAGGATGGGTCTGTTCCCCCAGTGCCAGGGGAATGTGCAGGGAATCATCCATGCCAGAAGCAATAAAATGAACCCAGCAAAGTGAGGAGGAATAAACTGCTGGTGAATATCAACCAAAAATCACAGGAACACAGACTTGGTGGGGGGGGGCACTTAAAGCCCCCCCAGTGCCAGCCCTGCCATGGCAGGGACACCTCCCACTGTCCCAGGCTGCTCCCAGCCCCGTCCAGCCTGGCCTTGGGCACTGCCAGGGATCCAGGGGCAGCCACAGCTGCTCTGGGCACCCTGTGCCAGGGCCTGCCCACCCTCCCAGCCAGGAATTCCTTCCCAATATCCAGCATCGAAGAGAAGGGAGTGTCAGGACTGAGTTCCTGTGCCAAGGGGGAGGTTCATACCCCCAAAACTCCTGTGAATGTCCTTCCCTGGGAGAACAGAGGCAGCACTTGCCCTGTAAACAACGGGAAAGTTTGATTGTAGGGTGTCACTGAATCCCAGGATGGGTCAGGCTGGAAGGGACCACAGCGGCTCCTCTGGCCCCAGCGGGGTTGTCCCAGAGCACATGGCTGGGACCGTGTCCAGATGGTCCTGGAACACCCCCAGGGAGGGGGACTCCACACCCTGTCTGGGCAGCCCGTGCCCTTTGTTTATTGCAAGTTGTGCCTCTCGACAGAGCTCAGTCCGGGAGCCACGCACGGGGAGCAGAATCCCAGCAGAATTCCGTGTCCCCGAGCAGGTCCGCGTGTTGTGCCCGGCCCCGCGGGACAGGGCCCAGGCCGGGCCCGGGGCATTTCCCCGGCCACTGCCGGCTCGTTCCCAGCGGGGCGGGAAGGCCCGGCCGGCCTGGAGCCCGTCGGTTCCAGGGGCAGCGAGGCCCCCGCAGGGCAGGGCCTCCACAGCCCTGTGGCCCTCCCGTCGGGGCTCGGTGTGGAATTCCGGCTGCCGCAAAGCAGCACGGCTGCAAGCAGCTTGAAGGGGCTTTGACGAGCAGCTCTGGTTATAAATAGAAAGTTTGGATGGCTTTTTTCCCTCCCACCATTTCCATAAAATACGGAATTTACATTTTGTACATTTTTACACTTTATTTTCTGCCCATCTTTCATTTCCTCTAGCAAAAGGAAGAGTCTGAAAAAAAGAGTAGGAAGTAAAAGACCGGGATTAAAACATGGCAAATGTTCACGAGTTTATCAGTGAAGAAGTTTTCAGGATCTGGTTTTTTTCCCCTTATCCTTTAACCTCCTCCTCTGTTGTTTCCTTTTCAGTGAATTACTATTTATAATTCAAAGATTTTTAACTAGAAAAGAATCTTTTCAGCTCCACTATTTACTCATCTTCTGACCTTCAGAATTAATTTCCAGCGATGGAAATCAGAATCAAGAATTTGTTGCTTTTGCTCCATTGAACCAAAGAAAACAACTGCAATCTCTGCTTTTTTTTTTTTTTGTACTTGAAAACAATAATTAAGATGACAACCTCACGTTCAGAACTGCACATCCCCCATCCTCTCAATATGCCAAGGCCAATTTAGAACGAGGAATAAAAGCTCAGCGCCAGGAGTTGAAGGGGTTTAATTTCTCACTCCACACAACATTGCAGGAGAGGATATTTGCAATAAGACCTCAGTGACTGCCTTAGACTTGAGCTGAAAAAAAAAGTTCTCATGGAAGCTTTGTAGCTTTAAATAGTCTGAACTCCTGAGAACTATTCCCAAATAGTATAATGGGATATTCACTTCAGATACCAGATAACAAAGGCAAACATCAGGTAACAAAGTTAATGTGGAGATGATGCTGCCAAAAGAAGTGCTTGACATGACAAAGGCAAAAAGGAGGAAACAGGGCCAGAGTTACAAAGTGTAAAGATCAGAGGTGGTTGTGATTTCATTTAGAAATCAGCCTCACCATGTCTGACATTTCAAAAGCTTCCCTGAACATTTCCCCTTTTTGTGCTCCTGAAGCTCATCCTCCATCACCGGAGCCTCTGCCAGGCACCCAAGGCAGCTAAACCAGCGCCCAGGAGCTGCTGTGCTGCCTCCCCCCGCCCCTGCCCCGGGCAGGCTCCTCTCCGCAGGGCGCAGCCGCTCCTGACGCTGTTCCCGGTGTGCTGGGAGCTGGGATCCTGTTGGGCTACACTGTGTGCTGGAAGAGAGCTTGGGCCTCGTTGGCCGAAGAAAGAGCCTCGTTCTCCGAGCCGGAGGTGACCCTGGGATCACAGCCAGGTCACTGGGGATGGGCTGAGAGAGCATTGTGGGTTTCTGGACAGTGTCAGCCCTATGAGATGTGATAATTGCAGTTTCTGACCTTGTAAGTTATTGTTTACCTTTTACCGTAATAGGCAATGTCTGGGAAATATTCCAGGTGATTGGGGAACACTGAGGTGAACTTCTTTCCTGTTTATATGAGGTGACTTCCTGTCTTTCTATTGGTATTTAAGGGAATTTCGGATACGCAATAAAGTCTTTGCACCTTTTCCACCATGCTGCGGAGTCCTTGCCCATGCGTGAGTACTGCAGAGCACCAGCACCCACAGCAGCCATCCCAGCCCTTCCTTTCAAAGGGAGCAGCGGCCCTGCTGGAGAAACCCACCGGTTCCGGGAAGATCCAGGCACCGTTTCACTCTTTGAACAGACTCACCTGACTGTGGGTTCAGTGCCTGAGCAGCTCCCAGAGCTGCTTTATCCCAGTTACACACAATGGAAATGTCCTTTGTGTCCCATTCCCACCTGCTCCTATTGACCTGCTCCTTAAATCTGTCTCCCCGCAAGAGCTTGGGAAATGAATTCCCTGGATTTGTGATCCATTGAAGTGAGGGCAGAGGAGTGTCCGGCTGTGTCACTGACGGGCCCCTGGAAAGCAGAGTTACCAGAGGAGTTTGTTTCCTACTCATGTTCTGCTCTTGAACATAGAGAGATGAAAAACAGAGATTTTCTTGTCCCTTTAAGGTGTAATTATGACCCCAAACAATTTCCATGAACTGTTACATCTCCTCCACTCATGGAATCAGGGAATATCCTGACCTGAGAAGGACCCCAAGGCTTATCCAGTCCCACCCCGGCCCTGCCCAGACACCCCAACAACCCCACCCTGGGCATCCCTGGCAGCGCTGCCCAAACACTCCTGGAGCTCTGGCAGCCTCGGGGCCGGGACCATTCCCTGGGGAGCCTGGGCAGTGCCCAGCACCCTCTGGGGGAGGAACCTTTCCCTGATCTCCATCCCAAATCCCCCTGGCCCAGCTCCAGCCGCTCCCTGAGGTCCTGAATTCCTTGTTTGAGTTCCTAGGACCTGCTCTCTCCTCTTCCATCATCACCTGCTGACCTGTTCTGCTCAGGCACTGCCTTCATTTCTCCTAAAGCCAAGTAAATTTTTTGGCACTTAATAATAAATATTTCCTGCACATTTTGACATTTTCACAGCACACACAAATCAGTAAATCCAGTACAAGGGTGTCCCTGCAGGAGAAAGCTGCTGACGCAGGTCCTGTGGATACAGGGAACACAAAGCCCTACACGAACAGCTTGTTAGGCCAAAGGAGATGTCAGATGAGTAACAGAGCCTGGATCCCAAGCTGCTGGCGCTGTGCCACACCTCCCTCCAGTGGGAATGGGAGAGACACTTTCCTGGGAGAGGTTTCCAGGTGGTTTTCTCACTGCTGCAAACTACTGAGCCGGTGTCTGAGCCTTGCCATGCCCAGAAATGCTTCATTTGCTGCCTCCCTTTGCACCTTTCACTCCTCATCTCCCTGGGTCACCCAGGGCACCTGCTCCAGACCTCGGCACTGCTCTGGCAGCATTTGCTGTTCCAAAGACAATATTTATCCTGTGTTCCCTGGGGAGACTCATCTGAAGCAGGGGAATGGTGTGAAGGAAACAGTACAGGAATAAGGAGGGCTGATTATCCCCTCTGAGAATTCTTCCCTTCTCTGTGGAGGTGCAGGAATGAACATCTGCCTTTTGTGAGGTTTCACTGACTGTTCTATTTAACTCAGTGTTCCTGTGATCATCTTAATTTCTAGCCCAAGAACAGACCCCTGGCAGGATTCAGGTCTTTAATAACTGCATTGTCATTCTGATATCTCCATCTCTACTCCTGACTTCCATTGTTTGCATCTCTTCAAAGGCAGAGTCCCAAAGGAGGAGATTTTTCACACACGGTTTCTGATACCAGTGCAGTGTTTAGCAGTGAGCAAATTAGAGCGTGGTTATAAATTGCTGGTGGGGATGGGAGAGGATATGGAAGATGTCAGGGAATGGTTCCTTGCTGCCCTTAGGGCAGGGCTGATCCCATTTTTCTGCATCCACAGAGATCGTGAGTCAGGGAAGGGAAACTGCCCGGGGAGCAGCTCAGCTCAGGGGAGCTGCAGAGCGATTCCCGTTCCTGTCCATGGCAATGCCAACAGCCTGAGGCTGTGTGCAGTTCCCAGCGGGAGCTGTGCACGGGTTGTGTGGTGTTTGTGGGACAGAGCCGGTGCCCGCAGGGATGGGGCGTGTGCCTGGTGGGAGCTGACAGACTTTCCCACTCGTTTGGAAGCCATTAGAGACCATGGATTGTTCTGCCTTCCCCACCGGGGCTCCCTCGGAATAGCTCCGTCTCTGGGCAGACTTTCCTGGATGTTTTTTCCAGCCAGTGAGGGAGGAAGGTCCCCACAACGAGGCAAGAGTCTGAACAGATTTGTCTTTTGAGAATTGTGACAATGCTCAGCGTCCTGATGGCTGCAGCTGCAGGAGGGCAGGGCTGGATGGGATATTGGGCAGGAATTGTTCCCTGGGAGGGTGGGGAGGCCCTGGCACAGGGTGCCCAGAGCAGCTGTGGCTGCCCCTGGATCCCTGGCAGTGCCCAAGGCCAGGCTGGACGGGGCTGGGAGCAGCCTGGGACAGTGGGAGGTGTCCCTGCCATGGCAGGGGTGGCACTGGGGGGGGGCTTTGAGGTCCCTCCCAACCCAAACCATCCCGTGATTCCATGATTCCATTCCTCTTCATTGCCATTAGAAGAGGCCTCAGTCTCAGACATCCCATAGTAGGATCACCAGAACCAGGTGAAACAGCAGGAGCTGGCACAGGAGGCCCTGGCATGGGTGATCCATGTGCAGCTCCCTGTCCTTGGAGCAATCCCAGCCCCCAGGTCCTCAACAAAACCAGCAGAATTATTCCTGTGTTTAAAGTAATGCCAGACAGAACTAATTCCATGTTAACAGCAAACACTGCGTGTTTATTCACAGCTTTTCATCCCCTGAACAAGCCCTGGGACGTTCCCTCAGTGTGAGGAGCACCTCAGGCCCAGGGGGTGACTTGTTGGGACCGAACAGTGCCACCGGGAGGACCCGAGCCAGCCCCTCCCACCACATCCCCTTGACCTCTTCCCCTCCCACTCCGATCCTCTGTGAATTTCAAATTCCTGCATAAACCAAAGGAAACTCTGGCACTTTAATTAAGGCCAGCATTTACCCAAGGAATCCCCTCTCAGTCTGCACAGCTTTGCAGTTATTCTGCATAAGGAGCACATGGAGTGCTGGAATTAAGAGGCTGTAAAACTAATCCACACAGAACAGAAGAGAACAGAGAAACATGCTGGGAATCCATCAGCCTGAAATTCATCTGGATGCTCTCAGCCGCAGGACTGAGAAGATGGAATTTAACAGAGCAATACTTAAAATTCAGTTTTCATCCAAAGAGCAAAGCACTTAACAAATTAATTGAGCTTAGCATCCATGTTGAGATCTCAGCACTGGTAACATCATCACAGGAGAGAGGCTGGTTTATGAGGGGCTGAAGGAAGTACAGCAAGCCCTGAACAGACAAATCCCTGCCCCAGAGAGCCCCTGAGGTGACAAATGGCACCTCTGCAGTCTCTGCGCATCGTAACTCTCGTGCTTTTACCCAGACACTGCACCCAGCACTGGCCAAGCATTCCCCAAGAAGCAACACATCTTCCTTAGGCAGGGCTGGGACAGCCTCTCCTTATTTTTCCTGGCTGCTCATCAAAACAGAACACCCTGGGCACCACAAACCTCTCAAAAGCCTTTTTTTTTCGTTTGTACCGCAAGCTGCAGGAAGCTCAGCAGTTCAGTTCTCCTCCCTCACACATCTCCCTCTCTGCTGGTTTTTCCCCTCCCCTGCCAGATCCTGGTGGGAATGTGTGGCTGGATAGAAACCTCTCCTTCCCCCTCGCTGTTTAAAGCACTGCAGCACCAGTTCGATGGAACAATTGTGTTCTGTTCCAGTGAACAAGATTTATCCTTCCTTTGAGGAGAGCTGGACTTTGCTCAGTGAAAAAATGTTTGCAGTCACCTACAGCTCCCTTACAACCTGTAATCCACCACTTACATCCTCCCTCCAGCCCCACAGGAGCCGAGCTGTTCATCATTTTCTTTCTGGATACAGAAAGTGTAAAATACCCTTCCTCCCACAATAAAACCATCGCATAAAGGATAAGAGCGAGAGATTGTGAAAAACCCTGGAGTCTGCGACCACTTAGTGATACTTGGGTAAGATTTGCCCCTTCAGAGTCAAATATTGCACTTCATGAATCCATTCTGTTCTGTGGAATATTTATGGTGTGTTCTGAAAAGCATTCAGTATACAGAGGCAGTTCCACTCTAAACTGTACATTAAGGAACCGTTAATATTCCAAAGGAGAAGGTTGGAAGTTGATAAATGTCAGCGCTGAGGTCACTGCGGCCGCCCTTTCCTCTCCAGCTATTTAATGATGTATTTGCTCCAGGTCTCCATCTCACAACCAACAGGAGCTGTTCAGAAGAGCTGGGATGGGAACAGGCACAAACACAACTTCAGCCCAGGAGGGTTTGGAGAGCGAAAACTGAAACTCCAACGGATGCAAATCGAGTGTCATCATGTGGCACAAAGTGTCTCAAATATCCCCAACTCCTCCTGCAGCAGGGAACTCCCACAGGGGTCACCAATCCACTGGTGTGAACTGGAGCACTGAACGTGTCAGCAACTGTCCCATTCTGGCACTGGGGAGCGCAGGGATCCCAATTCTGAGTCGCGGAATCATGGAACAGTTTAGGTTGGGAGGGACCTCAAAGCCCCCCCAGCGCCACCCCTGCCATGGCAGGGACACCTCCCACTGTCCCAGGCTGCTCCCAGCCCCTCCAGCCTGGGCCGAGAGGGGATTCTGTGGGGGACTCTGTGGAGCTGGGAAGGGATTCTCTGGAGCACCCAGAACAAGAAAGGGGAGAAACGCCTGTTGTTGTGGGAATTCCCCAGCAATGGGCTCCACTTCCCAGCGGGAGAGCAGGAGCTTCCCTGGGGTTGCTGCTGTGCCCTCAGGTCCCGTTACCCAAGTGCTGCTTTCGGGGCAGGTGAAAGAACCCAACAACAGCAACAGCAGCAAAGGAAGGGTTCACAGGGGAGGCCCTGGCACAGGGTGCCCAGAGCAGCTGTGGCTGCCCCTGGATCCCTGGCAGTGCCCAAGGCCAGGCTGGACGGGGCTGGGAGCAGCCTGGGACAGTGGGAGGGATCCCTGCCCATGGCAGGGGTGGCACTGGGTGGGTTTAAGGTCCTTTCCCACCCAAACCTTTCCATGATTCTCTGATTCACATCAGACCAAACATTCAAGCCCGAAGTGTTTTTCTTTTCTTTTTCCTCAGATTCCTGAAGCCAGGTGGGTCACAACCCATTTTCTCTGATTCCCGTTCCGTGCAGGATCTGGAGGTGTTTCTCTTCCACATCACTGCAGAAGAAGCCAACTGCAGAGTGATAACGAGCTGAGTGCTACGAACATGGGGAGATGTTTATCAGAAACGTCACAAGGTTGGCTGTGGTTTGATGGGAGGGAGCAGCCAGAGCCACGACTCGAGGCAGCTGCAGGAGATTCAGAACAAGTTATTCAGCCAGTGTGGAATCTGCCCTGATAAGAAACACCGAGTGACTGGAGCGGGATTTCTCTGTGTAAATTGAAATCAGGGCTGTGTAAAGCTGAATTAAACCTTTGTCACGAAGCTGCAGAGCTGTCACTTGTATTCTTCCAGGATAAATTGGCAGCATCCACTGAGAACAGCCTTGGAAGAGTGCTTTGACTGCAGTAGCTGCTTTTAGAGCAACAGCAAAAGGAGATAATCTGTTCTTCAAAATCCTAAAATGATACTAATTTACAGCCCAGGAGAATGAACTGCACCATGCTCTGCTTAGGGAACTGCTCCACAAAACTGAATTTCTGCTATAAAGCTGCTTTATTTTCATAATTGCCCCTCTGGAACTTTGTTAATTGTTCCTCTCTCTTCCCTTACCTTTAATTCCAATATTCCCTCTCCAGCCCAGGGGAATGAAGCCAAAGGGTTTTCATCTCGAGTTTGGAAAGCTGGTCAGCTTTCATTAGGGCCTCAGTCACTTTTAATCAGCTCTCCCCAAAAAACAATTGAAAATAATTACCTGAGCTTCTCCTGGGCTTTGGGGTCAGTAGAAAGGTGATCAGCTGAAGACAGACCAAAGGGCACTGCTCCTGTCAAAGCCTGGACACTTCCCATGGTCTGAGCCAAGGAAATAACACCGAGTTTCATAATCCCTGTCTGTGCCAGTTAGGAACCCACACAAAAACCCTTGCAAGGTTTGTAAGTGATTTCCAAGTGTCCTTCACGCTGCTGCTTCCTCTGGCTTTGTCCCAGCTCTGACTCAGAATCACAGAATCAAGGGATCGTTACATTTGGAAAAGACCTTTTAGGTTATCAAGTCCAGCCATCACCACAGACCCATATCCCCCGGTGCCACATCCACAGGTTTTCTGAACACTTCCAGGGATGGGGACTCCACCCGTGCCCTGGGCATTCCAGTGCTCTGCAACCTTTACAATGAAGAAATTTTCCCTAAATCTACGCTGCCCCTGCCCTGGCCCAGCCTGAGGCCGTTCCCTCTCCTCCTGTCCCTGTTCCCTGGGAGCAGAGCCCGACCCCCCCGGCTGCCCCCTCCTGTCAGGGAGTTGTGCAGAGCCACAAGGTCCCCCCTGAGCCTCCTTTGCTCCAGGCTGAGCCCCTTTCTCAGCTCCCTCAGCCACTCTTGGGGCTCCAGCCCCTTCCCAGCTCTGTTCCCTGCCCTGGACACGCTCCAGCCCCTTCCCCATGTCTCCAACCCACGGTGAAGTCACTCAGACCTGCACAGAGACATCAGCTGGTTTTAAATCTCCCCAGCACACCCTGCACCATTTCCCTGAGTCAGGGCTGAGGTGCTGGGAATGAAAAGAGAGGCTGTGCTGACAATTCCACAGGAAGGCAGCACAGGAGAGAGCAGAGAGAAGAGCTCCACAAGCAGCAGAACAAGCCCAGTTTCTCAGACCAGGGGAAACTGGAGCACTGCAGCACTGAAAGGCTCTGAGAGCTCCAGTTCCAGCGGCTGGGATGAGCTGATCCAACAGCTCCCAACAGCAGCCTCTGCTTCCCCTTCTCCCCTTGCTCCCAGACTGTTCCTCCCTCCCTTGCTCCAAACCAGCCCCAAACCTGAGCAGATCCACCCCACCAGGTCACCCACAGTCCTGGCCTGGCTGAACTGACCCATGGGAAAAATGATGCCTTAGGTTTTAGTTC
>VXBT01003554.1:0-19107 GCA_013400235.1 Oriolus oriolus | reverse complement strand
GTTAAAACCTAAGGCATCAAACCAGTCCCATGAACAGGCCAAAGTCCATCCTTTGGAAATACAGGATAGCAGTTTTGTTGGGGCCCCTCCTTACTTTACCAAGCATTGAAAGCTCTATAATTTCATGGTCGCTGTGCCCAAGATGGGCATTCTGACCACCATGTCTCGCACCATCCCTTCTCCGTTTGTAAACAGCAGGTCTAGCAAAGCCCCTGGTAGGCTTCCTTACCAACTGTGACAGGAAGTTGTCTTCCACACATTCCAAAAACTGCCTAGACGGCCTCCTTTCCATTGTGTGAGGCTGGTTAAAGTCTCCCACAAGAGAGTAGATGAGTGATACTTCATAAATAAAGGATGATGTTACTATCCATATGTTACACAGACACAGAAATTAGCAATTTTACTTTACGCTATTCATTAATACTGGACAAATAAGAACTAGGACAGTCACTGGGCAAAATGAGAAACAAAGGAAAAGGAAATATCTATTTTTCACCCTTTTGATAACTCCCTTTCTGTCACATGCTGCTTATGTGTAAAAGTCTATTTTTGTGTCAGTTTTTAGTTTCCTTTTAACTGAGAGGACAATTCTATACTATTCTATTTTTAATAGTTATCACAGTTAGCAGAAGGGCAAATTCTTGGTCTTTGGATGTTTAACTATTTTCTTATTTTTTAATCAATTCTTGTTTCACTTGAACAAAAATTCTACTGCAACACAAGAAATACAATGCACACAAATGATAAGGAGAACAGAGAAATTCAACTCTGGCCCTTCATCACAGATGAAATTCAATATAATAATTTTATTTCTGTTCTTCTTTGTGATAACAATGACATAAAATATTGCAATTCAAAATCAACGTATCCTCCCAAAATGAAGTCTTGGCTGAACAAAATGTCTTGATTTTTGCTAGTCAGAATTTAGCTGAATAACACTGATAATCTTGTCAAACAGGCCAAAAAGTTCCATTCACCAATCCTGTTGTGAAAACACACAAAAATGAATCCTGAATCCTGACCAACAGAATTGGAGGTTGGAGCTGACACAATCCAAAATACCATCTTCCAGGAGTCTTTCACAATTCTCTCTTTTAGAGATAACTGTAAGATACTGGGCTTCAAAGAGCTAAACTTTTAAAATAATATTTTTCTGCGTGTCTAGAGAAGACATCTTATTATAGACAGTATGATACAACACATGCTTATAAGTGGAAGAAATCTGCATGCCAAATGCAATACCAAAACACTGCTTTATGTGCACCTGAGAGTTGAAGCTGAGTTTTGCTGCAATTTCAGTTAGCCTTATATAAATAAATAAATAAATAAATTTATTTCAGCGTTAGCTCCAGGTGTGTTGAAGTAGTAAAAGAAATAAAAGTGCTGAACTTCCTGCTTTGGCACAAACATCCTCAATCCAAGCATTGCTCTATCTGTGTTTGCAGTTTCATTGCACCTTCTAAATGCAAAATGCACAGTAGATTTAAGCTTTTAAGTACATATAGTGATTGTTCTGGGAGGCTCAGAAATTAGCCAGTGATATCAAATCCTGCTTGCTGTATTCACTGAAGACTCCCACTGTGAACATGGGTATATTAAGCAGGATTCAGCCTTTCTAATCAGCGCATGTTAACATGAAGGAATAATATTGAAGCAATGAGAATTAGATTTAATATGTGCTGGTCTTTCATATGCTTGATGACTTTTCTGCTTGTTTTATTAAGGGATCTACAAAGATCACTGTAATCTCATGGTTAGCTGGCTTCCAGTGGTCAATGTGAGGGTAAACCCAAAACCCAGAGATCAGAAGAAGTTATTTTATCTCACAACCACAGATTTTCCTCTAGAGCTGTCTGTTTATTAAATTATACAGGGTCAATAAGAATTTCCTCCAGATGCCTAGTTCCCAGTCCCAATACTGGCCTAGTACTATATTCTGTCTCTGCAATGCTAGTCTTGCCCACTGGCTGCTTAAAAAATAATAATCCATCTTTATTTTATTTTCTTCTGTTGGTTAAGGAGAATGTTATCTCTCTATAGGAGTTTCCCGTGTTATCCAGAGAAGGAGGAAGATAGTGAAAAGCTAAACAGGCCAAGGGTTCAGCAATCGAGGTTCAGATGATACACTCTGAAGTGACACTTGGATCCATAACACTCTGAGATCCAGGTCACCACAGGATTAAGGGGCAGAATAGGAAGTACGTCATATCATGCAACTCATTTGAGGCAATTTCACTGCTCTTTACAATAATTTCTGCAACATGCTAGAAAGGAATCCTCTGAGAATGAATTTTGAGTAAAAATGATCCAGTGCATCTGATTTTGCCCAAATAATTGTACATTCATTCCATTATGCACTGATTAAGGTCCCTGTACAAGAAGTTCATATGAATTTCACAGATGACCAGTGCGCAAGTTCATGGTATTTGACAGAATTTCCGCAGTAGTAAAGATATTCTGCGTATAAACCAAACAAATTTATAATCACGAAGTGTAGCAATCAGTATCTTTTACCATATTATTTTGTCTGGATAACTTGAAACATCTGTCTCTGGAGAAGTTTTGTACAGAAAGTCAATTTTCAACTCATATCAATGGCACAGAAGATCCAGAAAGTCCTGCCAAAAGTCATGGGGTTTGTGCAAGAAAAAATTTGGTTCAAATTGAAGAAAACAAATGAAAAAGGTGCATAAAAGCATTCTGAGCACAAATAATTAATGCTAGGAAGCCAAGGAACTTTTAGACTGAAATGGGAGATAGCCAATGAATTTGGCTTCTTGCAAGATTCCTGTAAAAATTGTAGATTGGATTCCTGGATTTTTGGCTATGAAAAATCAAATACTGCAAAATTTTTATATATACTTAAACCTACCACCCAGAAAACAAAACTCAGTGCTTGAGATGGACAAATATTTGTACTAGAAATCTACAAATCTGGCTCTAAATAAGATGAAGAATTCTGGGTAAAGGACAATACCTTGAAAGCTCTTGAAAGTCAAGACTGATGTTTCCCACTAAGCTACCTGTGAAGCCGTGTTCCCTGCTAACATTTCAACCTTAATCAATGCTACATCTTCACATGAAGAGGAAAAATACATATAACACTATATTTTTCTAACCAAAAAAGCAATGTGGCTGTTCTTATTCATTAAAATAAAAAACACAAAGAAAGATGAATGCTATGAATGTTCTAATCTGTCTATACTGCACACTCTGTATCTGAAATGAAACATGGATTCTCCTTTGGCTGAATAACAGCTTTGCAACTGGAACTTAATTAACAATTTTGCTACTGACATTTTGAGGAGAAACATTTCATTAAATAACTCTGGCTCTAAGTAGACCTAAAATCCAGGTTTTAGAATATAATTGAACAGGATTCATTATTGCCATTCTAGGAAAGTAGGAAAAAAATAAAACTCCCATCCTTAATCACACAAAAAGTAAACCTGATAGAATTTATTTAAAAGAAATTGAATGCATGATAGTAGTTTGAGTGAATTCAAGCATATCATTTTTAGGATTGAGTTTGTAATATCAGCTTTGAATTTTTATCCCTTTTATGGGAGTTATTGACTGCTTTTAAGTGGAAACCTTTATTTTTCTTCTATAAAATTCTGAACGGGGTAGTTTAACAGTTTCAAAATTGTTTTTGTAATATTAAACAGAACACTGAGAAAATTGTTTCAAAATATTAAAATATCTCTTAAAATATTTCACTTTTAATTGTTGGTTGAATGAACTGACAATTTTAATTTTGTTGTTGTTGTTGTTGTTGATTCCAAGTGATTTTTATTTCTTTTTATTTCTCTATTTCTTTCCAGCTCATTCTACAGCTCCCCCTTCCTATATTAGTAAAATCTGTTCCTTTTGCAGACAAATGAAAACTGTCATTCATCTTTGTGTAGAAAGTGGTGAACAGAAGATAGAAAGACAAATTCACAAGGTTTATGTAGTTTTCCTAGTCAACAAATACGCTACCTCCTAGTGGAAGAATGACCAGTTGTAAAGAAAGCAGGGAAAGTACACCAAATTTTATTATGGCTTGAGGGGGTGAAAATTAATTTAGAACCCCAAAATTTGTGCAATTCTTCCAAAAAATACCAATCATTCCAGTCATGGATATTAAGCTCTTAATTAGGTGAGATCGTTGTCAACAGGATTTAGATCATTAAAGTGGCTTTAGATTGCAATAAAGGAACTTTTCTTGCACTTGCTTCCCCTTCACTTATTTCTTCTACCACTCTTGATCTTTAACTCAACTACTTATTCTCTTTGCTCTCACAGTCAACCTGATTTCTTTATATATGCAACCTTCAGGTTAAATGCGAACGAGACTAATTAATTGCCATGCTTGATTTTCAATCTTTAGTGTCTTCCAGTGAAATATGATAACTGGCATTGATATATGGTTTGCTGACTCTATTAACCACCTTTCTAATTCACTGTATCTTTTTATATTAATTATGCCTCTAGCCTAATATTTTATTCATGTTTGAAGCCTTTTTGCATTACTGCTTGTTCTCAGTAATAATAATAATAGAAAAAAGTTGGGTAAACTTTTTCATCATCTCTGGGATAAACAAACAGGGCTGACCTCTTGAACAATTCCTATCTACAGAGAGGAAGTATTGAAAAGATTTCAAATGAAAAACACAGGCCTTCCATTCTGTTCTAAATAGAGGTAGGAGCACATGTATGACAAAAATGCATAGCATCCTTATAATTAAAGAATAAGGTTGGTTTGATTCCTAGAAAATATTTGGAATATCAGAGGAAAGTGCTAAATAAGAGTAATTGCTAATTTTTCTGCCCTTTCATGTTAATCTTGATCATAGGTAAAAATTCTTTTGACAGATAAAAAAATGGAAAACAAATCCATAGTTTATGACTTATCACCACAGTAAATCCTATCCATGCCATTAGGTGCAAAACCACCCTCAAGCTTTATAGACCATGTTTGCCGGATGCCTGCAAGCCTTTATCAAGAGGCCAAAATAGCATGAGTATTCCAAGTATTTAGTTTGGTAATTGTTTTGGGTTTTTGTGTGTTTGTTTGTTGCTTTTTTTCCTTCTTAGCAATGTTTTTGATAATGGACAGGAATGAATCCCAATAGCAGCCAAGAGCTGCATGGCGTTCTTTACTCATACAGTTAAAGTAACTTGTGCGAGAAACAGCGAAAAATCCCTGTACTTGTGATCTTGCACCAGACATCTGGCAATACAAAGGAAACTGACTGGTTGTAGTGCTATGCACATTCCAAGAAAAAGTATCTGCTGTTTTGGCTGGTGAATTTAGATGACCTTCAGCCTGATTTGTTACAAGGCTTGTGAGGGCAGAGTCTTTATTTGAGCATACATATTGAGAAAGGAACCAACCCCACCCACATTTAAAATAATTATTTTCTAGCAGCTTAATAAGAACAGATAGGCAGATATATTAGGTATTCCACATTTGGTTAAAGCTTATCAGGACTTGCACCTTTTGGATAACAAGATCAATAGCCTGCAAAATATAAATTTGTATGAAACAGGACTCACTGATTCTGGTGTTTCTAAAACCAGTTACCCAGCTAGCAATAAAATATTCCTGAACACCTCCTGCAGTAACTTCTGGAAACAGTTTCCTCTGAAGAGCATGCAACCTAGATAATTTGAAAAGCGTCTGAGAAAACGTAGATTTTGAACATGACAGTGCCAAGATAGAGGTGACAGTTACTTTTCCAACTGCCATTTGTTTCCATAGACTGTAGGCATGAGGTGAAGGAAAGGTTTAGTTTGACAGGAGAGAAGGAAAATATTTGCCTTTACAAATGCCTGCCTTGCATCCTCACACCTAAAGAGGGACTGCACGAAACCAATAGAGAAGAAATAATGTCAAGATACACTACTTGGCAGGAATGCCATACAAACCACCTCTTGTTAACTACTACTTCCTGGTCAAGACTGTACACCAAAAAGTAGCATGGGTCACTCCCTCCATCCCTGAGCTCTGGCATTCAAACATAAAAAACCCAGCTAAATCCTGTCTGCAACCGATCTCCTTCCACTTTCTTTGGATGTGGCTGTTCTGTTTTGTGAACCATTATAAACATAATACTCAGACTTTGCTGGTGGCATCTGTTATTTTGAGTTAGAACTGAGTTAGTACAAATAAAAAGAGTTTTCTATTATCTTCAGATGAAAGAAGGTTTGTGTGTGTGAGCTGATACTGATTGCTTGAATGCAGATGCAGTGTTATATTTTATTGGTAATTAAAGTCAAGTACCCTCAAGTTTGGGCAAAACCCAAACAGCTAATTACAGGTTTTATACTATAAAACCACTGTAGTATCAAAAGACCCCTCAGGGAAAATATAAGTTCAAAGGGAATTTTTTCTCCCCAAAAATCTGTAGTAAATTCTCTTGGTTCTGTGGAAATGTAATTAGAAAGAAGAAACAAAAAGACAGCTCTCTTGCTTGATTCTGTCTGCTCTCCATGGCAGGGGAGGATTGGAATTAGATGTTCCTAAAGGTCTCTTCCAACCCAAACCATTCTATGGATCTATGATTTAATGAAATACAAATATTAAATGACACCCTAGGATGCAAATTGTGTTTAATGCCAGGCTGGGCACAACAGTAAAACTAGTCTGTCACCTGTTCCTTGCTCTGAAGTCCCTGTACAACCTTGAAGTCCAACCTTGGCTACACTCTTTACTCAGTTTGTGTTACTGGACTGCAAGAGGCTTTATTGTCAATCCTACAGTTTATCTGGATCATCCTCTTATTTCGTAGCATAATCCGCAAGAAAATGCAAGAGGTAGTTGTGCAAGAGCTAAGTTTCAAAATCAGATTTATTGTAAGGAAAACCAGAATAATAAACAGCCCCTCTAATGCTACTATTTCTTTACAACAACTCCAGCACAACTGAATGACAGATGAACATATAACAATATATAACAATATACAACAATAAATGAAACCTCCTTTACTGTTCAGTAGTACAGATTTGATTTAATGCTTGATTTGTATGGAGAAGGACTTCTAAAAATTTAATTGCAAAATAATATTTTCTAAAAATCATAATTTTCCATGAAAGCTAAAGGACCTTTGAGTCTTAGAACACCCCAAAAAGCCACCCCAAACCCAAGAGTTTTTGGTAAACTGCCATAGGTAAGCATTCGACATATGTTGCGAATGCAGAACATATTGTTTCTTCTTAAAAACTCGTAAGCAAATGAAGGCAAAATATTTGTTGTAAAAGTATATCCATATGTTTTCTTGGTTTAAGGTGCTTTGGATTTTCCTTATTCAGAATGCTTAGATAGCATTTTGTGGCCTGATACTAAACCTGAACTTAGGAAGTTTTCACACTTTTCCTTCTGATGTTATCATTCTTTATATGCGTTACCAAATCGCTTAATTAAAATACACTCCGCCTCCCCCAATATAAAATAAATTTTCCTATGGGTGCTTTATAAGTGGAAGTGTAAGTGAATTAGCATGTTCAAAAATAAACCTTTCACAAAGCAGTGCATTTTCTCCTTAGCGTTATGAATACTTCAGCAGCAGTTATTCTTTCTAGTCGCAGAGGAATTTGTCCAGGTTCCCTACCATGAACTCTACTGGGACTTGTATTATGGAACATAATTCTATAGAACTGTGAAGTGATATAGAAAATATATATGCTGATAGAAAATAGAGAAATAGTGTGCATTGTCTTTGTAGGTGTAATTTCTAATGAGTCAAAATGCTACAAAATATGGTTTATAAGATTATATGGCATATACTAATCATTTATGATGATAAGTTAAAACATGTCATGATGTGTGTAAAGCAGTGAATGACAGATCGTAATAGTGGACAGACTAAGAAAAAACAAATTTTGTGAGGATTTGAGGTTTCCACAAGTGACTGGAGAGAAGCAGTCATGGCAGAAAAACCATCTAACATGCTTCCATCCATTTCTTTGTTTGTAGGATATCTTTAATAACCACCTGTAAGCACTCAGGGTTCTTGAAAGAAAGATGAATTGTCATTTCAAGGAACATGATTATCACCAACCATTAGGAGTTGTTAAATCTTTAATATGTCTTGGCTGATCATTTTGCATCAACATGATTCAAAATATCTGGGGCAATAGGTGGGTCTTTTAGAGACATTTGATCAGTGTTAGATATGCAGCAGGCTTTACTGAATCTGGTGTGGAAGTAATCACTTACAAACACTTGGTGTTGAAATGAATTACCGGATGTCATTCTCTATTAACCTAACAGTTAAATTTGCACAAAAATATACATAAAAATGAAATAAAACAATTAGGTAACACTTTAAGAGGTTCATTATTATTAATTCATTTAGTATTCATTGTAACTGTGCTGGTCATAATGAATTCATTTGATATTAATGTGGATGTTCTGCAGTAATTTCATTGTAATGCAGTTTTAATTCATGTGCCATTAAAATAAAGCATTGTCAAAATTTTATTTATTATCCTAACTGCATAATTTCTTACTTTCAGAACCAGGAATTACTGGGTTTGTTTCCTCCATTAACTTCATATTTTCATCAAGAGATCCTTGTCCTAAGCAGATTAATTTCTTTTCTACTGTTAACTATACTTGTTCGACACTTTAAAGCAACACATACACATAGCCATGCTACCTCACCTAAAGATCTTAGCCTATATGTGGTCACAGTCTTAAAAAAGTTTGGGAGGACATGTGCAAACACAAACTAGTTATATAGCTCAAGTACTTGTGAACTTGTGATGGCGTATTAAAACAAAACAAAAAAAAATTAACTAGTGTTTAATGGTAACTACAGGTAGCTATATAAGCAATATTGTAAGCAATACAAAAGGTATTAGAGTGGTATTATTTAAAATGTTATGAAGTAAGAATTCCTGTATATTTCCATTGTCAAAAAAATGAAAATAGTTGTCTCCAGTTGAAACAGAGAGCACACAAAATACTGTAAGGGTTGAGCAAGCAATTTTTACATAGAATACTAATCAGAAATATGTTTTACTTCCCATGCAATCCCCCTAAAAGATGCAAAATAGTATTTAACACTTTTAGAAGAGGGGACTAGATTTTCAGTCACCGTCTGCCAGTTGTGGCCAAATAAAAGAGGGGTCTTTAGTTCTTTCCATATCCATCAGCTTTAATTTTAAGGTTACCTGCCATTTGAAACAAAGAAGTAATTTTTTTCATGAAAACTTGGTGCTTTTTTCCTGTGGTTGAAGAGTAAGTGAACCATTTAAAAAAATGTAGTGGTTTGTGTAATCACTGAAGTGGGAGAATTAAAGAGGAATGCAAAATTCTTACAACTGTAAATGTGCTGAGACAGATGTCACATAGCCTTAGGGACAATACTTACCTTCTAGTTCTTTGGATAGCAAAAAGGTTAAAGAAAAAATATAGTCAATTTGGGGGGAGGGGAGTGGGGAGCAAGGGTGAGCAAGGGGGAGAGAGCAAAGTTAGACTGTTTTGAATGCTTTAAAGTAATATGCTTTTGATGGGAGCATTGGGTGGTCTCAGATGCTAACGTGCAATCTCTTGATTTCAAAAGCACCCCAGAATGAATTTTGGGGTACACTAAAGCAATAAAAGGGAGTGGTTTTAGCATTTAATTCAATTTTTCATCATTAAAAATTGTTCTGATTTTCCTGTTATCATCAGTCAGTCGACTACCATAAAAGAATTGCTTTCCTTACATTTTTTTCATTGTAGTTCTCTACACAAAGTCTCCTTTTATTATTGATCAGAAAAAGAAATATTAAATCTCAAAGGAAGAAAGGTATCATTCAAAGCATACAGAAAATATTTGTAGTTGATCTGGTCTATAAGGGCAAGATCAATAAGGTGGAAACTGAAGATGCAACCTTTCTGGTCTCAAAGCCTGACTGCTCTTTGTTGGCCCAATAAAAGGTATTGCTTTAATCTGCTGCACTCTGTCTACCAAAGAAAAATTAAAAGTTCAAGGTTTAAACACATTTTTTCACTTCTTCATGTGTTCTATCACTACATAAGTAAGTGTACACAGATGTGTTTTTTCTTTGAGTATCTTCTCTATGATACACATTTTTTAAGATGGTTGCAAATTGACTGTTGCCTTTTATTGTTTGCTAAATCATAGGCATTTACTATTTAATATTTTCCTTCCACTCAGAAGCAGCCTAACAGTTATGGCGTACAAATCTGCGGGCTGAAATCATAGACCATGTGGACCATTAATTCACGGATGGTAGTTAAATGTGTCTAGAACCTTTGTGAGGTTCATTTCCTTGGTGTGCTCATACTATCTGTGCTAATTTTTTAGAATCCTAAACTAACAAGAAAGCTCGACTTGCAACAGCAAAAAATGTACCAAAATTTTTGGAAGAGTTCTGTAAAAGCAGAGATGTCCAGACATGTCAGAGTGGAAGGAGATGTGGAACTGTCCATTGTACACATCCATGAAAATTTAGAGATGGACAAGAACCTGGAAGCTACCTTGTCCTAAGAGAAAAGCCAAAAGACAGGACATGCTGAATTTGTTTAGTGTTTGTGGTGAGGTGGAAGCAAAATTGCTGGTTAAGTGCTTTTGTGATTAGGAGCACTTACCAAATCTGAAGGGTGGTCTGTAGATGCTCTTGAAATTGAAAGGCAACATTTCCTTGAGAAAGCCACACACAACAGTTCTTCAAGTATTTGGAAGACTCTTCCTATCCCTTCTGTGAACACAGACAGAATGCTGAAACCAGGTGATAAATAAAGAAGACATCGCATGACTCTAACCTACTGTGAATGGGGTAACTGACATAGAGAGGGTGGAATAAAGGGATGGGTCTTTTTCTCCAAAGTACCTATGGTCTTGTTAAATATTTAGTGCATAAATAGACTGACATGCAGCAAACAGAACATTTTCTCGGTCTTGAAAACCTCAATCCAAAGTGCTGTGAACAGTGCCTTAATTGTGGATAATGTACAAAGGTATCAGCTCAAATAACCCCTATTGACTTTCTTCTGTAAAGAATACTAATACTGAAAATAATAACCACTTTTTTACTCCTCATAGTCTGCTCTATGTTACTGCCTACACAAAGGTGAACATATGATGGAGTTAATTCACTCATACCTCTACAAGTTTCTGCTACTGATCTACAGGATTCAGGTATCAGGTTTCCTGGACTCCCAGATACTTTTAGTAGCACAGTTTGTTTGGATTTGTCCATATTTTGTCTAAAAAGAACCTGGCTGCGTCATGGAAAATCTGGATAAATTTTTTGGTATTTTAAGAGATACACCTCTTTACAGCAAATGCAATCAAATATATGCTCATCTGTCGCAATGCTTTAGGCTTCCTCTCATTATTCATTATGGCAAAAGGTATGTGTCCTGGTTCCAGCCTGGACAGGGTTAATTTTTTGCAATAGCTGGGAGAGGGCATGGCTAGGGCCCAGTTGTTATTGTTTACCACCTTATGTCTTTTTAGGGGGTGGGAGGAAGGGACTCTCACTTCCAAGGAGACGGAATTCTTTCTGGTTGAGAAAATGTGGCAGAGGAGTCATCAGGTATTGTTTTATTTATTGTTGTGGGCTTTCTGTGTAAATCCTTTTCTTTTCTTATACCTTTTGTTATTAATATTCTTGCTGTTATTGTTTGTTTTTCTTATCTCATTGCTGTTTCCAGTAAATGGTTCTTATCTCAACCTGTGATCTTTGTCTTTTGTGCCTCCAGGTGGAGTGGGGGTGGGAAAATGGCACATGGTTTTAGTGAGAGCACTAAATTGGAGAACACCATTCCTAAACCATGACAGTGAGATACAGTATAAATTTCTCGTATCATCAGGATCTTGAGGTGAGTTGAGCCCCAGGGTTTAATTTAAAGTATGAGCTGCAAAATGAGCTTCATAACAGATTGAATCACCAATTTAAAGAAATAACCTTTTCTAGAAACAGACCAATTATCCTTGGGTGCTGGATAGTCTACTCTTGGCAAGTGCATGTAAGCACGTAAAAGGAGAAAAGAAAGGATGTCTGCTTAAGTTTATATCAATGATTCCTTGTGGGCCTACTATTTCTAACTTTTTTTTTTGGCATAAATAGAAAGTCTAGTCATTAAAATAAAGTTCACCAAACTGAAAAACTGCTACGATTTTAACATCTATCTTCAGACAAGGTAGACATTACTTAATCTACAAAAGCAAAATCACAAAGGAACTTTTAAACCTTATTTCTGCAAGTACTTCTGAAATATTTTGCAAAAAATAGCTTACATGCAAATTTACCACAAATCCATTATAACCAATTACTGTAATACAGCCTTAAACACTTGATACATACAAAATCAGTTTTACAACCATGCATGGAAAAATGCACAGTTGAATGCTTCAGTTGCACATGCAACAGTAACAGTTATTGCAGTTATCATATAGTTCAGGAAGTTCTACTATAATCAGGAGTTCATGCACATGGCTTGCTACTTAAATACTCAGACCCATGATTTGGTACACAGACAGTAGCTAACCACATTAGAATCAGCCTACAAAGTCCCTGTGCAAAAGTGCCCTTGAAACTTCAAGACCAGAATCCTTGATACAAGCCCAAACTAAAAAGCTATTACAGTTGAATGAAAAATGTAAGGAAACTTGAAAAACATAAAGGATAATTGTCTTTACAAGATATTTCAATTTAAGATCAAATCTATATTTATGAGAAAACTCATACCAGCTCGCAGGTTGATTGGCTGAAAAAACAGAAGGGTATAGAGGAAGAGGAGATCCACCAGCTGCTCAGAAGTTTAAAAGAAAATGCTAAGCTGAGAACTAATTTGCAGTTGAAAAATAAAATATAAAAAACCTAAACAATGAAGGAAGCTGCAGATACTGTACATATGTGAAGGTAGGAAAAAATATATACATTATGGACTGGGGGTCAATTTATGTCTATTTATTCCCAAATGGTATTATATTACTTCCAAATCAATATACTGCCAAAAAGACAGCCAATGTACAGATTGCAAGAGAGAAGAAATGTGAACTAGGAGACCTGTTAATTACAGTTGTGATGGCGGCACTCCGATGACAAGCATCTGCAGAAGACTTAACCAACTATCTAGCGTGTCTGGTACTAAAAGATTAAAGTGGTCAATTTTGAGAGTAGTGAAGGCATGGAGAAATGCAATAGTGACAGTCTGTGAAGAAAGATCTTTAATCTCATGATATGTTTGAACCGTATTGAAATTACATTCTATCCATACATTCAAATATTAAGTTCATCAGATAACTTGCTTTCTATAACAGCTCCTACTTTCTTTTGTGTAAGAGGATGAAAGTTCTGCAGCTGAACAGAAAGTTTCGTATGAAGTTAAAATATGTTTTCTTTAGTTGCAATGAATAGCATTTCTTTTTTATAAGGGAATGGTTGCAGTTGGATGCTGGCTATCCTTATTACAGACTATTGGAAAATATCTTGATAAAGAATTATGATAAATTACAGAATTATCAGAAAATGTTGATAGAGGTACACTAAAATAAATGCCAATGAGAAATAAAAGAATATTGACTTCATGAGACCCAAATAGAATTTTATTCATTGGCTAATAAGGAATTTAAAAATTGTGTATAATAGGTCTCATAATGATTCTAGGGTCAAGAAATTTACTATAATGAGATCTAGTTTGATTGGGAGTACAGAAATTTTTGAAATAAGCACCATACACCAGAGGAAAAATATTCCATGAAATTACTGTCAGGAGAGTGAAAATTAGTTTTTTTGTTCAGGGGACACTTTCTTTTCACCTCCACTAAAGAAAGAAAGTTGAAATAAATAAAAGCCATCAGGAACAGAGTAAGTCTGAAATGTGGAAACAGAACTGAACAATCTCATGTCCATCTCTTTGAGGACGGGGCAAAAGACTTTTTTGCTATGCCAATTCCTGAAAGCTGCTGCTTTGCATAAAAATAGGCAATGGCATAGAAAGATATTCTAGATTTGCTGAAGGGACAGACCAGCCTTAGAGTCTTACCGTACAACAGCAGCCTACTGTACCACTTACATGCGAAGAAAATACTTTGGTTCTCTTTATTATGTCTTGTACTGTCATTTTTATCCAACTGACCATTAGACACATATCAGGACAATTATATAAACATACAGAAACACAGAGATAAGGTTAATTAGAGGACTAATATTTGTTTAATGGTTACTCTATAGGAAGATGAAAGTGAGGTAAGTGTCTAAAGAGACTCAAAGTGCCAATGAATCTAGAATTAAATCAATTTTGGAAATAATTGCTCTAAGATTTTTTTCTTATAGGACTGGTTTTGGAATGGTACTTTCACTGAAACCACCGATTGAATATGAAATGCAATGTTTGACCATTCCTTTTAAGAAAAAATCACCAGCAGTACCTCACAGGCATCTGTTTACATCCATTATCATCAAATTATAGTAAAAAAGTGTGGGGATTATAGGCTATGCCCACAGGTGAAAAGGTGTCAGTGTAAACACTGTAATATTATTCGAGGACAATTTTAGAATATTTTAACTGCAATATTTATTCACAATCTTTCCAGGAATATATAAGAACAGAAGGAAAAGCCAGAAGTACCTTTTTTTCGTTGTTCAAAATTAGGACCTCTGTGGTAATAATGAAAGTGAGAATGAGAAAAGCCAAGCAGAGCAATTGTGTGGTCCTTTCATGTGTAAATGAAGGATGAAAAAGAGGGAAGGAGATGAAAAAAAGACAGAAAGAGAACTGTAAAATACATTCTGATACATTATGTAAGTCTCATTTGAAGGGTCCGAAGACTTATTTTTAAGTTCTAAGCCTGGACAGTTCAGGATGTCCAATACCTTTGCATACTAAATGGAAAACAAAAAATCTAGTCGCTGGATGTAAATGGTAATGAAACACTGGAAACTTCTACAAGTGAAGTACATAAAGGGTATATTAACACGGAAAATATGAAGAGTGTTTCACTAATTATGATAATAACTTTGTTGTTTGAGTACTAATATGTTAAATATAGTGTCCTGTGCCTTTGAAGAAACTAGGGACAACAATCCAGTTCTTGATTAGTTATGGCAGCCCACTGTCTCCCCAACTGATTTTTTAGAATGAACTCTCTTGACATCTGTCTGTATAGTTATTAGAAAATCAGCAAGTATAGAGGCTTCTAAGTTTTCCAGCTGATCCACATGAATTGGTATCTTACTGTATTTATTGGTACATGCTGTGATTACAGCTCTGAGGAGGTAATTCTCCTAAAACATTAAGTATGTTCATATATCATCCATGAAGCATTTCAGGATATAAAAATTTGCACTATTTTACAAAAACTAAACCAGACCACTAATATTTCACTGCACGAACTCACCAGGTTACATTATTAATGATACAGACTTGTACTACCTAATGCCATCCCCTTCCCCTCCTTCAGTTGTGCTAGATATTTATCTGATCATTTTTAAGATATAGTCCAAAAATTGAGCAGATGATTTTCTCATATGTGCAAGGCAAAAACACACTCTATGAGAGGGTATGAACAACATGGGGTTTATATCTATCAGCAACTAAAAATTTCGCCCTTTGTGGCTCTACAGATACTTTACCTAGTAGTTTTTGAACTTCCATCTTATTTTGTAATGCACTCCTCCTAAGTCTTATTTCAAGATCTCATTTCTAAATACTTTGCCTGATCTCGAAAAATGTCTTCTAAACAATGGCTTCAAACCAGATAGAACACATGGCATTCTATGTGAGACTTCATGACTACTGTTTCAGATCACAACCAAATTATAGGAAGAAACACACACTGTCCACTATTAACTCTTAAGAGTTTTGGGGTATGTTTTTATCCAAACATAACAAAACTAATTTTTGGATAATAATAGCTTTATTAAAATATAAACGAGTTATAAAAATTTGTCTTAAAATATCTACTTGAAAAAATTTATATGTCCAAATTTGTTCCTATGGTTTTTTTGGTAGAGCTCCTCTGTCCTCTATTTAGCAACACCAGAAGATATTTACACACTTTGGTCTGTTTCCTTTCCCCACCATGAAATTAAGTTTAACTGGATGGAAAGGAAAATGAATTCCTTTCATTTGAAAAACTACATATGAACTGCTGTAGACTTCTAGTAACCTCCTTTCTCTCTATCTGAAGATAATTGCTAATTGTAAAGTTAATTAGCTAACACCTTTAAATCCTAGGGTGGACTTGAATGAACAGATTTGTATATTTTTAAAAAGTCAGAAGTAAAACTGTCAGCTAATTTACCTTGTAACTGAAGTATTATTCAAACAATTTTCTACCTTAAAGAGAATAGTTTGTTGTATTTCTAAAGAGGATAAATATTAGATTAAATGTTTTGACTATTTTTCCTCCTGTCTGCTGATACAAACAACTGAATAAACTCAAACCTGTAGCTGCATGTTTTTGATAATGCCAGGAATTTGTAAGTTTAAGGCATGACAGCTGATGATGCTGTAGAAAAATGGAACAAGCTGGTAAATGATTACATTAACTATGCAAATTTTTTCCATATCTGTACTATATTGTCATTTATAATTAAAAAAATGAAAAGATCAGTAGAGTTATGCTCATTAAAATGAGAGTTTCTATTATTTGGTTTTAAGGTTGTGTGGGTGCATGTTTGAATGAACTCAATTTCAAAAGCTCAAGAAATATGGCAGTGAAAGTTTGTTTCTTTATTAAATGTTCTTCCATGCTTTTAAACACAAAGTTAAAGTACTGCACTCCAGCTTAAGGCTACACACATTCTTTTAAAACTGTGATTTAGAACAAAGTTGTTTGTGCAACTGTAAGAAAAAAAAGTTCTTTAATTTCTCCAAATTATATCATTGGATAGTTCTTCAGTGGTCAAGACACTCATTCTAGTTGCACAGAATTAAGCCCTATATTGTTTTAGATAGCCAGGTTTTATTTTATTTGCTTTATTTTTATTTTTAATGATATCAAGAAATCATCCTAAATATGAACTTATGTCAATATTTAAAAAAGAAGTGCAGCTTCTAATTAACATTATGCAAAAACAAATAAAGTGTTACTCTCTGCATCCTAGACCAGTAATTCAAGTAATGGATGGCAACATCTTATCACTGTTACTTCTGAAGCATTTGGCTAAGAAGAGGGAAAAAAAGAAAATTTAATATTTTTTATATTTGATGCTGGTGAAAGTCTAACCATTTTAATTTCTATCTAACATTCAGCTCGACATATTCAAAGAATACGAAATCTCTTTTCTCCTCCCCACATTTTTACCTTTATTATGCCTTGCTTTTCACTATCACTGCCAAATTTGCAGAAAATATTTCATTTTTAAAAACCTTCTCTTCTGCATTCTCATAAATGAACTTAATCTGTTTGAACTCACTTATGCAGTATACTGGAGTAGGTAAAGACATTTTACAGGGCTCAAAGATCGGGTTTTGTTTATTGTTTTTTGTTCTTTCGGTTTTTTGTCTGTTTTGTTTTTTGTTCTGTTAGTAAAGAATCAGTCAATCCTGCCATAACCAGATCTATGTACAAAAATTAAATGTTATTTTCTACAATGGAAAATAATTGTGAAGAAAAGGAATATGCACCTGCCTTAGTAATAATGTACCTAGACAGAGTTAATACGACATTTTTAGTTCCTATTCACATGTAGAGAAAAACTTGCATTTTGTGAGTTCCAAGCGCTCCAAAATGAAGGACTAAACCTGAAAGTCACCGTCTTTTCCAACCACTATGCCATGTCACTGAATTTGATGAAAAATTTGCCTTTCAATTGTGTTACATAAAATCAAGGACTAAGTTCTGTTGCATTCAAGAATAAATGTCTGATGAAAAAATATACTTCACAGATTACATAAAGAAAAATAAGGATATATAAGCCAGCTAAGGTAAAGAAGAAACTGACAAAGACTTAATAACTTTCATTTATTTCACTTATGACTTTTTGCTTTTGGACTAGATATTTTATGATTTCTGGTTATAATTAAGTGAATACTTAGAATATGCACAGAAACTGGAAAACAGACTGACTAAACTGCTGTTTGGTACACCTAACATTTACAAAAGTTTAGCTTTTTCTCTCCCTCTGTGAGCATCACTGCTGTTTTAAGATGAAGTCAAAAGCCTTTGCCTAGCTGACAAAGCCTTTGTGAAGTTTAGCTAACTAATGTAAGGCACAAAGAAAATGTCATATATATATAAAAGCCTATTAGTATGAAAGAAAAGGAGCTCTGAACAAGCAGTGGACTTTGAAATGATTTTTCAGACTTTTTAGGATCATGAGGCATGTAGTAAAATGGGTTGCATTTGCCATCCAGTCATTTAATGTTGAGTCTAAGCAGCAGATATCCGTATATAAGCATGTGCTGGACAGGAGCGGGCTTGAGTTTGTTATTTTACCTTGCACTGATAAATGCCCCCTTTTGCACAGAGAACATTTAATCCTTCTTTTAAGTCTGTCTTCCTGTATTTTTCAATCATCTGCTTTCTCCACTTACGAAGCATTTTCAGCTAGTATGTTTCACATCAGTTGTTTTGGGGCATATTGCTATCTGGTTTTATCTGCTAGAAATACACATAAGATTTATGTGGGATCTCTTTATTTTTGAGTGTGTTTTCCATAAGAACAAGTGGAAAAAAAAAAGTCTTGTTTATAAATCTGCATTACTCTTTCAGATTACCAACAACCTTCTTACAAGCCAAATCTGAACCTTGGCTTCAAGATAAACAAAATAGAAAAGATGTTCAAAAATCTGACCTTATAATGGTATTTTTATGGTACATTGGAAAAAAAGTAGTTTAACATAGCATGGAAAGAAACACTCTTTTGGAAATCTGATTTTGTTCATCCGGTCTGTAAAATGTACAGTCACAAAAGTAAATCATGCAAAGTAAGAGTAGCTGAAACAGTTAAGATCAACAATGCAAGATATAAGAAGGAGGGTAGTTTGAGCAAGAAAAAACTCAAAAAATCAGAAACATTCATTTGAATATTTTCCGATTTGTCTATTTTTACTAAGAAATAAATAAATACTGAAGTCCATTGGGTCCAAGTCATTATTTTCTTAATTCTAGAAATAAAACTCTTTAACTTAGTTCAAAGAATACCTTAGTA
>VXBT01003552.1:669732-779848 GCA_013400235.1 Oriolus oriolus | reverse complement strand
CTGCCAAGAGGTCGCTGTGGCACAGGACAAAAGGAATAAGTAGAAATTCAGGACAAATTAAGATAATTAAACATTCTTGCATTGATATTTGATAGTATCTTGATTGTCTGACAGTAAGACCACTCCACCTGGTATGATGATTCTGAGTGCAAACAGTATAAGATGCTTATGGTTGGGTTAAGGAAAATGTAATCCTATTATATTACTCACATTCTAGGAATCAAAAGTTCAAAGCCTTTTAAGTTGAAGGCTGCATCTAAATTATTTTGTTTAAACATGTTGTCCAGCAATAAACATTCTCCTTTAACATCGGAGATGTTTTGTTGTATTTGGTATACATCAGCAATGCACTGCACAACACATTCATCCTATGTATAAGGGGAAAGAAAAGTTCTTCTTTGCTGTCTTTATATTTCCTTTTCATTCTTGTAACATGTAGAGTTCATTGGCTCTTGGGCTCTTCAGGTAGCAGATCTGGTTTCTAGAATATTTAGTCTGTCTATCAAATTCTAAATAATTCACTTGCACAGAATGCCTCATCATCCCTGATAATTTCTCTGCACCTTTCTAGTTAAAGGATTTTCTTTTTCAAGTGGAGCAGCCAGAGCTATGCATAATATTTAAGGTGTGTGATAATAACAGTTGCTGCTAAGTACAAAGGTTTTTTTCTGAATTATTCTCAGTTTCTTTCTCAATGATTTTTCCCACTGAATTGTTTTTTTGACTTCTGGGGAAAACTGAGCTGACATTTTGAGAGATAAGCAACTGTGGCTTTGAATTCTCTAAGTGGTAATATGTGATCTAGAGTCCACCACTGTCTATAGGTACAGTGATGACTAATCATATCTTTAAGGTTGACTCCTTTTAGTGAAAAATAAGAATGCCCCCCTGGCCCCAGGTTGTTCTCCACGCCATCAAATGATGACTTACCTCACACAGAAACATCTTTGTCTGGCCTTTCTAAATTAAACTAATCTTACGTACTGTTTATGATTTATCACAAATATAGAATATAAACTGCTGGTCTTTTCTGCTTCAAAGTTTCACAATCCCATCTTTCATTTCCTGAATTATTACATTGCAATAGAAACATTGTGTATTCAACACTATATTTTTAGTAATTTAAAGAGAAGTAATATTAAGTTTTATTTTGCTATTATCAATCACTAAGACATTAACTTTCATTTTATAATTTAGTACAATAGCAGAGTGATGTCTGAAGTAACCAGCTTCTTTGATCCCTCAACAAACAAGACAACAATTACAGACAGGAAATTAAAATTAACTGTATAGACTCATTGCACAATAAAAAACGGTATTTATTCAACCTACCTAAATAACTAGAAGTATTGAAGTATTATCCAGTGCTAAGTAATACATATTTAAAAAAAAAGAAAAAAACAACTTATTAGAACCCATGGGAGGAGGAATTTTTGTACTTTAGGAAATAACCAAAGCAATTATTAATTCAGATCAGGTGAAATTCATAACCCAAAAAGATGTTTTGGCCAAAGATGAAAAGCAGTCTTCACATACAGAATACTATGCATGCAAGCTTTAACTGAGTGTCTTTCTTATACCCTGCTTTTAAATCAAAGGTGAGAGCTTGAATACACAGGCAGAATAGAATATAAATGAAAAGCAGAAGTCTGTGATATTGAAGCTGATGAACCTACCCAATAGGATTTCAAATAGAAGAACAATTGAAAAGCCAATTGTGTTGTGTTTTGGAGAAAATAAACAACTTTATCTGCCTTGGAAGGGATAGGAAAACATCAGCCAGAAGGACACTTCTGAACACAGAAAATTTCAGGGTTTTATAGCTAAATGAGTATTTCTCATGATACACAGCAGCAATGTGGATATTCATAGAGGAATTTAGTGACATGTGGAGGGAAATGAAAGTGAAAAATTTCTCTTGAATGTTCTCACAAATAAACAGAAAAAGATCAGAGCCCTAGATTAGGTGGCAGAGGGATAAGAGCCTAAATTTAAGAAACACAGGATATTCATTACAAAATATTTGATGATTCTAATGAATTTGTCATATTTCTAAGAGAAAATTCCCATTGATCAATTAGTAAAGAAATTGGAAGGCCTAAATTAGTCAGAAAATTGAAGACTTGGGCCAAGGTAATCATGGTTCCATAACTTTCATATACAAAATCTTTTGTTGCCAAACTTAGACTGAAGAAAAACCAGATATGCAGACATTTAGCAATTCCTTATACCAGTGATAAAGGAAACTTGGGATGTTTGTGGGTTTGTGGGTTCAGAGCAATATGTTATGTTTGATATAACTGAATTGTGGCAGAATTTTTCTAGATAGTAGATAGTTACAGCTGCCATACCTATTGGGCTATAACAAGAAAAAGGGAATAGCATATTTGCGTAAAAGGTACCATTGCTTCACAGATGATTAAGGATCACAATGCCATTAAAGCATTTAACATTTGACCTTTATAAAAGTAAGTGCTATTGTACTCTGAGAAATACTAACATCTGAAGGAAACTTGGTCCTTAAGAATCTATCCATTTTGTATATTATAATTCTGTATAAGCTATTTGACATGAGTTACTGAGAGCATTATCTGTAGAATGGTATTGTAGAATGGTATACTGGGTAGGAAATTAATAATTTCTTACTGCAAGGCTTGCAGGCAGCAAGGGCATTTTAGTAGTGAACTAATTTTTGGCAGGCATCAAAAAGTTATCACTGATATGAATTTTGCAATTAAAGAATCTCAGAATATTCTGAGTTGGAAGGGACTCATAAGAATCACTGAGCCCAGCTCTTAAGTGAATGGCCCATATATGGAGTGAACCCACAACTTCCGTGTTATTAGCACCAAGCTCTGACCAACTGAGAGAATCTCAGTGACATTGCTTAGTCCAAATTGATTAGGATCTTGACCTTGTATGCTTGACGTAAATACTTGAGGTAGTTGGTAATGTGTACAGGTTTGCAAATGTGTAGACAAATAATTTCATTCTAATTGTTTTAATAGGCTGCTATAAAATTATATCTATTTTACCACAAAACTATGAGTTAGTTTAGACCAGTTGAGCTTTAATTCAGCTAAATAAACTGAGAGATTGAAGGTATGAAACAGACATTAACTTGGGCCTCCCTTGAGACCAAAATTTAGCAGGAAGAGCTTGAGTGCTAAGTAGCAAATCAATTTAACATTTACTCTTTATAGATTGAAATAAGATTATTATATTTCACTGTTTTATTTAAATTAATATTATTACTAGGATTAAAAAAGAAGTTGCGAAAAAATCTCACTAAATTCCTCTATGTCTAAAATTTTACTTATGAGGGAGACTTTCCTCTGCAGACTTTGAAATTCTTCTTAAAAGACAATAAAATTTCTGATCCAGAAAGCAATTTTTCTATGTCTTTAAAGTGATCCATAATTTTTTTTTTTTCTAATCTACTTTTCCTCTCTTAAACTTGTTCTTTCTTTTTGTGTTTGTGCACAGTTTTTATCACTGTACCAAATGACTCTGCCAGGTTGTAGCTATATTTCTTTCTTCTTTATTTCCTCACTGTGCTATGTGATGAAGTTGTTGAACAACTCTCACTTCATCTGTTACTGTGAAAGAGTTACTTTTCATGAAAAAAATTGCTTGAGGTCTAGTGATCTGCAAGGTCATGATCAACAGAAATGGAGGTCTGTAAGAATTTGATGTTGAGGCATTAGATAAGATTGCGATATGTACAATTTTTTATGTTTGTATATATATATATACACATAGATATTTATATATAAATAAATTATCTGGTGAAAAAATATATATATATGTATGCCTTAAGGGAAAACTGGTGCTGGTATACTTGACCAAAATAATTAAAATGAAAAATTATTTTATGAAAATGAGATATAAAAATTCATGTGTCTAAAATTATGTGTTTAAAATGCACATAATCATTTGGGGAAACAGTTAACAAAGCTTAGAATTTTAAATGTTTTAAGAACAAGTAACACCATAGATCACATATATTCATTGCTAGATACTGAAAACATTTCAGAACTCTTTGATAAATGCTTCTATGCAGCATCTGAATCAAAAAGAGATGAATATAGATTCAACATGATCCTGTAGCGAAGAAGTGAAGACATCATGGCTAAAGTTTACAAATTAACTTGTCCATATAATGTATGCCAAAGACTCTTAAAAGAGCATCTGAGAATTCTCTGAATCTCTAACATGAATAATTAATACAGTGTGAAAATTGAAAGAAATGCTAGAGAATAAGGTACAGGGGGTGACTCTAGGAATTATACACCAGTAGGAATGTGACATTAGTCCCTAAAATATACTAACTGCCATGTGTTTAAAGTAAAGTAACAGATTTTTTACCTTTTTGCATTGTATTTCAATCAACCATTGGAACATGTTGCCCGAAGACCCTGTGGAAGCCATCCTTGGAGACTTTCATGACCTGGCTTTGGCAAAGATTCAGCAACTGATCTGAATTCATTCAGCATTTACCATGGTTCAGGTGAAGATTAGTCACAGTGAGTAGCTTGGGGATTGCTCACCCTTTCTCCTTACTTACTTGCTAATTCATAGACAAGGAAGGACAGAAGGCAGAAGGCAGAAGGCCATTCATCAAGGTACTCTTCTGGTGAGGAATTACTCAAGTTAGGTGTGGAGGAAACCTATGAAATTTGAAATTTTACTCATGAAACTTGGAGGAAAGCATTTATTCACAATATTCAAAACCAACAACTCAGATAAAACTGTGACACTGATAAAGAAGCAGCAAGGAAATGCTTGCTCTGTTCACATGAATGGTTCTGTAACAAATGAGAACATAAGTGAAACAGGAGATGGGCGCATACAGTATCTCCCTCTTACAGTAGTAGTGCTAATCATTGTGTAACCCTTTAATTTTAAAACCAGAAAGCTCTTCTGCTTAATCTTTCGAAAGACCATATGTATGCTTTCTTAAGACATGTCTTTTTGGGGTCCTGCCCCTTCTTTCTCTATGGACTGCACATCCAATTATGTTCTACTTGGAAGAGTTGGAAATATCGTTTGAATCCCTCCAGGATGACTTTAATCTTCCACTCCAGGTTTAGTTTAGTGCTTTCACATCCAAGATGTATTCTGGTCCTTCATCTTCACTTATGTGGCTCCAATGCCTCTTTGTGTCAACACATACTTAACTGCCAAAATCTCTGTGAGGCATAAAACTCTCTCTTCTTTCCCCTGCTGCTGTTGGTAGCGTGCACACATCTGTGTGTTTTTCAAGGTGAAATCTTCCTCTTGGGAGATTCTCTCCGAATTGCCCTGGTCTTTAGCAGACCTACTTAATGCCATTAACTTGATAGAATAAATGCACTCGGTTAGATGAGGTACAATTGTCTCATTTTTGCACCTTCGTGCAAACAGTAGTTTTGTGTGACTCAGTTTCAGGTCCCTTTCTGAGATACTGTACAGTGGGAAATCAGGTTCTATGGTTTCCTTGTGTGCATCAGATTTTAAGAGTAAAGAACTTATTTACTGCAGATGCTGTTTTGTGTGCCTGTTCACAGATATCATTCATATTCTGGGAAGTGTCTTCAGAGATCCATAACCATAATTTGTTTTGCTATTTGGATTGCTCATACAATGCAGTCTCTGATTTGCATGCAAAAGTCATATAGCAATATCCCTTTATGCATTGTTATCATTACTGGACTGCTTTGGTTTGGAGCATGACAAATAGAATGACTTTGCTTAGACTTGAGCCAATGGTTTGGTAAAAGACGTTGTCTAAATCCCCATTAAGAAGAATAAGTGAACACCATAAGGAAGTCTAAGTGTTCAAGGCAGTGAGATAAATCTTCCACTTCTCCTCAGTAACAAAACTGTATTTGCTACAACTCTCCATTAACTCAAGGCAGAGATGATACAGGCTTATTAATACACACTGGGAATTCATGCAGATGACACAGTTTTTCTTTTCACAGTTAAAAATGTTTTCTTTAATTTCAATTGCCCTTGTTGTGTCAAAAAATATATTTTTTAAGATATACATATCTGTAAATCTTATACATTATGTATTATTTATGCTGCTCTTATCATAAAAACTAACTTGGTATGAATGCATATCCACTTAAAATATCTTTATTTTCATCTCAAAGCAGAGCTATATAATTTTAATTGCATTCATGTTGTCTTTGGTGAGATCAATAGCAGTCTTAATTTACTAACAGAAAACTTTAAAAGACTTCCCATGAATATTAAGTAACACAAATCAATATGTATTTGTAATTAATTACTTGTTCTAGACAACACAAACCATGGGTTTAATTTCTTGAAATGTCTTTCAAGTTCATGAAGAAAAAATTATTCTATTCTGTTTATGTTGTGTTTGTACATAATGCTATGCATAGGGGCAGGGCAACCAAAATCCATTCCCTACCTTAAATCTTGTATTTTTATGTGCCTAAGGATATGGGGCAGCATTAGTTAAAGAAAATTGTAGCCTTCCTTTTTCTCTATCAGTGAGAGATAATTCACATAAATAATAGAGAAATATAGAGGGATTTAATATAGTTCAAGAATATTGTTTGTAAGAAGTAATCTTCTGGAGGAAACTATTGTGTAGTTGGTCTATATACAGGAGGAGATAAAGGTAGTGTTTATCATATTTTCTCAGTTTCCATCTCAATAGCAGTCAGTATTGAATCTTGCCTCAAACTAAGAGCTTTTCAGGAAAGGAGTCGTTACACAGATTCCAATCAGTCATCCCATTGTAAATCTGGATTGCCTCTATTGAACTCACCAGCGTAACTGTGGAATTACTGCAGTGTAATTTGGCGCGTGCAGTATAACAAGATAAAAACCCCAGTGGCGTGATACAAAAATATATATATGCACATAAAAAATCATAATTCTTTCTGCAATGCATTTAGCAAGTCTGTGTAAAGTTGTTCGCAAAGAAGTGTGCCAGGGAAGCAGGTTAAATGATATGCACAATGTTCCAAGCTACAACTGCAGGAGCTGATTTTTCTGCAGCTGCTCGTGGTATCTGCTCACTGCACAGTAGGCAGAAGTACAGACAGTCTGAAATTACTTTAGGAACTGCAGGGAGTAATGAAAAAAGTGCTTGTGTGCAAATATTCTGTAAATAATTTTAAATGGTTCAATCAGGTAAAATCATCCAAAAGCTGCTCTTTAATATTTTTCATAAATCTATTTCTGAACTTGAAATATTTGCTTTTACCATCAACAAAGTGGAAAAATACTGTGATAAACTCCAAAGATTTCACAGATTACATTTGTCTTTCAAGAAATGAACATTTCCTCATTGATTCTTGTGTTTGTACACTCAAAATATATATAGTTATGTGATAGGATATAAATATTATTCACAGAAATTAGGATGACTGCAATTCATAGGAAAGGCAAAATTGCAAGTGATTTATACAGATTAGCCTTGGACTGTGCTTCTATAAAGTTTTCATATCATATCTGTTTTTGTTTTAGTCATGAATGTCATGACTAAAAATATCTTCTTGTTATAATAGCTTCCCTAGGTAAAAAGGTCTGTTAACCCACATGCTCTAGTTCCTGTTAATCACTTTTGTAAACAAAATAAGGCTAAGTGGAAAGAACCTCAATTCAGAGCCTCACATAAATCTTACATATGTAAAAATGATACTCAAGAAATAGATTAGTTTTTGTAAATACAATCTATTTTAGAAAACTATTATGAACTCTTCATGTTTGAGAGAGGTCACTGACAAGTCAGACAAAATTATTCTCTTCCCTGTGCAATTTGCCAAGACAGTATTTCCTTCCAGCTTTGGGAATCCTGCCTGAAAATCAAGGGAGAAAAGATATCATAAATACACATACATGAACATTCTGGGAAAAAAAAAATGCACAATTCTTATGAACTTAACTCTAGCTACAGTGATATAAAGCTTTTTACTAATTCTTTAGCTATAAAAACAGTTAACCCCACTAGACAAACTAAAGTCACTACACCAAAAATAAACAAATTCTAGAACATTTATAAACCATTAAATATTAAACCTTGTTCTCAGAGTCTTGAAATCTGCTGTTTGTTACCTCCTGCCCCTGTGCCAAATGCAAATATGCACAATGTTCACTGGCCAGTAGCCAGTATCCCAAACAGCTATCCACTTGTTAAATTATATGTGGCATTTTGTAACTGATAGGCTTGTCTGCCCAGTCTGCTTCTAGGAAACTGTCCAATGAAATATGTATTAAATAAGAAAATATTGTATATTGTGCTCTAAGCGGAGGGAGTATAAATGAAAGAATTGAAAAATATTCTGCTGTGTTGTAAATGAAGCTGGTGGTACATTCCAGCTGAAGGAGAACTAACCTTATTTCATTATTCTTGTTTAAAACAAAAGATTTCTATTCACTCTGTTTATTGTGCATCTCTTCTATCTTTATTAAATACTTTATACAAGTATTTAAGGATAAAATCTACTTTTATTACAAGGGTACAGGATCTTGCTTCCAGCTAACATTTACTTCAGTATGCTGTTTGACAGAAGACATTGGAATCAGCACTTGAATTTTGAAGTGGTTTACTTCAAAAAACCAAAATAGGTCTTTATACTAAGATTTATGATACCCCTGACCGGTTTTTCAGTTTTCTCCTATTTGAAATTATTGAAATTTTGGCAGCAAGAGAAGGACTGTAATTTTTAAAAAATTGTTTGGTTCTTTTGTTTGTTCAGTGTCCCCCCAGAATAAGGAAGATTTTGGGGGGCTGCTTAACAGTTAAAACCATTATGAATAATTATTTTTAAAATTTTCATCACCATTTAAAATAAATATAATGTTTTCAATAAATCAAATAAATCAAGAGTAATTGGTTTGCTCAAGCATTTGTCTTTGATCATCATGATGGCCTAGAAAAAAACAAGCTAATGAGAGAGACAAAAACCTTCACTCCAAACACTGACAGATGTTTGAAAATATTGCATCTGAACTTTGTGGATAATGCTGCTTTTTCTTTAACAAGCCTAAGCTTTGTTAGACTATCTGTAGTGAAATAAATGAATCTTTAAATGTTTTGCATGTAGACCAAGACTGTGGAAAAACTTTCCTGAAGTTAAATGCAATGCAGCTGATGCATCATTAGAGAGAAAGTTGCAGACTGATACTGCACATTCTGTTGTCCTTGAAAACAGTGTTAAGACAAAAAGGCTGGGTTTTATGGGTCTGGCTTTGATTCCTTGTTTTTTATCATTACATTCTTGACATATTTTCTTTTTTTTTTAATGGCATGCTATACAAACAAGATAGGGGATAACCTAAAATTGTTCTAAAACTTGCTCCAATCTGCTCTTATTATCCTAAGATAAACGTGGCATGACTTATCCCTGTTCCACTCATAACACTGAGAAGACGACCCTTCGCATGGTTAATAACACCGTGAATAGTTAACATACTGCAGACCCACTACCTAACCTGCTGCTTCAAACTTGCTCGTGTTTGTAAAGTTGGGATAATAGTGCAACTTGTAAGAGAGTATGGTTTAATAATACATTCTAGATGCATGCTGTTGGCCATGTTTCCTATGACAGATTCAATGGCTTAGTTGCAAACATGTTTAATAATGCATTCCAGCACAGCAATCAGACATGTTTTCTGTCACAGATACATGGGCTTAATTGCAGTCACTTTTTAAAGAAACATTTTTTCTGCATATTGCTGTCTGTGTACAATAAAGAAGAGGGTAGTGTCCTACCATATATTTCCAGAAAAAGGAAGACCACTCACTGCATAAATTCACTCCGTAAAATAGATTATAAAGAAGTTACTACTGTGCTTTTCTTAAGTGTTTTGTTTTCTATACTGCTTTATGTCAGTAGCTTACAGATTTTCTTATACTTGTTAAAAAGATACTGATAAACACAAGCTTACCTAACATACAGAAACAAGACAAACATCTTTCTGAAAATGCTGTATCATGATGTGCTGTTTCCCATTGAAGCAATCTTTAATTACAATGAATGATGCTTGGGAGATAGGTTTATTACCATGTGCAAGTTCACTCATTTCAAGTAAATTCCTTTCTGACGAAACAGACATATTTCAAAATCTTTCAACAAATAAAAGACCATGTCTGAAAATACCTAGGTTTCTGAGGAATCCTGGAACTGTCACAAATGACTACCATGGCCGCTGGGATGTAATGAAGTCAAGTGAGTCTCTGGCTTCAAACAGAAATTCTAACTTTTTCACATGTAATTCTTCTTGGAACTTGAAAAAAAAAAAAGAAAAACTTTGGCTTTCACAAGCATGATTTTTAATACTATTTTAATCCATATAATTCTCAAGACAAGTTGTACTAGTTTGAAAACAAACAGTGGGAGACACCAAGTCAGAATAACAATTTAGTAGGAATATTAAAAACAAAGGCAGAAAACACTGGTTTAAACTGACAGAGTCAGGATACAACCTGACACCCTGTGAGTCAGGGTGGCAGTAGCAGTTCAATAAAATGGTGGCTGCAGTCCTCCTGAAGTGATGGATGTGGTTCTGTTGGAGCGGTGATCCTGTAGAAGGGTCTGGTCTTCCTCAGAAGGTCCAGTGGTGGCTGTGTGGCTCCTGTCCTCTGGGGATCCAGTGGAAAGGCTCTGTGATGTTCCAAACCTCCGAGTGTACACAGATGGGAACGCTCAGTTCCTCCTCCTGGGCAGATCATCTCACAATGGGATGGAGTCATGAGGCAAGGCACTGATGGGCCCATTAACAGGAGACGGTCCCGAGGGAGGAGGGAGGGAATACTGCCCCACCTGGTTTCAACAGCTCATGAAGGTGGTATTCGAATACACTGCAACACAGAGCACAGGTGCAAATGTTCAAACTGAAAAACTGAACATGAAAACTAAAGAATATCAAGTGTAGAGCAAAAAGGTTTTGCTGGTGACTGGTGGGGCATAAGATGGTGAATTTCTGCAAACAGCTGTACTGAGACGCGACATCATGGAGCTCGCTTCATCCTCTTCTTTGTTGAAAGGAGAATAATACAGGCAAAGGCAAGGAAGAGTGTCCCACTTTTCTATGCCTTTCTGTACTGTGGCAACTGCTGTCTGTCATAACAGTATAAGTATGATTTTAGTGAACGAATATGCACATAGCTGCTTTTCAGAGAGTAACATGTTCACTTTGAGTGACACTATTATAAAAAATTTTCCATCTATATGGCAGACTGAAGCTCAACAATCACACTTTCTTTGTTCTTAGCAGGGGCTGAGTGTCATAAATTGAATGTTTTTGCTAGCTAAGCTAACATTCAGCTCATTCAAACTTCAAACACCTCCATGTAGAAGATTATATTCTGGATGGAACCACAACAGGACAATGAACTTGGACAAATTTACATATCAGCTAAGTCAAAGATCAAATAGACATATGTCTGGAGACCTGTGAGATCTTCTGAGTAATAGTAAGGAATACAAGCACACAGATCTTATTTTCTTTAAAACTCTGTACTATAGGTTCTTTTTTTTTAATTGTTCAGTTTTGCTATCAGTAGTTTACTAAGAAGCAAGATTAAGTGTAAACAAGAGTAGAATTTTCATAGCTTCTTTTGTGGATGTTGTTTGTGTTTGACAAATTATGTGTAAGTGTATGTGAGTGTGTGAGAAAAACGACAAACTAAAAATGCTAATATTTCCACTATAATTCATATATTCTTTTTCATCTTACTCATTATGTTTATAATTAAAAGTTTTTTTTCATTTTCAGTTCCAGTATAGAGCAGATATTTTTTAATGATAAATGAATCAATTTATGAGAAACAATGTAAAAGGAGATTTATATTTTATAAAATTTGTCTTTTCAGTCATCTCTTTTTTTCCCCTGAAACATTGTAAAAACTCGTGGATGCTGAATGCTGTAAGTGAAACTTGTTTTCTGATGTGTTTAATATAAGTCATTTAAACTACAGCATTAAATAATTACATTAGCTTACTTTACTTTCTGCATATGGTGTAAAGTATGATTTACAAACTCCAAGAGTGAAATGTCTTTGTTTGGGTGGTGTTTACTTTTTCCATCTTGAGAAGCTTTTTTCCATTGGGCATCTTCTTTTCCTGAGAACATAATATCCAGTTTAATGAATGCTTTCTCTCTCAGCTAAAAAATCTGCGTTTTTGGGCCTGATCCAGACAGAAGTGAAATCAATGAAAATCTTTCCATTTGTTTCAGAGGGCTTTGAGTCAAGCTTTTAGCTAAGCAGCTGTTTGGTACTTCTAATCAGTATAAATCACTCTTTTGAATGATATGCATTTTCCTGTACTATACAGCTACCCTATATAAATTTTGAATTTAATAGCAACATGTCTCCTTACAGGTGACATGCTGTTTCAATACATGTGCCTGATCTGAATATAGCTTATAATAGGGGTAATTGTTAAATATGATGAATAATTTGACTACAGTGAAAAACAAGTTCATCAAACCGGAAATGCTAAATAATACAATTTCCAGGAAGCAGCTAACACTGGTGACACTGTCATCTATTCCTGTAAAAAGCCATAATGAAAATTAAATATCTCAAATACAAATTCAGATGATTTATGTCATATGTAGCCTCTAAAATACTGTCAGGATAAATTAAAAATGTAATGTCATTTGCAGCCAACTGCACATAGTTCTACCATTAGAAATGCAGTTGAGGTTATAAATAGGTGTTTTTACACAAAGCAAATACTGTATGTAAAACAGCAGTTTAAGTTTTCTGCCATCAGAAGAAATACAGTACATCAGGCAGAAATTTTAAAATGTGACAGTAATACACTCAAAGAGGTAAAAACACCTGCATTCTTGACAATATATTCTAGCAGAAGAACATTATGTTGTCGTATTGCTAATAACACTGTGGTTCTCAAAATGGTGTGCTGTCCTGAATGATCCTAAATCAGACCAGATGTTGCTCTAACGCTCCATGAGGTAAGAGTATCTAGTAGTACATTGGATAGCACAAAAATTTTCCCAGATTAGCATAGTACTAATCTCCAGAAATAGGGGAATGGTTGAGTCCCAGATTATACATATGGCCTCATTCTGATGCCGTTCTGTTGAGATACTGTATTTCTTCCCTTCTGCTCTTGCATATGGGTTTCTTTTCTCTTCCCATGTCACATTTCTTTAATATCCTCTCCAAATTTTTGGCATGACATTGCATAGATCTTAGAAAATGAACTGCCTATACTGCAAGTTTCAGTCTTTTTTCTAATAAAAATACTTCAGACATTATATAATATGCTGAGTGTTAATCTCTTGTACTCATTGAAAAAAAATATTGCAGTTGTTTCTAACAATGCTTGCAATTAAGATGGCATGCAGAACATTATTCTGGCCTGGGAAATAAACTTTACTTTAATCGCTTAATAGAGTTAAATAGTAATTTTCTCTTAAAAATCAATGACCAATGTAATTTTAACTTATAAGCATGCTTCTGAAATTCTGAAAGACCTTGCAGAAACTCCATGCTTATTTTTTAACCTACTTGGTGGTAAATAAAATCATGTAATTCAGCTGATTTAAGAGTGACATTTGACAAAGTTAAGATATGCTAGTAAAAGAACTGACTAAGGCCATCCTGCAGAAGAGGGTTACAATGTCTGTTTGGCTTACAGCTATGATCAGTTTCCCTTCTCTGTTTTATGTCTTGGTTCGCACACAGGATCACAGGAGGGCTGAGGCTGGACGCATCTCTAGAGATATTCTCATCCAAATGTATGCTCAGAGCAGGGTCGGACAGGGCAGGTTGCTCAAGGCTATGTCCAGTCAAGTTTTGACTATCAGCAAGAATGGAGGCTCCAGTACATCTCGGGGCACCCTGTTCAGTGGTGGCTCATATTAGAAAAGTGTTCTAATAAACTCAGACAGAATTTTCTCTGTTTCAGTTTGTGCCCATTGCCTTTTCTCCTGTTGCTGAGCACTGATAAGAGCCTCTCTCTGTCTTCCTTACTCCCCCAGTGGTGTATTAATACACATGAATACTGTTCTCCTGAGCCTTCTCTTCCCAGCTCTCTCAGCCTCTCCTTACATCCCAGATGATCCAGTCTGTTAGTCATCAACAGACTACAGAAGGGCTGTTTCTTATGGTATTTCTACATAGGATCACCACATATGCTGGCATGCAAATGAGAAAGGGTCAGTCAGTGAAACAATATTTCAGCAATGTCAGAACCAGTCCTGGAGAGACAAAAGCATCACTTTGTGTCTATTGTTCAAAAATAGCATATTTCTAGACTAATATTTATTCCTGTATGACCTACTTTCAGCAGCAGCTCTTATTTCAGTAACAAAAGATTGGGATGTATGAGTAGCTCATACTGAAACTTAGTCAAGTGCCAGCTTCTCATCATCACACAGAACACAAGCAGCAAAATCAAATGTGCTTGTTGTGAAATGGTAGTGTATTCATCCCAACATACATTTTTTTCTGCATGTCTATTGCTAAGGCTTAGGCCTTTCTGTGTCACTAGAAAAACTGAACCTGGTAGGCATAATTATTGAAAAATCTCTTAGCAAAAAAAGAAAAGGAAACTGTGGAATGGAAATCTGTGGCCATGAAAGTGTTGAAAATAACTGAATTTTCAAGAACTGCAGCCTGTGTAGCATAGATTGGGAAGCACTCACAATAGCTAATTTGGTTTTGGTTAGGTGGATAGGAATGACTGACTCATCTGATGGCAGACTTCAAACCCACCTTCGTGAGGGCTTTTTGGTTTTGATTTTCTGTTCTGTTCTCTTTTTGTTATAACAAGGTAAAAGAACTTAGGGCAGATGGGAACCCACTAGAAAGTGGTTAAACGGTTTCTGAGAGTATTCTTCCATCTGTTTCTATTTTCTTATGCACATTGACTTAGTTCACTCTCTTTAAAGGGCAGCCAAATAAGAAGGAACAATTTTTTGGATCTGTTCTTAGAAGGAGATTTTTTTTTCCCTTTGGTCCAAATCCAAAATCTGCAGATACTTTCCTCAACAGCTGCAGAAATGACATAACTTGAGCATCACTATTTTTGATTTTTTAAAATAAAAATATTTTATGAAATATTGATTCTTTCCTACATTGATAAAAAAATATATTGAAAAAAATATTGATCCAGCTGCTGAAACCTATTTTACTTATAGATGGTACATGGTGGCTGTTTTGTCTTATGAACTTTTTCCTTGAACTTTTATTTTCATGCCATGTATGTGCATATGAGCCCTAACATACGTCTAATATTAATTAAACTTGTTAAAAAACTCTAAATAACTTACCATGCCACTTTGGTATGGATTGTAGGAAAATGCAACAGTACATTGTATCTTGCATATACGGAGACTAATTACTCAACACTTTTCTAATATTAGTAAAGAGACTAACTATTTAAATGGCTTAAAACTTCATTCTTCTTGTGTTTAATGGAAATTACCAAAATGAAAGTTAAAAAATCCATTAAAACAATCAGAAAAAACAGGTAACTTTACAATTTCTTATTGCCAAGACTTCATGGTACATATACACATATATATATGCTTGTGTGTGTGTGTGTGTGTGTGTGTGTGTCTTTGTAGCATGAACAGGTGCCATTCTTTTCTCATGATTTCATCACTGCATAGCGGAAAACCCTGATTTATAAGAAAAATCAAACACTGCAAATGCAAAGGCTGGGGTTTTTTTTAATGCAACTAATGCATTTTTAAGGCTGAGTGCACAGGATATTCCAAAAAGTTAGAATCAATTATATTTAATGTAGCGTGTGAATTTATAGGTTTTCTGTAAAGTCAGTAAGGGGCAGTGAAGGTAACAAAATATATTAACCCAACAAATATTCTAGATTGACCTCTTCTTGTGACTTAATGTGATATTTAGAAGACAGTCTAAGATTGAGAATACTAAACCCACACAAAATCTTTTAAATAAAGGCAGGAAAAGTCCCTGAAAATTCAACATATTCTGTAAACTGTTAGAAGTGCAAAATACAATATTTTTTTCTGTAAAAATATGTCATCTGGCAGTGTGTGGTTATGTTGGCCATTTTACTCACTCATTATTCAATTATTTAAATGTATATTGTTCTTTAATACAGAGAAATCAACACCTGTATTTTGTGAGGGGATAGTTATTGAACACTAGAATTATAATGGTATAACCTAGCTTTAGAATTGAGGGATGTTTAGCTACACATAGACTAGACTTATTGCCTCATTCTTTGTTTAGTTTTTGTTATGACAGGCTAGAAAAACCATAACTGTGGCTATTAAATAGATTTTTATTTTTAAATGAACTAATTATTAGAAACTGGTGTATTGGCTTTAAGCAGCAAAGTTTTGAAAGCAGTGGGGGTTCTAGCAGTGGGTTTTGGTGAGAAGCTGCCAGAAGTTTTCCCCATGTCCAACATCTGGCTGGAAGGTGGACTCACCACTGGCCGAGGCCAAGCTGATCAGCGATGGTGGTAGCAGTTCTAGGATAACAATTTTGAGGAACGGGTTAAAAATCTATTGCACAACAGCATCTGTAAGAGAAGTGAGAATATGTGAGACAAAGAACCCTGCTGACACCAAGGTCAATAAGGGAGAAGGAGCAGGAGGAGCTGCAGGCAGCAGAACAGAGATTCCCCTGCAGCCCGTGGTGCAGATGGCCCATGGTGACGCAGCTGTGCCCCTGCAGCCCATGCAGGTCTATGACAGAGCAGAGATCCACCTGCAGCCCCTTGAAGACCCCAGGCCAGAGCAAGAGGATACCTGACGGAGCCTGTGACCCCGTGGGAAACCTGTGCTGGAGCAGGTTGCTATCACAACCCATGGACTAGTGGATAGAGGACCTCATGCTGGAGCAGTAACAGGTTTTCTGGCAGGACTTGTGACTTCATGGGGGCCCAACAGAACTGGAACAGTCTGTTTCTGAAGGAGACTGCAACCCTTGAAGGGGGAAGGGACTGATGCTGGAAGGAACTGCTGTTCATGAAGAACCCTAGTTATGGAGGTCTGTCTCCAGTATGAGAAGACCCCATGCTGGAGCAGGGCAGCAATGTGAAGAGTCCTCCCACTCAGGAGAACAGAAAGCAGAGACGTGATGAACTGACCACAGACTGCATTCCTATCTCCCTGTGCCATTGAGAGGTGAGGAGGTAGAGAAAATTAAGAGCGGAGTTAAGCCAAAATGGAAGGGAAGGGTGGTGGAAGGTAATCAAAGATTTGGTTTTATTTCTCATTAGCTACACAGAAGGCAGTAATTAGTTTTGTGCCTTGCTTGTGGAGTTCTATCATATGAAATCAGTTCACATGAAGCATGAGAATTATACTACCTTAAATGACAAATAAGACACTAATTATCATAATAGGAGTTGAGTGTGATTTCGGTACATACTGGAATTGGTGCAATTCCTGGTCTGTTTATAAAATTTTATCTTCTGAACTCCATGTCTGTTTGGCTTTTGTCAAAAGATGCCCTGAGTTATGTAGCCTGCATTCTGGATGTAGTGAAAATGTGGGTGTGATTGCAGTGCTGAGTTTTACATTAGCAGTGGACACACACACACACACACACACATATATATATATATGTCCATTGTCCATGCATATATATGTATGTATGTAAATAATGCCACATCTATTCTGAACACCAGTTCACAATTTTGTCACCTGCCCTGTATACCATTCCAAGTCTCCCTAGCAACACACCAACTCTTTGCAGTAACAATCCATCTGTCTGTTTTACCAATCCAACTGTTCACAAGAAAACCCAAAATCTTTCCAGGATCAATCAATCTCAGTCTCCTGCCAAGCTATTTTCTCCTCCATGTTAAAATGACACAAGTTCTTATGCAATAAACTGCTCTGGTTTTTTTAGGGCCACATCTGTTGTGATCCACTGGTCTTCGGACAGTCATGTAACCCAAATTTCAGTTAAAAAAATCTGTTAACTAAAAAGGATAGAAGAAAATGAATTAAAGTTTAGCACCTGTGCCAGAAAAATGCAGAATATTTTTTAGAAATTATATACTCTTACAACGCCTTCAACATCGGGCACATCTCCATATGGGAGTACAACGCATAACTTTGAACTGAAATTGAAAGGAAGATAATTTTCTGCAATCACAGAGCACATCTTACACTAGAAAATATGCAGTATTTCTTTTTGTGAGTGCTGAGTACTTCATATATATTGCAAAATTCTAAACGTAATTATCTGTATTCATTTCTTTCTCTCTCCCTAATGCTATGAAAATAACAATTTATGCATGTCATTTACCCTGTTTCCAGTCTTATTTATTCTGTCTTTATGCTCCAGTGACTCTGTGCTTCCCTGGGTCATTTTTCTTTATTTCACAATACAGGATCAAAGCATATTTCCAACACATATCTTTGTTTTCTATGGTACCAAAGAATAAGTGAAGCTGGCAGAGAGTTCAGGAACCCTCTAGGCCACCCCACAGCCCAAAGCAGGTCCACATTTGAGGGAGACCAGGCTGTTCACAGCACAGTCCAGTCCACAGGGACTCTGTCCAAGGACAGAGATAGTACTGTTTTCAGAGCAACCTAATGTCCTCACAATATAAAAGTTTCTTCTTATATCAGGTCTGAAACTGTCTTGCCACAATGTACACCAGTTGTTTCTTGCCCTCCCTCCTGTCTCCAGCCTGTCTCCATCCAAGGATTGTCTCGTGTCATCTCTGGGGTCTGTTAAGCACATTAAAGATGTCCTTTCTCCAGCCTGACCCAGCCCAGCTGCTCCATTCTCTTATCAAATGGTCAGAACTCCAGCCTCCACCACACCAGTGGGCCTTTGCTGAGCTCCCTTCACTTTGTCCATGTCTTCTCTCTTGGAAAAATATGAGAAAAGTTAGACAGACTATCTAAATGTTATCTGAGAAGTGCTACATTCTCTCAACCTACAGGCTATGCCATGGCTCATACCGTCCAGGAGGTTGCTAGCTTCCCTTTCTGCCAGCAAACACCATGGACTGATGTCCATCTTGATGTCCACCTCCACCCCAGGGCCTTTCCCACAGAGCTGCTTCATGGCCTCTCCTCTCCGACAGTATTGTGTTGCTGCAGGAGCTGTTTTTTCCCCTGTAACAAGAAAAGTTTCTTGGCAATTAGAGAGCTTGAGATTTGTCTCTGCTGTTTCATAGTGCTCCTGGTGGCCCAATTCTTCAGTTTGGGCCCTGTCCTTGAGTGTAATGACTTGCACTCCTAATTTGACACAAAGTTGATGAGAGTGTTCTGTCGCCTCCTGCTCATCATTGGTAGAGATTTTAAAGAGTACAGGTCCTAGTGCAGATGCCTCCTCTGGTAGTCCATCTGTCTCAGGCACCCAGGTAAAGTATGACCTGTTAATCACCTTCTGAGGCCCATATTTGATCCATTTGCTTGTCTAGCCATGCAGACTGTAACACTGCAATGTAAATATCATGGATGACAGTGCCAAAATCTTGCTTGAGTCTATGAAGAAACATCCACTGTTGTCCTGTACTCACAAATGTAGTCATTGTCATAGGATATTATGTCAAGCATCATTTATTCTTGGTAAATCCATCCTGGTGACTTCCAGTTACCAGTTTAACTTTGCATGCCTAGAAATGTCCTCCAAGAGGACTCAGTCCATAATTTTTCCAGAAACTGAAAGAAGGCTGGCCATCCTGTAGCTGCTAGGGTTAATTTTTTTGACTTTTTTGAAGGTGGCTGTGACATTTGTCTTTCTCCAGTGAACAGTGACCTCCTTTTCGTTCTCAAAGACCATGAAAAAAACCTAAAACCAAATTGCTATTTTAAAAATTTTTCAAAGCTTGCATGTTTGTCATTAAGTACATATTTTATTTTGCTGAATAACAATAAAACATTGAAATTACACATCTCCTCTGCAGATGGCTTAGCATTTTATTTCAGCTGAAGTTGTATTCATTTTCATGGTACATAAATTCTTCTAGGTATGAATTACAGATATAAAGTTTCTGTCTAAAGAATATATCTTGGAAATCTTCAAGAGGATTATTGTATTGGATTGCTGTCAAGTGTACTGTAGCTTGTAAGATGTCAGTGGAAATTAGAAATGCATGGACATTAAAATCTGAACAACCAATTTAGCAGAGGAATTTTTTAATGTTTCCAAATTAACCTACTCTTCACTCACGGGAAATTCAGGCACTGTTTCAAGTGAACAGTCTTAAGATTATTCATATGGATTAAGAGTGTACGCCCGAGTACAAAAATTTGCTAATTGTATTTGTGAGAATAGTATTTAAATATGCTTCCTGAGAGTTTAGAAACTGTTTTAAAATGGTTTCTGTTACTCTAATTACTGCAATTCATCTGAAGTTTAGTCAATTCACATTCTTTAAGTTGCTGGTCTTCTCAAAGAGGTTGACATTGTATTTATGTGAAACAATTAAAGTTATGAACAGAAAGGCAACATGACATATGCTAATAAGTTACTTCCCTGCCTAGTTCCTTGTGTATAATTTGTCTTTTAGATCAATCCTTAAACAGATATGTTTGGATGACTTTTCAATCCCACTGACCTGCATAAGAAGATGGCTTTGCACTGCTTTTTGTAAGCAGAAAACTTTATTCTCTCTTCTGCATGTACTGTCAACATAAAATAATTTCTATTTTACAGTCTCCTACTCAAAAACCTCAATGTCTGGGAAACTAGGTAGGAGGAAGTTCATTTCTTGTGCATGAATTTTTGAGGCACCTGTGGAGATCGCTGGCAACACAAGAAAGCTCTAATACAATTCCACCCCTGCTGCTGGATAGTGTTATTAAGTGAGATTTGTGCTTTATTTTGCTTTATTGATGTGTGAAAAACATTTTTATTTATGCTTGTAGCACAAGCAGCACATCTTACTGTTTCTACTGGCTTTTAAAAATAGTCATCTCCTTGTAAAATCTTCTGTGAAAATCAGGTCAGCTTTATTTTTGATGTCCAAATCAGCACTGAGATGCTGGGGATCCTTCTAGTCCTTTATACAAGTTGCTCCATACATGCATGTGTATTTCTTTGTATATCTGTACTTTTTTTCCAGTGTCCAGCATGTTCTTAAGAGGAACAAGCATGCTAAAAAAGTGGATCATACATAATATGTACTGGAATAAAATATATGCAAAATTTTTTGAATGCAAAAAATAATAATGATAAAACTGACTAAAATAATCAAATGATTACTGATATTGGAAGTAGGTCCCTAGATATTCTTGGCATTTTATTATATGGAAGAATTTCAGTCCAGAGAGGTAATCTAATAGTCCTGGTCAGTAAAATCCAGAGCTCAAAAGTCGTCCTTATTCAGATGAGTTGCCCTGTACATCCTGAATAATCAGATTATATAATATGGCTCGAACTTCAGCGCTTGGTGCAAAGAGCTGACTAGCATCTCTTCAGGTCATGTGAACTTAATTTGGGATCTGTAATGTAATGAAGGTTAGGCTTTGTGCACAATTCACATGCCAGACTGACAACAGGGGATTCGCAGGGGTGATGGGGTTGAATGGATGAAAGCACTGCTGTGTTACAGACTCACACTTTAAACCTAATTTGGAGACAGAGTTTCACCTTTTCAACTCTTCCCTGCATTCAGTCACAAAGCACAATTGCTCAGACTTTATACGAGCCACGACTTTGGCCCTGCAGTCATAAGCAGAGCTGTCATAGTTAGTTGATCTAAAATGCATATAACACTAGGCACTATTTAGGAAAATGTTTTAAAAACAAGTAAAACTAAATGCTGAGTATTCAGAAGTTGGATATGGTGTTAAATTGATGAGACAAAATGTGCTACAGAGTCTCATGGGAAGCAAACATAGGAAACAGCTGTAGATCTAATATTGCAGACCGTTCCTCTAGCGGAACACTACAGAAAGAAATAAAAATAAGGAACATTTAATTTTCCATCTTTGGTTTTACAGGTGAGTGTATTTATTCACATTTTTAATTTTTTATGGTAATGAAAAAACGGAAAGTGAAACCATAGTTACATTCCCCTTCTTTTGCTTTCTTGCTTCTACAGAAACAGAAGAAGTTTTTAGTGTTTCTTATGCCTTTCTCAATTCTTGACAGGTAAAGAATCACATGGTTATAAAAATTAGAACATGACAGACAAGAAAAGGCGATGAAAGAAGGAAAATAAAGTTAGATTGAAGAAAAAGAGAGAGCCATTGACCCAGAAATATAGCCTGATTTTATACATTAAAGAAAAAACTAGGCATAATAGATTTCTTACCATGGAGAAATTCTAAGAGGTAAAGTATCGAAAGAAAAATCAGGTATTATACTAATGGCATTCCTGTGTGTGATCAGCCCATTTTCTATCTTTCTGATGAAATTTCAAATAAATGCTATAATAATAGTGTCTTCTGTTAATGAAAATGTGTAATATTTATTTTGTTTTACACTAGAAAAAGCAGTATAAGAAGAAAGATTTTGTAGTTGGTTTCCATTTCACATCTCATCTTTATAATCAAACTGACTTATCTTGTGGCATTAGATGGAACACAAATAGATACTAGAGGACAGAGAAAGAGAAGCAAATTGTGACATAATTTGACAGGAAAGTCTTGTGATATTAAGTAAAAGAGTTTGATTGTTTCATCTGAAAAAAATTCAGTAAATCTTTTTTCGAATCTTTGATTTCTGCTTGTCCTAATTAGAGTTCAACAAAATAAATTTTTGTATATATTTTTTAAATTATAAAACCATTCCGTATTATAAAATAAGGAATCATTTTTAATTGAAAATATGATGCAAATTACTTCAGTTAGCCTGTAGCAAACATTCTGCATCAAAGAACTGTGCTAACTGAAGCAATAGACAATGTTTAAAAAAAAATAATGAATGCAGAAAGTAAACTTGAATTTTAATTCTCACAGCTTTTGGAAACTTAGATAGTTTTATCTGTGGAATTACATTCTTGTCATTAAATCCACATCAAACTTTAGTCTTTGATAATGATATAGTTCATAAACCTATGGTCCACAACTCTGGCGGATCTGGAAAAACAAACCAGAAAAAATCAGAAGTTGTCATTTTAATATGTTCAAATGGATGTGGTGGGCTTACGTTTGAAATGGTACACTTTTATAAAACTCAGAGTATTTCCTAAAAGAATCCCAAAATCGTAGAATAGTTGAGGCTGGAAGGCACTTCTGGACGTCATCTGGTCCAATCCCTGTGCACAAGCAGGGCCACCTAGAGCTGATTGTTCAGTCCAGATGCCCTCTGCTTTTTAATATCCCCAAGGCAGGTGACTTCACAACCTTTCAATGCGACCTGCATCGATGTTAGGTCACCATCACAGTAAAAAGGCATTTTCTGATGTCCAGAGGGAACCTCCAGTGTATGCCCATTGCCTCTCCTCCTGTCAGCCGGCACCCCTGAAAGGAGCCTGGTTCTGTCCTTCTTGCACCCTCCCTTCAGGAGTTTGTATACATTGATGAGATCCTCCCTGAGCTTTCTTTTGTCCAGGCTGAACTGTCTCAGCTCTCCCAGCCTTTCCTCATAAGAGAGATACTCCAGTCCCTTAATTATATCTGTGGCCTTTTTTTGGACTGTCCTCCAGTATGTGCACATCTTTCTTGTACTAAGGAGCTCAGGACTGGACATGGCACCCCAGGTGTGGCCTGACCACGGCTGAGCAGAGAGGCAGGATCACTGTCCTCCACCTGCTGTCTGTACTTTGTCTAATGTAGCACAGGACACCATTCTCCTCTTCATAGCAAGAACACATTGCTGGGACATGTTCATCTCGTGTTCACCAGGACCCCCAGGGTCTTTTCTGCCAAATTGCTTTCCAGATGGGTGGCCCCCATCATTGGTGGCTGGGTTGTCCTCCACAGGTGCAGGACTTTGCAATTTCCCTTGTTAACTTTCCTGAGGATCATATCAGCCCACTTCTCTTCCTGAAGGAGAACCCAGATTTCTGCAAAAATGGCTGCCTCACTTGGCTGCCACTGTTGCCTGTGCTATTGCAGAGATACCTCAGAATAACCTGCTACAGACACAGGGTAGTGAAATTGTTGCAGCGCCCGCTGAAGGTTGATGAGTTGTGGTTAGGAATAGGCTCTTACCTTTCTTGCATATTCTGTCTAATGTGGCCATCCTGCTTTAGAGTGCACTGTGTAGGCATACAAGATTTCTCAGTGCTGGGTTATATTCCTGCACAGTAATTCTATCACTGTGGAATGATATTATATGCAGATTACTTAAAAGATTATCATCTGCTTCTTATGTTCGTTCAGGTTTCATTCAGCTCTCAAACAATCACTAAGAATAACCAGTTACTAACTGCAGGGAGAAGGTCAATTCTCTTTTGTTTTTTGTTTTTTTTTTTTTTTTAAAGAGAAGGAACAAACAACTATTGTATTTTTCATGGGTTTTCTTTTTTTGGTTGTGCATTTTGTACTTAAAAAAAAAACCAGATGACATAGGCAAGGTTATAAGCAGCTATTTAGGTTTAAGGCTTTAAAAAGTTTTTTGGAGTAAGCCAACCTGATTCTTTAAGGTGTGAGAAAAGCTTCTGAAGGATTTGGTTCCTCATTTACATACCGAGTTTCATCTAGTAAACACCTAATCTAGTAATCATCTAATTATACAAATAAACTTGAGAAAAATTGTAAAGGCCTTTGGTCCATTCTAAAATCTTTCTTTGTATTACTATTTCCTCAGTAACAAGAAAAGATTTTGCTTATATGCCATTCCTGCTTAGATTGACCAATATATTTCATAATTTTGTTTATATGACTTGGCCACTTTTTCAAACTTCCTGCTTCCAACTTTCCTTAACTGTTGTCTTAACTCAAATTTTATTTTAGTTAAAGGCCTTTATTGTCAACTTAGAGATAACAGCAATGATTTCAATGGAACTTATAATTATGGACCAACTTATGCTAAACACAAACATGTACAGGACTGCAATGTTGGTCTCTTTTTAAAAATACATTTATTTATTTATTTCAGCAAAAGTAGGAATTCATGCCATTTGTTTTCAGTTCCAAACTTATTGCTTTATTTTAAATATTTTTTTAATTGTGAGGTTTGATAGACAAAATCTTCCATAGAAACTGGTCCCACTAAGAAGTGTGTGTTTTCAGTTTATTTTTGTAAGCTGGAAAAGAATTACACAGAGGATTTATTTGTTCTAATCTTCCAAAGTATGCAGGTAGTAAAGCTTCTGAATAAGCTTCTAAACACTGTCAATTGGTTTGAATGAATTTTGGTTCAGTGTTCCTCCACAAGCCTGCAAAGACAACCAGGAAAATAGTCTCTCTCCTTCACTCCATATGAGGTATTTAGGGGAGAGCATTCAGGTAAAAGTATTACTTGGTTTTAGAATAATCTTGTTGCAAGCCTGAATGGTTTTTACATTCTTAATGAATGGACTCACTGTGCTTCTCTTACAGCCTTTATTATAAACTGACCTTTTTTCCATCCTCTTGCTGCTCAAGTAAGAAAGAGAAAAATTCTTTAATAAAAAAATATAAAGAAAAAATAAATCTAACAAAATTGTGGAGACAGATTTTAATGGTGTCCTAATCCCTTTTTCATATAAGAACTGTAACATGCTTTCCCTTACATAATAATCAAATGCTCCCTCTCAAATAATTTATTCTGTTCTAAAACCTTAAAAGCTTTTGGATGTGATATGCTTAACCCTTTTTTTCACTTAGAAGAGTTAGTGCTCCTAAACAAGTAAGCACTGGCTGTGCTCGATAGACCTGATAATTTTTCTTAGCTCTTCTTTGTATTACTCTGTGGTTTTGTGTGCTCACAGATAACTCCACCCTTTAAAAAGTACTCTTCCTTGGAGAAAGGTAATGAGATAAATACTGTCTTCAGGTAGTGTCTACAAAAACAGGGGGAAGAGTAGCCATTACCTGAGGTGAACTTTTAGTTTTACTACCATATGCAGAGGTGAATCTTATGAGTGCTGAATTTTAGACCCTTTTTAAGATAACTTAGAAGTCACAGATATGCAATACACAGTACTAAATTGTTTAACTACATGGCTGATAAAAAAAACTGTCCAGGTAAAATACACTAATTTTTTGCCTTTGTCAAAAAAAGACCCATATTTTTATTCAGGTACCAACTTTCAAAGTGAAATTTTGGAACATTTGGAAATTTTGGAACAAAACATTGCACATCCTCCAAGGCATCAGCCTGAATTCAAGATCAGCAAATCAGTAACTTACTTTTATTTATTTATTTAAATCAATTAACATTCCTTCAAAAAAAAAAAATTTTAAAGGCTAAGTTAATTTGGATTAAAGTAAATAACTACCTCTATCTTTATGAAAGTTATTACTATAATTATATCAATTACTATCTATAATTAGCTTTAAGGAGGTTAAGGTTAGGGTAATGACAAAAGATATAAAACTGGGTCAAACAGTCTTTGAAAGAAAAATTGATAATACATTCCTGTGATGGCTCACGTCTTCTATATTTACAGACTTTCTAAAATGTAGTCTGGGTGATGCAAAGTAATTGTAAAACTGCACAGAAAAGAAAAAAAGCCAGGTCAGAGTGAACTATATTTTGACGCCTTTAGCCACAGCAAATTGTTACCTGCTTCAGGAGTGATTTCACTTACCTCAACAGACTTCATACCAGTAATCCATGCCTATTTTCTGCTGGTGTGTTTCTTGTGCAAAGTGCTTCCTAGGCAAAGTGACAGCAGCTGCTACCTGCTTTGCAGAGGTAAAAACTGCACAAGAGAATCAAGTTCTTAAAAGATATGCAAATAAAAATGTCCAAAGCAGTGAGCTGCAACACATGCTAGAGGGATTTCTTCTGTGAATTTTGGCTCAATTTTAACAAAGAATCAGCAAAACCAAATAAAATATATCTAAATATACTTTGAAAACTATGTAGTTTAAGCATTTTCTATTACAAATTTCAAAAACTAGTCTTGTGCATATGAGATGACGTTTCTATTTGCTCTCAAGAATGTGTTTCTATTTGTATTTTCTCTTCATCGTGTTCTAAGTAACATGATGAAGGCTACTGACTGGTAAATGTTCCAAAACCTAGAGAAAGCAGATAACTAAAGCTACCAGAAAACACTGATTCAAATACAGCGCTACTTGTTAGAAGATTTCTCTCAAACTTCTTCTAGTAAGAAAACTTTAAAAAATTACTGTAAGCAGAACTTGGTGATAACTTCTATCTACTTAATGTGTAAGTTTCATGTGGCATAAATTTTTTAATACCTTTTTTCCTCTGTTTCTTACTTTATATAATTTATTAATAATATACTGCAAGTTTTACAAAACTAAATGCATTAAAGAGAAGGAAAAGAGGAGTCTGGCACAACATCTCCAGGGAATCTGGAATTAAACTCTGGTGGGGTATTTCAAGACTCCCACATTCCCCTCTAGGAAGAAGATTTCTAAAGCAGTAAATTCAAATGCACTGTATTTTAAAACATGTTACTACAGTATTCATTTTAACAAAATTTCTTTTATTTCCAACCCTGTCAAGCTTATCGAATGACACTGTAAACAGCTGCATTGTGCCAACACGCTTAAAAGAAAATCCCGTTTCTTGTCCAATATGAGCAACTTTATTAACATTATTTTTCTCTTGTTTAGCTTCTGCAATGCAATACCACAGTGAGTGGGAGACAATTGCAAGCCACGATTAAGAGTATTATCCATGATTCCCTCAGAAATGTTTCAGATCGTTAATGAACACAAATGAATGATGTCATGAAGAAGATGAAGAGTGTTTTAATTCTTCATTCCAAAGCAGTGAAATAACTGTGAAACCCTGTAAGAAGCATAGACAAGTCTTTCAGCAGTAATGTATAAAAAAATGTATATTTAAGTCAGTGCAGTTTACTAATGTTGACACTTCAAGGTCAAAGTTCTTTTGAGTAGGGACAGATCTTGCAAAATATAAACATATGAATGAACACAGAAATTTGAATTAAAACCCTAAGAATAAATTTCTAAATCAGAGTACAGAAAATACGCATACAGTTACAATAAATAGTGAGAAGTTTTGTGTTGGTTTTCTAAGTGTTTGAAGTATTGCCACCACATGTAATTTTCTTATTTAATGATCCAAAAATAGTATATTCATTCTATTTCAAGAGTATCTGTAGTTTTACTATGTCGAAGGATATTTTTATGAGTTTCATGAAACTTGTTGAAGCCTTAGAATTTCCCTCAAAATGTCACACAAAGGCTAGGGGTGCCTAAATGGTGTATCTCCTACCAACCAACAGTTAAATATTTTACAAGCAGAGATAAGTACTACCTTTCACATTACATCTTGGCATTCATTGCTCTGACCTTTTCATCAAATATCATATAAAAAAATTACTTCTCTGGTCAATGAAGATGAACAATCGAGGTCTAAATTGGAAAGTGACAAATCCTTTGAAAGGGGCCTCTCTCTGTCCAGTGCCTATAGAGGGAGCCTGGCTGCCACATTTTTAAAATTCTGTAATTAGGTGAGAGGAAGCCCCATCCTTCATATGACAATATGATATATGACGAGTGATACCTTCCAAACAGTTAAGCAAATGACTTGAAATCTCTGCATCCAAAATAGCATTTGGTATACAACATAAAAATAAAGAACTTTTCCAAGAAACACTACTTTTATTAGGAAAACAACAGTAAAATGTGTGTATAAGATTGCTATAAGCTGAAGTTAAATGGTTCATAAGTTGAGCATACATTTTAGCTACGATTAACTTCACATTTGTTATTAGCTGTTGATTAATGCAACACAATAAGGCAATGAGAAAACTGTAGAATAGCAAGGTTTGGGGACACCCGCCCTAGCCCATTACACTAGAAAGTTCAGATAAAAAGACTTTTTTCCTGACAACAGGAAAATAATTTTTAGTATATAAGAATAACAAGAAGGTAAGTAATATCAACATGGCTTGTCAAGAGCGAATTATGCTGAGTTGATTTAATTTCCTTTCATAACATAGCAACATTTTTTTTAGGTAGAGAAGAAAGAGTTGTCACATATTTTCAATTTCAGACCTGTTCTGCGTTAAGCCCTGTAACCAAGTGAGAGAAATAGAGAAGAGTTGCTAATTACTCTCTAGAACGCATATATTAACTGATGCTACTTAAAGTTCTGTCTTAGGCTTCATTTTGCTGGCTTTATCTCTGATTTGCTTTCTGTTGTACTGAATTTCTAGATTAAGGCAGATTAGGAAGGACAGTAGCAATGCTGGAAGACAGGATTGCAATCAAGGACATCTTGACAAATGTAAGAAAAAGACTGGAAACAAAGATTAATAGATGATTCAGTCAAAATATATGCAAAATTCCTCCCTTTTCTTCACTGTAAATGTAGATGGACATCAGCTGTAGAATGTGTCAACAAGTGAAGAAGAGCACTTGATGTCACTGGTATTAATTACCCTAAAGAAGAAAAGCTTGCAGTGAAATGAAGCTGGTGAAGGGTCTAGAAAACTTATGTCGTGAGGAATGGCTGACGGAACTGTGGTTGTTTAGTCTGGAGGAGGCTCAGAGGGGATCTCATTGTTTTCTACAACTATCTGAAAGAAGACTGTATTGAGGTGGGGGTTGATCTGCCATTTCTCAAGTAAAAGGATGAGAGGAAATGGCCTTAAATTGTGCCAGGCGAAGTTCAGATTATATATTAATTAAAAAAAACACTTAGAGAGTGTTTTTGGAACCATTGGAATAGGTTGCCCAGGGAGGTGATGCAGTCACCTTCTCTGGAAGAGTTCAAGAGGCATCTCCTTGTTCCATTTGCGGATATCGTTTAGAACTGATTATGGGTTACAGTTGGAGTAGATGATCTTGAAGGTCTCTTCCAACTTCGATGATTGTGTGAGTCTGTGAAACATGGGAAAACTTTTTAGATATTCACAAAGTAGAGGCTGGGAATTGCACAGGTCTCTGGTTACCTGCTGCCAGTTATAGTTTTCACTGGCCACCATACTGGTCAGTCTAACACTGCAATGGGCACCACATGACTGGAACTTCCAAAGGGTTCTTAGGCAGAAAGTTTCAAGGGAGAAGTCTGCTGATAAAAATTATCTCCTTAGTGATTTAGTGGAAAGTGTCCCTGTCCATTGCAGAAGTGTTGGAACTAGGTGAACTTCAAGGTCCCTTCTAACCCAAACTATTCTGTGATTCTGTGATTCTGTGATTCTGTGATTATTGCATATGTTTACAGATTATATTACAAAAAGTATAGATCAACTATAGAGAAACTCAAAGGAGAAGAACAAGAAAGAGAAGGAGGAGGAGAAAAAGAAAAAGAAGAAGAAGACCACAAAGGAATAACTTCACAATTCTAGAAAAGAGTAACCTTCCTTACTTTGGAAGGCAAACTTTGTGAGTCATATTTGTTACTTGTTGCTTATGATGAAAATGGAGTTGTGCATCTTGCCCAAACATAACTTAACTGGTGAAAGAAAGTCTTCAAATTTTAAACTGTGCTAATGAGGTGATCTGTCTATTTTGATTAAAGCTGGATTGTTAATCCCAGGGAAGATACACATTTTGTGGCATCTTGTATTACTATTACTATGAAGAGTCATATTTTCTTTCCACTATATTGGAATATGTGATAACCTATAGCCCTTCCTTTTAAATGTTAACTTTGGAGGAAAGGTGTCTCTTTTTGCCTCCACTTTAGAAAAGACTATAACTAAATTGAACATAAACACAGTTTAAAATGGAAAAGCCAGGAAAGTTTCTTCCTCTTTTGGACTTAATCCCAACCATATTTATGCTGGTAATGATTTAATGGGGATTTTGATAACAGTACAATTAGACACATCATTTGTTATTTCTGAAGATAATTTAATGAGGGTAATATGCAATTGAAAACAACTGGTGTTGTGGCGGCACCACAAAAAAATAAAGTAAAATCAAATCCATAGTCCCAAACCTGGCATAAGGTTGGCTTTTACAAGCACATGCAGTACTTCTGCAGGTTTGAAAGGAATGTACAAACAGACCTAAGATTAGACTTTGTTGCAAACAAAGAGGAAATTTCTTCTCTTTTAGGAGCCAAAGTCTTTATTACAATTTTTTTTCATTCATTCTCTGAAAATAAGCAGGATAACTCCAGAGCTTTATGGCAATATGTCATGTTTCAGAAAAAGATAGCATAACTTTTGCTATCCAGTGGTTTAAAATGTCTGCTGAGATACTGCTGGTCCCTCTTACAGGTGTTAAAATGTTACTGCAGATTTTAGTTCTGATATGTAGCTATATCAAGTGTTCACAACACATTCTTAAATATAGTATTGCCCTTGAGCAAATAATTAGAATTTAGAAAACTCATAGAATAGTCTATTTTATACTCTTTCTAGTGCACTTCCTTAATTCCACAAATTGTGCATTGTGCTGAGTAACTAAATGTGATCAACTAAACAGAATAAAATGTCAGATTAAAATGTTCTGTATGACCAAGCTGACTGAAGTGGCAAAGACAGCTAATTGTTGTGTTGCAGTAAGCATCCAGAAAGCACATATGGCCATGCAGTTGGCAACCAAGTAGCTAAGCGCCTAAGATACAGGCAGGTACTACAAGGAATCAAACTCTTTTGTGATTTCCTTTACTCACTTTGCAAATCTACATATTTAAGTAAATCTGATAAGGATAAGAAACTTAGGACTTATCAAGAGTTTATTTTGCTATTGCATTTATGTTACTGTACCTTAATGATCATTAACATGCATCTCTAGAAGTTAGACTGAAACCCAAAATCCATAATACTGTTTTCTGCTGAATAAATAATGACAAATTATGAATATATGAATATGCAGATGTTTATATGCTCTTCTAGTAAAGGGAAGTAAACTTCTCCATTAACTGCAAGCAGTAAAAATGCTTTCTGCTATATTAAGTTGCTCAGCATTTAAAGCCTGGCCCTTTGTAATCTAATAGCTGTTTGAAAACAAAACTGAATTAGTTAGTTTTATTTTGCCACTTCGCTGCCTTACATCAAAAGTTTAAAACCTCTGGGTCAAAGACTGTGTCTGTGGGATGTATTTATTGTGTTGCTTTTTTACATTGTGTTTTCTTTTTGTATCCCTAGAAAAAAGAAGTCTCAAAAACATTTAAAAATTTAGAAGAAATATATATAAATGTAAAAGCATGTTACTTATTAGTGACGTAGCAGTAGAAATGTTCTATGCACAGCAAATTTTGAGAAAAAGAAAACCTGAAAAAGAACCAAGCCTTATATATAGGTAGAGCTCAAAACCTATAGTAGTGCTGGAAGTGGAATGAAACAATGCAAAATGCTATCCTGAAAGTTGATTTTGTGTGTTTAATTGTATGTATTCTAAGTACTCCCAGGAAAGTGTGCTTGGACTTCTCAAAGCAGGAACATAAATCTTTACAAGAGCAGGGCTCAAAAATCAGTATGATGTGTACCTAATCATTTTATATTAAAAAAAATACTGGCTTAAAAATAAAAAGTACTTCATTTGTCACAATCTGGGTCATCTATTTTCTTGACTAAAAATGACTACCTATAGTGTCATATGTCTCCAGCAGAAGAAAGCCATCTCCTTGATCACTGCGTAGCTGATAAAGAACACATTTTAAAGCTTCTGCTGATTTCTTTCTGGTTAGTTTTCACTACAATTTTAGAAAGTAGGAGAAAACAGCATGTCTGTCATCTTTGGGAAAATAGTGACAGCTTCAATATTTTGCAAAAACAGAAGTCATAGAGCAATGCTTTGCTTTGTCTATGACAAGGTCAGCAAACTGTTTTTTGAGGAAAGGAAACGTGAAAAAATGTCAGAAAAACTAATGATAATGATTAAATATCAACTTTCCATCTTTTAAAATGATAGGGTTTGGGTTTTTAAAAATTTTTGTTTAAATCAGCAAGGAAGAGATTATATTATTATATTAAAACAGTTTATGGTAATGGCCTAAAATTGCCACAGATTTTTGCAATTCTTTAAGCATATAGAACTCTGAATATGCTGGATGGGGACTGATCTTCAGAGGTGTGTTTGTGGGCTGTGTATCTCTAGGGATTAAACACTAATCATTCCATTCAAACTCTGAAATGCTGTGTATTTCTAAAAGAAAATTAAAGTATCAGCAGTGCTATAGTTGAGCTTGTAAACATCTCTCTGTACCAAGGTCAAGTCTCTTTTCTAATCAGATATTAATATATTCATTCATACTCTCTTGAAATCCCTTGTCCCTCAGGGACTGCAGGATTGGTTTAGTGACCCTTAATTATGGTCATGGAGAAAAAAAGTCATTAATGAGATACTGCCCTTTGGCTCACAAAGAAAGCAAAAAAACAGAAGCAAAAAAAATCCCCAAACCCACAACAAAATGACAAAAAAACAAAACAAAAAGACCCTCAAAACAAACAAACAAAAATGCCTCCAAGCCTCTCCAAGTGCAATTAATTCCAACCCAAAATTTACAATATTTGGGAATATATATAAGTCTAATAAAAGTCTTGTCCTTCCCAAGTTCTGTTTTCTTCTGATTTTGAAGATAAGGAATGACGTGATTTAAGGCAGCAGGGAAAAAGACACATTATGGTGACCCCAAACAAATGCTGGGAAGTAAGACAAAAAGTGTACTGAGGCCATAAATTTCTGCTACATTCTAGCAGAATTTGAAAGACAATTGAATAGACTATGAACTAACAAGGAATAGAATAATTTATAATGTTAAATATTATCCTCAGTGTAATGGAAAAGGGGATGAAAAATATAACACACATGGAACTCTTGCTATGAAAACTAATTTTTTGAGTTTGTGGCTTACACAGATTGTTTCTGTTTAAAAGTGTTCAAAAGGTTTGCATTACAACAGAAGACATCATAGTCTGTCTATGAGTGGCAATTTGTCAGATTTCCAGGGTATTTTGCATTGTCAGTTGATTGTATAATCATAGAATCATAGAATGCTTTGGGTTGGAAAGGATATTAAAGATCATCTGCTTCCAACATGCTGTCATGGACAGGGACATCTTCCACAAGACGACTTGCTCAGACCCCCATCCAGCCTGGTCTTGCACTCTCCCAGGTATGGGACAAGCATAACTTCTCTGGGCATCCTGTTCCAGTGACTCACCACCTTAATAGTAAAGCATTTTTTCCTAGTATCTAATCTAAACCTACCCTCTTTCAGTTTGAAGATATTACCCCTTGTCCTGTCCTTATGTGCTCTTGTAAATAGACTCTCTCCATCTTTCTTGTAGGCTCCCTTCGGGTACTGGAATGCTGCAACTAGATCACCACAAAGCCTTCTCTTTTCCAGGCTTAATAAATCCAATTATTTTACATTTCCTTGAGGGAGGGATGTTCCATCCCTCTAATCATCTTTGTGGCCTCCTCTGGACTTGCTGCAAATGGTTGATGTCCTTGATGTGCTGGGGATCCCTGAGGTGGATGCAGCACTTCAGGTGGGTCTCCTCACAAGAGTGAGCAGAGGGGCAGAATCCCCTCCCTCGCCCTGCTGGCCTCGCTGCTTTGGATGCAGCCCAGGACACATTTGGCTTCCTGGGCTTCAAGTACACATCACTGGGCTATGTCCAGCCTTCCTCCACCAGCACCCCCAAGTCCTTCTCAGCAGGGGTGCTCTTGATCCATCCATCCTCCAGGCTGTGCTGATAACAGCAGTTGTCCTGACTCAGGTGCAGCACCTTGTCCTTGGTCTTTTCAAACCTCATGATGTTCCCACAGACCCACTTCTCAAGCTTGTCCAGCACTCTCTGGATGACATCCCATGTTTCAGTTGTGTCAGCCGCACGGCTTGGCTTGGTGTCATCTACAAATTTACTGAAGGTGCACTTGATTCCTTTGTCTATGTCATTAATTCAGATGAAAGGACAGAATTCAGTTTGGACCAGTACGTGTATATTGATTCTATTACTGTCTAATTGCAAAGGTAAGAGTGTTTTTAGATCTACTGTGCAGAAGAGGCAATTAAGATGTGTCAACAAAGGTGTATTTTATACCTTTTTTATATATATTTATATAAACATGCGTGCAAAGTACAAGGACACTTGTGTATAAGGACTGTTTTATTTTAGCAGAGTATGCACCAGTCATTTCAAACTTTATCAGCCTTGGGGGTTAGTAAATTACTAGCACTGGCTATAAAAAGATAATTGTTGAGTAGAAATTCCATGCATTTTTTTCAGCATTTTTTACACTGAATTTTAATGTCCATCTAAGCACAGTTTGATATATATATATATTATGCCAGTTATCATCATTTAGAGTTTTCTAATATAATGAAAACCTGAAGAAAAAAAGCATCTTCTTTAAACACCCAGCTACTGTTGACCAGTGGGCACAGTACTGAGAGGATAACATATTGCAGGCAACAACACCCTTGACTCTCTTTGATGGCTTCAGTTCCAGCTGTTGTTAAAGCTTGAGTAAGCAGTTTTGACTTCTCTTGACTGTAATCAGTTGTTTCTCATGGGACAACATGTTGCTTGGGGCCTTTAAGTGAGGCCACTGATTGATCAAGACAGGCTTTCTTATGACTGGCAAAAGAGAAAACTAAAAGCATCAAAAAGAAAACAGAGAGTTGTAAAAATCTGAGTCAATGTTTTCATAAGTGTATAAGAAAAGAAATGGAATTTGAGAAATAAAGCAATTCATAATTTATCAAGAAGATTTTCCTCATCAGTGACAATTTTACTTTTGCCAGGACACATGTTCAAGCTGTTGTGATGGTTTCAGTCATTTTTGATGAGCAATTCTCAGTTATTCAGTCTCAAGAATGGGAATTAAACTCCTTGATCCTGAAGGATGCTTCAATGGAATCATGACATAAGTACACATTGGGGTACACATTTTTTTTTTATGTGTATACATTTGCCTACACAAACAGGCCATAATGAAGAAATAAATATTGGCTAGATAACCATGCAAGGAGAAAATAAAACTGAAAAGCTCCAGGAGACAGTTTCATACCAGATATATTGTCTTTTAAATTTTAAAAACACATGACTCTACAGATCATTCAAAAACCACTGGTTTTCAGTTATTACAAAATATGTAGTAAAGAAATGCTGAAAAGAGAATCAAATCAACTAGACTGAATAAGTTCTAATCATTTTGCATTGGACAGAATAGTACAGGGACAGGTTTTTTTATATTACATGGGTATTCATAACTTGCTGAAATGTATATTTTCATATAATGTACATATGCACTGGATCTGATTAAGAATTTTCTTGAAGGACTGAAGAAGCTCTGGGATCTAAACTCTTTTAGAAATTTGGCCTGTCAAGAACTAACTTGAATGTATATTTGGCACTGAAGCAAAACAAACTTTTGAATTACTATTTTGTTTTTCTCTTACTCTAGTAAAGTTTTTCTAAACTGTAATAGGAACTATGCTTATCTAACCAGCACTAGGGTTTGCTTCTACACTTAATCATTCCATCACTTCATAAATGCTTGTATAAATCAGCTCAGAGAGGCATAGGAAAAATAGACATCTATAGCAAATGAACAATACAATCTTCTTATTCTACAACTGATATTTTCAGGGTCGCATTCTGAGCTTTAACATTGATGCACAACAAACCAAAACCTTCTTCTTACATAGTGAAACTGAAAATGCAGTTCATAAGAAAGTAGAGCAAAGTATCAAGTATTTTGAGTGTTACAGAGCTGGCTCATGAGTCTTGAATATCAATAAATTGGATTCTGCAAAGCAATCCTGACTGGTTTTCTAATTTCCAGAAGTTGATAGAATAATGCTTCAGTAGTTTTTCTGTTCTTCCTAATTAAAAAAACAAAGAAAACACTCCCAAGATTAAAATGCATACAGAGCTCAAGAGAAATTTAATTTAAAATAACTTTACAGGAGGGACATAAAAGTAGTTTACTGTCTCAGCTTAAATAAAATTGTATACAATGAAGAATATTACCAAGAGTGGAGAAAAGAAAATTACATCTACAAGAAATGAGTGTGTGCCATTCTGTGTTCCTCTCAGAAGCTAAGGGAGTTAATAGAGCTGGGGAATGTGAGAAGGACGACAACAAACTCCCTTCCTAATTTCAACTATCCTCACAACGACATCCAGAAAATCTCCGTACAAATAGATCTTCATCCTTTCTCTTCTCATGTGCAAATGTAAAATGATCTTTCAATAAAAGATAGTCTCAGAAAAGTTTACCACTTCCTAAAGTGTATACTGGGCATGCATGTCAGGGGGATATATCCTGGCTGGTTTGGAACTAACACTAGCAGATCTGTCAGGTGAGCTCCAGAAAAAGTCACTATATTGACTGAGACGTTGATATACCATTAAGGGTTAAATAAATGAATGAGTTGGGCTACCATGCAAATGTTTCTTCTGATGGTTCTATTTCTTTTCAGAAAATTAAGGAATGCTTAATACAAAATGATTTTCCATACGGTGTTTTCCTTTTTGTTGTTTAGCAATTTAAAAGTTACTACAGGAAAAATCTACAAAATATAGTCTACACTCTTTTGGTGGTAGCATATCTTTTTAATATAATAGGATCTTGTTAAAAAGGCTGAGATAAAAACTAAAATGCTGGTGAGGAATCTTTTTGTGCATTTTTTCTGGCAATATAGTGCATCACATCAGAACCTTTGACTACACAAAATATGCTCAAATTCTGACACAATTTTTCTCTCTCTGAAACATTTCCAGTTCAAAATGGAATTATAAAGAGATAGGCAACAAGAGTTAAGGTAATGTGCCACAAATCCAGGGTTGTAAAAGTAGCTCACTTGGAACACTGGAGACCTTAGTTTGTCTTTCTGCTCTATATGATTTCAAACAGTCAATTTGAACCTTCATTTGATCCTTCATCTTTTTTTAGGTGAATGCCATTATCAGTAAACTAGAAAGTTTCTCTTTCACTGACCTAATGAATATTCATTTATATAAAAAAGTAGAACAGCCTCAGTAAGAAAGAGAGAGCAACTTTGGGTAATCACATGTATTATACTCATTACAGAGGCCAGAAATTCAAAATGAAATCTGATATTCACTCATTCTGCCAAAAGGGAATTACAGAAAGCATGCCAATTTCAAATATACAAACAAGAATGGTAAACATTGATAAAATTGCATGTTTTAAAGACTGTGAATGTATGTAAGAATGGTTTGTTTAAGTAATACCTTGAGTAGATAGAATTTGTAATTTCCATCAAATGGATTCTTCTGTAGTCCTTTTGCCTCCTCCCATGCCTTTCCTGTTAATTTAAATGCTGCTTGTGCTGCTACTGACGCCTCATTCCAGCTGCAGGATGAGCCTTTAAGAGAGCCAGGCAAACTGGAAGCATCTTTTCCAGGATGTATGTTACAGGCAGTCATTAGTCTTATAACATTTAGGCACAAAGGAAAAATTACAATCTTTTTAAGTCACACAAAAATAACTTTTTGTGCCTATCAGGGCATAAATCCCTGATGTTTTACAAGCTGCTCTTGCATGTTTCTGTTTCTGTTTTGTATGTCTGAATCTAAATTACTTTTATTACTATTGAGATTGATTTAACCTTTCTTCAAGAGCTATCATATCCATTTTAAAGAGGAAATACTGTGATCCATACATAGCAGAGTTATGATAAAAAACTGCGAAAATGAAGAACTAGTGGCATAAGTGAAAGTTTCAGTGTCTTACGTTGCTAAATGTCAGAAGATTAAAAAAACCAAAAAATGTACTCCATTTGGATTTCAGTTTCTTAGTTAAATGTCTGCTAATTTGGAGATAATTTGAAGGGGATGAGGAGGGGGAAACCACTTGACTGAAGAATTTTTAGTTTATCCTTTCAAAGCATTCTTAAATATTGATGTCATAACATGGAAACAAAGAAGTATAAAAATATAATGTTTATCCATAGAAAATATATCAAAATGCATAAATTTAAGGTTTGAAAACCAATACTTGATTATAAAATCTCCAGCATTCTATTATGACTCAAATGAATTTTGCTTATTTTGTGTCTTAGTTCCCAGCATTTGGAAGCACAACCTGGCTATTGTTGTCCTCAGTTACAATAAAACCAGTGGCTTTCCACTGCAATGTCATATTCATATTCACACCCACTTAACAATACTTGCTGCCCCTTATATTCTAATGGTTCTTAAATGTTAAATTTACATTTTATTATTTAATGTAGCAACATGTACCCATTAACGCAGCTCTTCTTTAAGAGTTAACCAAAAGAAGTGCACAAGATAAAAGAACAGGATACAGGACTATAAACTGTTCTGTGTTAGTTGTCAGTTTTTAAGTCAGAAAACTTGAAAGAAGTGGTTTGTAGTCCTTTGCATCATGGCAAATGAGTTTTAAGTCAGTCAGATGTGTTGTCAGTATGAGGAGATCTGTGTAATGTGGTTTAACTGGCAGTAGGGGGGCCTGATTCATTGTACGTTCCACATGGCTTCCAAGTATAACTGCATTTCTTTTCTGTGAGAATCACTGTATAAATAAGTTATTTAAAGAAGATTTATTAATAGTGATATATTTTTCTGTATTGTGTTATATCAATTTCTCTGTATTAAAAAATAATAATTCTGTTTATTAATGATGTCTTTTTTATGGATTGAATTCATCATTCATCATTATAAATGCATAAAATATTTTCCTTGATAACACATTTTAAAAATATTTTTAAACATGATTTTTGCAAGGGAGATAAGAAAAATCTTAAGGGAGTGTAAATGTCTACCTGCCCAGCTGGGAAGGAGAGGTGGATGTCATCTCCGTGGCTAATTTCACACAGAATTAGGCAGCTGAAGAAGGAAAGCAATGCCTCTGGGGATAACAATCCATGGGGAATGACTGCATAATTATTGTGTTTGGGTTTTAATCAATTTTTGCCTAATAACGGGTTGTTTCTCAAGTGGCTGTGGGCTTCATGTTGGAAATGTTAACTCAAGTAGGGAACCCATAGCTCCCCTGGCCTAAGGCTCTATCTACAAAACCAGTCAATAACCATTGCCTAGGCAGAGGAACATAGAGCAAGCACACTGTGATTCTCCTCCTATAGCTTTCTCCCACCACCTGTCAGTCAAATATCTATGCAATTCCTAAGCATCCAGACAGCTGCAGTCTTGCGGGACTTCTTGTACTCTTCAGTCTCTTAATAATGTTTTATCTAAAGCCACAGTGAGTTTGTAGTTTAAAAATGTGCTTTAAGTTCTTTGCTTAAGTTAAGCTTGATAGAATGGTTCTTCTATGATGGAGAGAGTGTTTATAACCTACAGGCTCAAGGTTATTGCATATGGAATTACTAGGTGGTTCTTGCCTTGCTGTAAAGAGGAGCAACTTCTTTGTAATTAATGCTAGGAATTAAAAAAGTTTCTATATTTATATTTAGATATAATCTCACTCACTACTGAAATCAGTATGCATATGAAAATGCAGGTTTGAAATGTGTAACTAAACTGTACTTCTGAACAATATTAATTTTTTTTAATCATTTACAGAAAAGTCTTGGGATATCAAACCATTCAGTAAGTCAAAATAAATGTTAGAGCTGTAGGTGAATAACAAGGGGATTTCTAGGCTCTCGGCTGAGTTAAACTGCAACTGAACAGGATATAGAGAATGACAGGAGAGGAGAGGAGAAGAGAGGAGAGGACAGGACAGGACAGGATAGGACAGGATGCAGGACCAGCGCTGACCAAAGGTGTCAGGGCTGCACAGAGTTACAGACAGTGCCATGAGGAATGTCTGCGTTGAACAACTGGTGAAGGAAGGGTCCTGTAAAAAATTAATGAAATCTGTAACTGAAAGGCATGTAGGTGCTCCTTTTTGGAGTGCAAGGCCTTGCAGAACCAGCAGGGACTAGTTTAACCCTCTCAATAAAACCACATAATGATGAGGTTGCCTAGGTAATGGTGTCAGGCTTGACAACTCTGGGTGTGGGTGCAGCAAAACTAAGACCAAAATGGTAAAAATTGTTGGCAGGTTGTTTATTTGGGAGAAAATTGGGGCAAGAAAGGGAAGTAGAAGAGGGGCAAAATGAAGGGTCAAGAAATGGGGATAATAAGTAACGCAAATCGAGTCATGAGTAAAATCCTGGGGTACCCACTGGGAAAGTCCTGCTCTTGATCCGTCCAATCGAAATCATGGCCACAAACTCAACTTTTTCCTTTGACCATACTACACTTGTTTCCAGTCAGGAACACATTTTTCCAGACAGGAGGTCGAAAGGGGAAAGGGTGCTTTCTCTAAATGGGAAAATACCACCTGGTGTAACCAGCGTTGGTTGTTGTAGCCATCCTGCTGGCAGTGGCTTCTCAATCTCTTTCTAAGAGTGACTCAGGTGAGTTTTCTACAATGCACAAGCCAGTATTTGCTGGTGGGTCTCAGCTCTTTATCAATAACATTTATGCAAGCTGTTGAATCTCCAGAAAATAAAAAAAAGTTCTGTGTAGCCAAAGCATCTCAGCAGTAATCCATCTTTTCATTATTTAAAGTTGTATTGAGACTCCCTTCAGTGTTTTTGAAACTCCCACTCTTTTTAGAGATATTTTTTGTTTAGGTTTTTCACATTGCAAAAAAGACATAATGAAATAAGAGGAGTCTGAACATCTTGACTTGGATTCCCATTGTTTGCATCATCATTTAATAATGGTCACTGGACTTGAGTTGCAACTTTGCTAATTGACATTATTTAAGTACATTGCACAACTTCAGAAAGGCAATGGCCAATTCATATCATTAGACATGAAACTAAACACAAAATGAAGGCTTTCACATGACAGGACAGTGGAGAAAGATGGTGAGGAAGAAAGTTGATTTAAGTTATAAAGTGCAAGTCAGTGAAGTTAGGAAGACGCTTTCTGGAGCTTCATGGTAGTTTATAAATATTAAAACTGTTCTAGGTTCTTGAGTAGTTTTCATGAATAAAAATATCCTTTGAACTCAGTTCTTATCCTAAAGTACCAGTCACCACGTCAAGTACTTTTTGTGAAAGATTTTTGGTGGTTTTATTTTTTGTTAAAAATAATACAACCAGTTACAGTGATAAGGTTTTCACAATATTTACATGTCTTGTCTCAAAAAGTGTGTTGCAGAATACAACTCATCTGTACGTAAAAAGTCATTAGCCAACTGTATACTGCTTTGGTTTGGCTTCCTTTTTACATTTTATATTATTTTATTTAATTTGGGGCTCTGTGGTTTCTTTATTTTTGCCTTTTCTTTGCAATACAGTGTATATTTGAATTATAGTTTATGGTAGCTGAGAAGTAAATTTACTACCAATTATTTTCTTATTTAATATTGTAATGATGCAATGAATATTTAATTTCAGGAATATATACAAAGATTTTTAAAAAATTTATTTAGAAAAGGTGTTTATAGCTGAAGGAAAGCTGTTGTTTCTCAGCCTTGAAAAACCAAAGTTGACTCCGAGAAAAGTTGGAGAAATATCCTGAGGTTCCTTACAGGTTTACACCCAACCTGTGATTTCCCATGATCTTACCTTAAAAGCTATTATATATTTTCAAGATAAAGTGAGTGGGAAGTGGTAGAGTTGTCACTGCAGGTTTTAAATAAAACTAGAAAGGTGTTTACTATTCTTAGGTAGGTTACCTAAGACGCTGTCTTTCAAGAATTATACTTAGAGCAAAATAAAAATGAGGTTGGGATTTCCTGCAATGTTAATAATAAGAATCACATTGATGAATAACCAAAGTGATACAGCAACAATAACAACAAATAATAATGATTATAAGGGTGGTGATACTGTTGGTGATGTTGATAATACTAATGTAATAATAAAGTATTTCTGAAAAAAATCTCCACACCCAGTATACCTCCATCCATCTGGAAATTGCCACAGAATGACTGTATGTACAGTGTTTTTCCTTGCCTCTAGAGGGGAAAGAAAAGGTCTGGAACTAAGTGTCTTCTCCAATAAGGTGCCAAAAGGAAGAGCCATGCTGAATGAGAACCATCAGCATGGAACTAGAGGAGGTGACTGGAAAGAGATCAGGTGAGATGTTCATCTGAATATCTGAAGGATGTCCTGTCTTAGAGCAGTACTCCCCTAAAATACAGCCATAATTCTTAGTTTTCATACTATGCAGCAGCTTTTACTAGAGAGGAAAATCTCTAGCAATATTAAATCAGTTGAAGAGTAGGAAATCAGAGGTCTACATCCTCCACCCACAATTTTTAAGGCCTTGCTGATTGCCTGTTCAAAGGTTTAGTGATAATGGTTACCAAGATCAGAAGAGGATTTTTTTTGGTCTTAGGACCATGAAAGGTTCAAATGTCATCACTGACTGCAGAGCCTGTGTCTCAGAAAGAGTCTGGTTGCAACCTAACTTTAGAGAGGCTTTGTGATCACAGTTCATTTCCTGGAGGAGAGCATATTTATCACAGAAAGACTTGTCTTTCTAACACAGTACATTCAAAACAAAACTCAGACTGGAGTCAATCTGTTAACTACAGCAAAATCAGAACATTACAAAAAGAAGAAATTAATCAGGTAAAGACCTCTCAAAGTGATAATGAAATTATATTTTATAACCAATAGTGGTTATAGATCAAAAAGGAAAATTAGTGCCTAGGTCATTTTGACACAACATTTGTAAATAGACACCTGCACATTTTACAAAGGTGACTAACCAGCTGTCAGATCTGTCGGAGTGTAACTTAGCATCAAATAGGAAAAAAATGGAACAGAACCTAGACAGCAATTTTCTCTTTCTAAATTTCTTTTAAAAGAATAAAAACTGTTATCTTGGATGTCAGTCCTTAGATACTCCTCTAAAAGCAATGGTTATGAGATCTGAACAACAGTTTGCAGTCATGAAGATGTCCATCTGAAGCCTGTGTAAGCTAAAGCCCACAGTGTTTTTATCATCCTTAAATTTGAAAAAATTCAAAACATGAGAGGAATTGGATGCATTTTTTCAGCCATTTATGTGCTTCCATTCATTAAACACCAGTTTACTTACTGCTTTTGTGAACAGAAACATAACAATATGAAGAAAAGAAATAGCTTTTACCCTACATATGACTTCATCAACTACTTCTACTTGTAGGGTTTTCTAGATTTTCAGCTTAGAATTTATCTTTCTTGTCCTCTCACACCACTTCCTGCAGTGCTTTCATCCTGGATGATTGTCAGGATCCCTTCTGGAAGGAGATAACTCCAACTATAGAGCAATTGTTCCTGCAGGCAATAAGAACCAGATGATGTCAGATTTCAGTCCTTCTACCTAACTCAGTCTTCAGGCTTTCTTCCAGCATTTCTTGTGCCCCAAGATGCATTATGTATTGTGTGCTAGGAACATAGTGTAAGTAGCCACAAAGACCTGCAGTCATTTAACCAGCTAGAAACTCTTCCAAGTGCTTTGCAGTGTGGGCACAAGGCAACGCCCAGGAAATTTCACATGCCACAGATTTTTCTCAAAAGGAGATTGAACCCTAACTCCCTGCTCTGTGAGGAAAGAAACCTCAGCCATATGGATTGTTTATATACTTGTATTTATTATGCAGAGATAGTATTAGTGACAATTTAGAAAGGATAATGACAATCAAATTATTCTCTTCTAACATATTTTTGTTATTATTGTCATTATTTACATTCTGATATGATCTGTCAACAAATAAAAGATGTAAAAGGATACCGTGAAAGAGTAAAACCATTTAAACTGCTGTAGATAATGCATGAAATAATGATATAGACTTGGAAATAGAGCATTTCTTATGTAAAAGAGAGGGTAAATATCCTGCAGAGATGTCATTTTCCTCTGCTATTCATCTTCACCTACCACCTCTACAAAGGTATCATGAGCAGAAGATGATATCTAAACTCTTTCCACAATGACATAAAGTTTTATTTGTTAGTCACTAGAACACGTAGGAGCAGGTTGCTCCTGGATAGGAGCAGGTCATGCACTGCTTTCAAGTTATGCTGTTTAATGCAAGATCAGGGGGCTAATTATTTTAGTATTATCTTCCATTATTCAGGCATGGCTAAGGCTCTGAACTCGGTATATAGATATTGCTAAGGGATAATACAAGACAATTATGGCTGTAGCTTTCTCTCTCATAAACATAGCATAAGATCATATTCAAGAGCATGTTAATTATGCAGAATTAAAGCCCATAATCACAGCAGCAGGACTATCTAGAGCATATGCTTTCAGACTCAAAGGACCTTGTATAACCCTACATACTCCACAGGCAACTTGGAAGCACTTTAAGACAGGAATCTGCAAGTAATTCACCCTCCATGACTACCTAGGCCTTTTAAGTTCATGGGAAGGGAGCTGGAGATGATGCCTGTTGTTTTAACAACATGCTGTGGTAACACCTATACACAGGCATCTTCTCACGCATGATCTTAGCAGGAGCTGTGACTTTCATCTGTATTTGAAGGTATCTTCTTGTCCTGGGAAAAAAAAAAAGAAAGAGGAGAAGGATTTAAGTATACTTTACACTTGAATGCAAGATGTGGTTAAATACACTTTTTGTACACATCAGAACTACTCTGCAATGTTTCTCAGCCAGTATTTTCCTTGCGACCTGCCAGTGCCAATATCTGTGCAAGCATTCTTCTATGCCAGTTCCAATGACTCTTCTCACTCAGCACTGAATCATGGCATTGTTGCTGACACTGTTCTGTGGTTTTAATACATATTGTGGTAGAATCTGTGTCTCAGCATAGCCGGGGAAATGGTAGGTTAAATGAGAGCTCAATGGCTCGTCCTTGTAACGCAATCCAAAGCACAAGAAAATCATAGACCTCTAAAGTGCAGGCATTCCTGCTAATTTAAAAGTTCACAGTCACACAGTGGGATGTGCAGTGACAGAGAATGTGTATGTTCATTACCATTATCATATGAACAAGTAGAGATAAGTCTTCATTTTTGCCAAGTGACCTTAAAAGCCTCATGGATGCCATAGGGATGCTGAGAAATTGAAGCTGTCTGTGGAGGCCAGAACTATTTTTGAGCCTGCATTGCACTGCCCAACGTTTGAGAGTCCTGACAAAAGTCTTTTGGTTACAGCTCCGCAAAAACATTCGTGCATATATTATTTTAATACAAATTACCTACCACAAATGATGGGGTTTAGATCAACATTAAAAAAACCCAAACCAAACCAAACCTAAATTAACTAAGTTAACTAAACAACAACAACAAGACTCAACCAGAACAAAAAACAACAAAAAACCACTAAAAAGCCAGAAACAGATTGCAGTGCAGATGCAATACTACAGCTGAAGTTGTTTAAATAACTTGGTTTTTCTATTGACAGAATGAAAGAAACTACCTTGGAATTGCTTCACTTTAAAAAAAATATATTACTTTATGCAGAGAGGGATTTAATTAATTCTTGAAATTGTATGGCTTTGTTAGTTTTCCTTAAGTTCTAAGTTTCAAAATGTTATTTGTTCCATTACATTTGAACAAAAGTAGAATATCTCATCTTTTATTTTTATTTTCTCATATTTCCTTTCCCTCCAGACCTTTTCATTAGATTCACGTATAATTCAGGTAGTCATAATTTGGTTATGTAATGCTCACACTACTTGATGAATAAACCTCAGACAGTAAATTTCATCTATCTGTAGTCATAACCTAAGGAACAATAAAAATCTAGAGCGGTCAAGTTCTGATACAGGATACAGGAGAGTGTGGTACACTGACTCCAGTGATTTGCAGAAAATAGATTATTTGTACCTGGATACAAAATTTCAAAATTCTTACTGTACTGGGCTATATAATATGTACTTTCCATGCCAACATGATTGGATGTAATACTACCCACAAGGATACTTTCATCAACTTTTAGGAAACTACATCTGTGAGAATTTTGGATCTTTAAGCTGTAATTATTTTTTTCATTCCCATCACCTCCATTTTTTGACATTATCTGTTGAATTCTAGCAGGTCAGTAACAGACTATTTTTCTTTTCCTAAATCTCAAATAGCAGAACAGAGCAGAGTTAAAGGAAATTCTTCATCCATACGATACTACATTGCAACTTGGAACTATCTATGAAAGGAAAAGGTAAAGAATAACAGTCAGCTCCAGGCAGTTCTTGTTTTCCTACAGCCAATCTTTTTACTGTGCTATTCTTACTAAAGAAAAAAGCACAGAAAAAAGAAACAAAAAGTAAATAATATCTAAATGGTAGATAAAGTCTGTAAAGCTGTAGATAAAACAAGAGAACTGGAAAGATGCTGCTTCTCTGGCATTACTGTGATCAGGCATTGAATGGCTTTTATTCTGACTGTCCCCCTAACCTTTTGGTTTTTAAAATACAAAATCATCATTTCCTTTTCTCTTGTAAATTGTCTGGATTGTGCACAAACTATTTTACTTATTCCATTTAAAAACTGAGCCTTTTGATATTTTTATTGATCCTGTTTTTTAATACTAGGTATAGATATTAAATAAAGTTCCCTTGGAGAAATTAAACTAGGGAGCTGGTATTTTATCTTTGAATATTTACAGGCAGTCACGTTTGTCTTTAAAAATATCACTATTACTTGTCATTTTATATTCAGGATACAAAGATCAATTAATATGCAAAGTTATTTGTTGCATATGATGGGGGGAAGCTTGTAAAGAATATGTGCTTTGTTTTTTAGATACAAAAAAGACATGAACAATAAATCCTAAGTCCTTTATTATCATATAATTTAAGTGCTTCTGACACAGATGTTTGTGTTTATAATTGAAAATTTAATTTGGCTTCATATTTCCCAAGAGAATGTACACAATATTCAAACACTTGGAAAAAGACAAGTTATGTTTTAAAGTGATTATGAAAGAGAAGCACAAGCAATTAAAATATCCAAAACTTTGTTAAATTGTTTATGATTCTTTTAGACCTCTAATTGATTGCTGTCTCTCATTTAATGGTGCAACTAACTTATTAAGCGGAGGATTCCTTCTTTCATGTTGAATAAAGATTCTAAAATGATATAGCAAATATAATTTGACTACGATAGATTCAATTGCTCATATTGTGCTTTTACTTTATTTAATTTAACATCTTAATCCTGTTAGAGAGTTCTAATCAATGTTGTTTCCTTTTGTATGACATAAGCTTCTTTCACTTTATGATGAGGCCAGTAAAATCAACATTAAGCCCTTCTGAACTGGAAGCTACCTTGTCTAACTCTCATTGATATTCTTTCCATAAATGTCTGGTCTTTTGTTATTAAATGTGACCACAACATAGAAGCGGTGTGGCCAGCATGTTGAGGAAGGTGATTCTACTTCCATAAGACCCCACCTGGAGTATTGCATCCGACTCTGGGCTCCTCAGCACAGGAAAGATGTGGTGGCGAGTTCACGAGAGGGCCACCAAAATTATTAGAGAGCTGGAGCACCTCTGCTCTGAAAAAAGGCTGAGCTGGGTTTGTTCAGACTGGAGAAGAGAAGGCTCTGTGGAGACCATGTTGCAGGCTTTCAATATATGTAGGGGATTGAAAAAAAAATTGAAGCAGATTTTTTTATAGGGGCAAAGGTTTTAAATGGAAAGAGGGTAGGGTTTTATGGTATAAGGAAGATTTATTTTTTGTGATGAGGATGATAAGACACGGAACTAAGTTGCCTAGAGAAATGATGCACACCCCGTCCTGCAAAGTGTTCAAGGCCATGTTGGATGGGTCTTTGAGCAACACGGTTTAGTGAAAGATATCTCTGCTCTTGTGAGGGGGCTTGGACTAGATGATCTTTGAAGTCCCTGTCCAACACAAGCCATTCTATGATTCCATGATACAGTTCATTATTTCCTTGGGGTTGTGCATGAAATGGCACAAAAACTCTTTTCACCTTCACCTAATTAGTGAATTATAAACTAATAAAAAGTTGATGTTCTCTTTCACTTCTGTCCTGGTGACTTGCAGCAATCCTCAAAATGATGTGTGTGTTGCAATTCTTATTAAATAACTGTCTTGTGGAATACTGCATTGTATGCCAATACCAAACAGCTGCAAAATGCCAAAGGGCAATTACATACTTAAGTATAAAATTCACAAAAGCTGCAAGTTATGAAGGCAAACTCTTACAGAAAATTCTGTCATAAGCTGTCACTTAAAGACAGAGGAAGAGTTTAGTTATATTCATAATTCTTAACAATTTTGTCCAGCTACTGGACCAGGCATGTTAATATCTTTATTTTTTTAGCTTCCACATAGACCGTTAAGGTACCTATATAATTCATAGTACTTTTTCTAATCTTTTAATAATTGTTATGCTAACATCACAGAGAGGAAAAATTAAAGGTGTTCTTTTGTTGCTCTGTTGCTCTTGTTTTTCATAATTCGCAATCATTTTACAGTTTAAGAACTTATGAACTCCAGTTCTTTTTAGGTATTATTCACTCAGCTTCCATCATTTTTTTTCCATTTCATGTATTTTTAAGCAGTTGTTAATAAAACATGGACACAGCCCTGATGAAATGTAATCAGCACTCACCACTTAGTATTGAAGATCTACTTATTGTACAGAAAAGCATATTTTCCATTATAGTCTGAAGATATTCTGTTTCAATCTTTTCTTTTGAAGGAAGGATTTGATAGCAAGACACTTTGAATATTTTCCTGCACTAAGATTCTCCTTGAATTTTGGTCTGAACCCCATTACCACAGTGTCTCTTGGCAGTATGGCCCATGGGCTGAAGATCTGAGAAATAGTCTCATGTATAATTAGTGCTGAAGCTAGTCAAGGGTTTTGAATATTAATATCAAGATCATTAAGTATCACTAAAATCTAGTAAATCATCAGGAACCGAACAAAGCATTGTTTTGAAATGTTCCCATAAGCTGTTTCTGTTTAATTACAAGTTATTATGTGAAGTAATCCAAAGACTTTGCACTGTTTATTCAAATGATAAAATAAAGATATGTATTTCAATACAGAATGAAATAAGTTGTAATCCTTTTGAAGGAGGGGGCTGGCAAGTGGTTAACCAGTGGATTACTTCCAATCAAAACTGGTAAATTATCTAAGATAATCCAAGAGAGCAAAACAAATCTTTGTCATTTCATTATTATTCTATTCTAAAGAACACTATTCTAGCGCCTTTCATTAAACTGACAATCAGAGGAAGTAAGATATTTGAAGAAAATGCTCTTTGATTACTGATACTCAGTCAATGTGCAATTATGAAGACTTTTATCTCAAAGATTCCTTCAATTCTTTCAAAGATACTTTCTTTCAAAGATTTTTCAGTTTAAAATTTGAATGATGAGGGTTTTGAAAGTTCAAAGATCATACACTGAATGAAATAAATAACAGAGTAGAGGTTCTATTTTAGTTACTTCCAAAACATTATAATGTACAAAATTTAAAAAAAACCCCAATGATATATATATATATAATTGGCAGGGGTTTTTTACATATATATAGATTGAGAAAATAGAAGTACTAACACCTAAGGAGGTTTTTGCGGGTCAAAAAGTTAGCCTTTTCCAGGTACATCAGGTGGTCTATCAATTGCCCCCCCAAGTTTTGAATTGCTAATTAATTTTTTGAATTACAGGCAATAAGAGTTAACTGTCTAGATAAGCTCATGAAGACTGGATAAAGTGAGGTTTTCCTGAGAAAATTCAGTGAAGATATAAGAACATTCAGGAAGATCCTGAAGAACTGACCAGAGTTTTAGCAGACAAGAGTTGAGAAAAAAAGTGTAAGAGTGATGATATTTTTGAGCATATAGAAAATAACTGTGTCACACACTTGCTGGAGACAAGTCTTAGACATTTAAACCAGAAAATATCTATAGTGCCCTCCCTTTCTGTGACAAATTTAAGATTCTGCATTTTTTTATTCATATACTCACAACCTTCCTCATTTTCCTGTGCTAAACCCATGACTGGATAGATATACAAGAAATCTCAAGTGACACAAATATTTCAGTAAATTTTATTTAACACACTTTAGTCTTTTTATGATGGTGCTAATGAGTCAAACAACGTTTCTTTTAGTTGCCTGTGATGTCTGCATTAAAGGTTTCTCAGAGGAAAAGATGTAATTTTTAGTTTGATATCATTTTGAATAAGGTTGGACCGGAAATGGAGAACAACTCCCACCTTCTGTTTGCCAAGGGCAGAATTTTAGCAATCTAGACGGCTGCTAACAGTCATGCATCTGATTGGGAAAAAAATGACAGTCTGATCACACATTTGACTGCATGCTGAACTCTTTTTCTGACAGGACATTCATCTCAGGAACAAGGTGGCAAATGTGCTACTGATGCCAACCTCATAAATACATTTATATCTAATTTTTATCAAGGATACATTTCTGATTATGTCTTTAGTCTATCAACTGCAGTTGTACATTTTGGTGCTCGTCCACCTTAATTAAATTAGAATTCTTTTAAATTTGATAAAATATCTTCCAATCTAACCACATACAGTTCCAACCTGGGAACTACTGTACTAGATACAGTTCTTGAGTGCATGCATAGCAATGCATAATAGCGAATTCCCTAAAATATCTGTGTATATATACATGGTATATTGATAATCAAACATTTTTTTAGGGAAGGGAATGATTTTTAGTAGAAAATTTGTCCTTGCTAGAATCCAAAAAGACAAATTTAATGCTAATATTGAGCATAATAACAAATTAATAAACGTCAGCATCCACAATTTTAGATGCTTTTGGAGCCATAAACCCTCTGCTAAAATTCATAACCCTTCTGAGAATCTCTCCCTATTTTGCACCTTCAGAGTGTCCAGTAACAACTGTCATGAGTTAGATATGCCCTAAATGAAGCAGTGCCTTTGTTTCTTTAAAAAAATCTAAAATCTGTCTCATAATTTATTTCTTCTACTTAATGTATTTTATAACTAGCAAATGAGCATTTCCTGTAAATTTTTCACAAACTAAACTACTCTATGTAGTTTCTACATGTATTTTCTGCTGTTATGATTGCTATATTCTTCTACGTGTGCAAGGATTTTACAGTATGTAAAAGGGATAAAAATGATAGGAAGTGTCATAAGAAATTCCCATGGATAATGTATAGAGAATGTGGATGGCCCATCCCTGAGAGTGTTCAGGGCCAGGTTGGATAGGGCTCTGGGTACTCTGGTCTAGTGGAAGATGTGCCTGTCCATGGCAGGAGGGTTTGAACTAGATGGTCTTTAAACTCCCTTCAAATCCAAGACATTCTATGATTCTATGACAAGAAAGAGGAAACAGTAACATGGGGATTTGTGATGTCTGAAGGGAGTGTCAGTGGTCCTATACAAAACTTAGGAGGGAGCATGTGGGGGAAGGGGATGGGGGGGAACAAAGGGATGTGGGGCAGACAAGGCTGTGTGTAAGGGTCAGCTGGCTGGCTGTGTGCAGACTGTGGCCAGCCAGCAGGCTTGTCTGACTTAGCCCTGAGCCTCATGTCCCCAGGCTGTTCTGTCTTCTCCGTCAGTCCTGTGGTACCTCTCTGTGCTCCTTCTCACTCAGTGTCCCTTGCAAGTGCTGTAGGGATGAGAAGCCAGCTGCTGAGCAGAGCGTGAGTGGATTTGAGGTCAGAGACCAGCATCAGTTGAGGGTGCAGGTACCCCTGCCAGGGGTGTCAACAGCCTGCAGTGAGCACAGGCAGTGAGGGTCTCTCTCCACAGTGGCAGCTGAAGCAGGGCAGCAGACACAGCCTGAGACGCTGCCTGGTGCTGGCCATGGTGGGAGCGCCTGTATCATCTCGAAAACAGTTGGGGAAGGGGGGTCCGTATGTGTAAATTGCAGCAAAGTCCATGTTAGGTCTGCTGATGAGCAGGAGGTGCCAGATCTGGGCATGAGCACCAGGCAGGCAGCGAATGAGCTTACAGAATCCCTCAGAAGAAAATGTGATGGTAGCTGTTTCTTTATTATTAGTTATATCTATTTTTATTACCTCTGACAATTATCATCTGAAGGAACAGGAGTAAAAAACTTAGTCTATGTAAAACGTTAATTCTAGCATTTTAGGGGAACTCATTCATCCCTTTGGTTTTTTTAAGTTATGTATTATATGATTTATTAGGTTATATTCTAAATATTTTTAACACTAGTTGATTTCAAAAGCTCAAATACATTACTGATTTTAGTTTTTCATTTCCTCAGGTAATTTTAGATATTTCAAAATCAGTAACCATCTTAATTTATTCCCCAAGTACAATCAGCTAGAATATTTTTCTAATATTATTTTACTCAAATACTAGCCTTTTACAGAGGAATTAATTTAAATTTCTGGCCATTAAAAAAAATAATAAAGCAGGTTCACAAAGAGCATTCAAATTTATTCTAGAACAACCTGTAGAACCTTGCCTCATTTGCCAAGTGCTTTGGAAACAATTACGTCCTAATCTTGCATTGTTTGAGTAAATCACTTGAATTCTCTGACTGAGTCTTTGCTCAAATGAATCTGTTCAATAACTGAGGTACTGACAATTATAGTTTAGTAGATTGTTAGAAACATCCCCATTTCAAGTAACAGTAAGCAAAACTTTGATCTGATGAATTATTTCTTTCTGACATTTTCACATTTCAGCAAAGAAACATGTTCAAAGCCATATCTGTTTTCAGCCTGGCACAGATTTCAAAACCAGAACTCCACAGATGTAATTCCTTCTTATATTTCCTATTCTGACATTTGCTTCTACAAAGAACCATAACAGGAAACTGGAATATATATGTATTTCTGCATGAACTATTTTTGTTACTAGACCTGGGTGCTTTTTGTCCAGCTCTTATTTCTCCTCAGTCTGTTCTTTCTGCAAAGGTTCACAGATGTCTTGATTCCCATAACAAGCGCACATGTAAATAACTGTAACTATATTAGTATAAATAAACGTCTTGTGCTTACTTATGATTTTCTTTGTCAATGTGCTTACTGTTTTGGGGAAAAAATGGAATGCCTGGAATGCAAGATTTTGATCCAGAGGTGCATGAGATCTGAGATATAGGCCAGATTGCTATTGAATATTTTTGACTAAAGTAGGTTTCTGTCTTGTAGGTGAATTAAAAATCCAATTATTTATCTGTGATTTCTGAATTTATCTTAGAAATTAATCAAGATGAATAGATAGATATCTCGGATCTGGAACAGGAGAGATGAACAAACTTGTTTAAAAGGCTTATGTCTGTGTCAATAAAATTGCTAAATGCATCTGAAATAGTTTTGTATTGAAGAACTATGAGAACTGGGTTATTTAATTGCTGTCATTAGATTTCTAAAAAATTTAGGGAGTCACCTTAGACTTAAAGCCAACATCACGAACTAAAAAATTATTAAAGGAAAAATTCTCCAAGATTATATGCACATATTTTATGATGAGAAGAATAGGTTCCTGAAAGTGGTAATTTCTTTCTAAATATTAAGTATTAAGGCAGCCTACAATGATTAACATATATACAGCATATTTAGCCTGCCAGGTTAGGACTACATTTTCAAAGGAAATTATGAGCATTTTAGTCTTTAGTATATTGTCTTAAACTATTCATTATAATTTCTCTATTCTCTAGTGTTCACATTCTTTATTGACATGAAATCTACTTTTTTAATGCTTTCCTTATTCAAAAACCTTAAATTTAGTCGCCGAAGCATGCATTTTTTATTGTTTGAAAAAACACTTAGTATAAAATATATATAAAATGTTACATTTAGCAGACTTTCCTTCAGTAGACTTCTTTAAATAACATCTGCTCATCCACTATCTCGAGAAATAAACTGCTCCTCTTCCTTTTCATTCTCAAAAATAACTTCCATAAAACCACTTCATTTCTTGTGAACCTAGAGGTATGTAAAGCTCACAATATATTTACATTTCATTCCATTAATGTAATTAAAATGTTAATAAAATCTCACTCAAAACAATCTATCAGAGAAAGAAACACTGATTTGGTTTTCATGGAGCACTCTGTAAGCTGATAATCTTCCATTCTAACAATAAAATAAAGAATATGCATTAGAAGGCTGAAATGTTGGTAGATTTATCCACCCACAAAAAACTCAAGCACCTCCTGATGTGCATTTTAATAAGCTTTCCTATATGGCCTTTTTTTTCCTTCCTTTATTATAATATCACATTTTTTGAGGTACAACCAAATATACTACTTAGTAACAATGCTGTTGATAACAGAAATAGATAAAGAAAATAAATATTGAGCTTGAGGCATTATGATTTGATGTGTTTTCTTTAACAAAAAAATAAGGTAAACAATTTACCAGACTGCTCTTGTTTTTCCTGGCTGGTTGGTTGGTTGGTTGGTTTTGGAGTGGCATTTTTTTTTAATTGGCTTTAGTTCTGGGCCTTTTTATTTCTCCTGCATTCAAAATTGTTCAACTGAAGTTGTTGATCTCCAGATGTGGGATTTTCATCTCCCTGAGGCTTTAAAGCTGACCACATGGCTAATTAAAAAAGGACAGGAAGTTAAAAAAGAACAAGGGTTTGCTCTTAATAGGAAGCGAAATCTAAACGGGCTAAACAGAGAACAATGACGTGGAAAAAAAGGAAATAAAAGAGACAAGGTCATCAGAGACAGAGAGTGACTTTATAACTCTCACAGCAGATTCCAGTCTTAAAGTGAGGAAAATGTCAGGTTCATATTTCAGCTTCATGAAAAATAAACAATTCACTAAAGAAAAAAATGTAAAATTCTTAAACAAAGTAAGACTGTTTTTTTCTACGCAGTTTTATACTTCTTGGGTTTGGTCTGTATCTAGTCATCTCAAGAGTAAAGAATATTTTGATTTGGCTGCTAGTCTCAGGATAGACATCTTCCAGTTTGTTATTTGAATAAACTCTCTTAAAACTGCAGGAGGAATGTTGTAACCAGAAATACTTAAATGTGGGAAGGTATCCTCACGTTTGGGCTGAAGACCTCACAATGGTTTGTGTCTAGAAGTAGTACCAAATAAAGACTCTAGATGTAGTAGCTGGTTTCTGCTCAGAATCAGTATTGGGACTTTGTTTTGCTTAGTTTTTTCAGTCAGCATTTAGGATCAAGAAGTTTAAACCAAGAAAAGTAACTCAAAATGCATCCAGCAAAAGGCTGTGGCAAATAGGGAATTATTTGTTGTTTGCAAAAAGGGAAAATTCAGGTTGCAGTCTAACTGCCTTATCTTCCAAGGAAAAGTAGTATCCTTATATGAGTGTGACATATATGATGTTTTTCTTTTCTGGGTGAAAAATTATGTGGAAATATTTTGGCTTTCTGGGTTCAGAGATGGGAATATCATCAGTGTTAGGATTATCTTTCAAGGCTTTTAGGTGGGTTTATTCCTTATAAGCAAAAATACCCCGGGACAAATTAGAGGATGCTTATGACAGAAACACCACTTTTAAAAATACATTTTTGACCAAATTTCTGAAAGCAAGTCAGATTTCTGTCTGCTGATTCTGGTGCTTGAGTGGTTAATCTCTGCAGCAGCAAATAATATTTCAGACTATTTGTAAAAAAATGATCATTTGACCCTGTCTTATGCTTTTTAGTTGAACTTTATGATTCAGTGCCTACTCATCTTCCATTGTAAAATTTAGGTGCATAGAAGAAAACAAATATTGTCCTTGTAAGCACATATAATTCTTTCTACGCAAATGTTTTGCAGTGCTATTCTTAGCTTATTTCTTCAGGGAATTGTGGTAAGAACCAACAAATTGTGGACTCCTCTAAGAGTCTGGACATGAAGACCTTCACATTTCTGACTCTGTAAGTATAACTGCAGAAAAAAAATAGTTGACTTTTCTTTTAATTTTTCTACTTTGACATTGTTTTCATGCATAGATTCTTGCATCCTACAATATTTTCTTCACCTTGAGAGCGGCAACATGAAAAAAAAAGGCTTTTTCACCAATGATTATCATCAAAAATTTCCAAAAACATTCTAAGTGAGAATTTGTTCCATAGGCACACCAACTAAATTTGTAAGTTAATCCTGTAAAAGATTTGTATTTTCTGTAAGTTTAGAAGGCAAAACAAACTTCATATACTTTAGAGATTCTTGCAATTTGCATGTTGGATCCCGCATTTCTATTTTCACTTTTTCTTAAGGTCTGCAAGAGCTCTTGTCACCCCCAAAACAAATTATCCTTAAAGGCATGACAAAGGGTTGATTACTTGCTTTTCTACTTTTCCCTTTAAACCTTTTTACATGAATTTTCTGTGACCTGCCATCCCTATTCATAACTCATTTATTAACTCTTCCTGTACAATCAAATATTTAGCCCCCATCCAGTAGAAAATGGAAATGGAAACACCCACTTTCCCATGAAAGAAAAGGGGGTTGGCAAACCCCTTCACATTCTATTTTCCTTACCAGTGGCTGAAGACTGAAATTCCTTGGCCAAGAATGACTGAACTCCATTTCACAGAATCACGCAGGTTGGAGGTGATCGGTCACCAAGCCCTGCCCTTGACTGCCATGATTGCCAGCCTTCAAAGATGGCAACTTTCCAGTATCATTATCCAGATCACTCAGCACTCTGAGCGGTCCACTCCAGATCCCATCAGATTTTATATGGCTTGTGTCTTGTAATGTATGACTCATAATTGCTTAAGTACTCCTTATCTGGCAATAAATTAAGCCAATTTCCCCAAGTCAAACCTGTTTTGACAGTGACAGTAACTGCTGAGTGATTTCCCCCTGTTCTTATCTCAACCCATCAGCCATTCATTATATTTTCTCTTCCCTGTCCTGTTGAGGAGGGGAGTGATACAGTGGCTTTGGTGGACACCAAGTATCCAGGCAGGGTCAACCCATCACAGATCACGTGTCCTTCAGCTTTAGTTTCTCTATATTTGTTCCCAGGAGGCCTTCTGGAGTTCTGTCTTTCTTTTCTTCATCTTTTTACATCACCTATCAGCTACCCTTAACTTTTTGTTCATTTAGGATATGATTTCTCTATAGAAAAGTGGTGAATTCTCTGAAAAACTTGCTACACAGCCATTTCTCTATAAATACACATTGTGAAATGTGGGAGGTTTTATTCTTGTGTTTTGGGGGATAGGAAAAATTGAGTGGGACTGTTTGCTTGTTTGATTGTTTCCTCTCAAAACCAAATCCATTCCAGATTTTTTTGTTGCTTTTTAAATAATATTCATTCACCATATCTTCAGAACTGGTAATATCTCAATTTGTTTGAAGATTTGAAAAAAAACCAGCCTAAGAAGTGAACCTTGAATATGTTAATCTTAAACCATTTAAATTGCTTTTGAATCTATTTGTGCTTATGATACATTTTTTCCCTCTTGTCCTTGATATTACTCACAGATTTACTTAACTGGGCTTTGAAATAATTTGCCTAGAAAGATGTCATTTTACTTTTCCTTTATGGGGTTTACCACACACATGATTTATACCTCACTTGCTCTGATGATAGAAAGAAAGCCTTCACATTACAGAAGTGATTGTACAAAATTGCATTATTTTTCTTGGAAAAAGGGATGTCATGACTGTTTCTCAGCACACCCCCAGGAAACAGACTAACTTTTATGCCTCTCTTAAGGTTAGCAATACTGTGGATCTGCAAGGATTATTAATAAATTTACAATTGGCTTTAAGTCTACAAAGTGCTTTATATATCATAGCTCACCATCACAGTGCCCATGGAAACAGGTTGATGATCTGGAGAAAATGACTACCCATCTCAAAAAATAATAATTGGTTAAAACAAGGAAAGCCTTCCAGTCAAAATTCACGAAGATACAGTGTTCTGAAACTAATTTATTTTGTCTACTTTCCGTTTCTAAAACCTGTTCTTATTTAAAATCTAAAAAGAATAAACAAAACTTTGGATGATAATGGCTTTCAAGTAGTATTAATGTATTTTTCACTCTTGCAGCAATCAGGTTGCTTTGGGTAAGTTGGACTGAAGCTGGGTGATATTTGATATACACTGATTGCAGGCTGAGAAATCACTGTCTGGAAAGAACTTGCAGTCAAGAGACGTTTTTATTTAGTAAAACATTGGGACTCATGCTTGAGAATTTATGCTGTGCTAAACTGAAATGGCCTAAGAACATGCCCAGTGGTTACCCTAATCCATGTTCCAGTAAATTCCACTCTCCAAGGGCTAATAAACTGAAGCCTCCTGGTGCTACTTATTATATTAATTTAAAGTGTCAAGTTCTCTTGGTGGGAAGGACTCTGTATCAAAATATCATTAGTCTGCTTACATTCAGATAAAGAAGTATTGGTGCACAACTCTCTTGACTAATAACTCTTCTGTTATGTCTTCTGTGACAAAGGCTAAATATTGTATGCAAGAAAGAAAACAGAAAAAAAAAGAAAAAAAAGAAAAAAAAAACCAACAGGCCACCCTCAAAAAATTAAGATTGACAAACATTGCTGCCTTCAACTTCTTGACTCCTATAAACAAATTTTGTGGGTATTTTTCCTAAATTATGTATGTAAAAACAATAAAACGTGAATAATAACCTTCAATATTGTATCCTGAAACACCTGTTTTTAGAATATCCATATGTTGCTCTTCCTTTATGATTTCAAAACAGGACAGATTCAGACTTGAAATACAGTGAAGATTTTAAAAAATGACAGCTGTTAATCAAGGCCGGCATACATTGTCACTGGTGCATTATCAGATTGTGTGCTGCGATCCCTATCAACGGTGAACTTAATATCATGAATAAATATTTTTTTCTGACATAGTCTCACTGAAGGAAAACTTAATTCAGAAAATTCTATTTGTCTCTTATATAGATCAGATAATGACAGTAAACACAGGTAAATCACATAACAGTTAAGAAAATGACTGTAGTTTTATCTCAGAACTCAGTACATATTCCACTGTTAGAGGCAATGACAGGCTTGTTTCAAAATTTAAATAGTAAATAGATGCTTTAAAAAGAATGTTTAGTTTGTAATTATCACACTGATTGAGTCAAAAGATATGTGAATAAAAAAGAAACAATCTCATTATTTGTGAAAATAAGTTCCCTATCTCTGAACTCTTATAAAAACATCTGTGTGTTATGTATAGTGGAGATGGCTTTAAAGAAAAGAAAAGCAATGATAAAAACGGGGTCAGTGCACCCCATCAAAGTGGTAATCTTCACATAATGACTACAGCAACACATCATTATAATTTTAGTCATAGAGCATTCAGAGTTCCCCATGGTCATTAGAAATTATAGTGTAATTGACTATTCCATACCTTTAGAAAGATATTAGTTTGACTCTTTAATAAAATCTGCATAAATTATATTGCAAGAATATCCTAAGCCACGTGTTGTGATTTTAAAAATTTAATCATAATTTATATAATAAAACACATGAACACAAATTATTCCTGTAAGAAATTATCAGTACAGCAAAATGGTGTATTGTTCAAACTAGAGAAGAAGTAATTCTGTGTCTGGAAAAGCTGTGTTATTCAGGTGCTTGCTTTTCTGTTTTAAACATAAGCAATCAATGGGATTTGCCCTTTTTCAGAACCGCTTAAAGAACTCATTTTATAAATGGCATTTGATAGAGGATAACATGAAAACCTATTACTTGCTACAGTTCACTTGCAGATATTCTTCTGCCAAGCCATAATTTAGCAGTACAAAAAGAAATTATATGGAAGATTTGTGTAAGATACTAGTGGTAGTAGCCAGCTCCACTTGTGCATTTGAACAGCTTCTTTCTATCCATTTTCCACTTAAGTCATTGATGCATTTATATTTTTACTGTTTCTGATACTAAGCATAAAATTTAATGTGAGATGGACTTGTGCATTAATGGCCCTAATCCCACAGTCTCACATCAGTGGCTGATATAAGGACATATTACACTTGTCTGGGGCTGATGCAGAATGAGAGGGAGGTTTCAGTTCTGATTGCAGCTCAGAAACATCACAGAGCAGTTGTTTTTCTGAGATCTTTTTACATGTTGGGCTCAACAGTTTTATGACTACTGCTTAAGAATTTTGGGCCTGTATAATTATCTACAAGATCTGGCTTATGAGATAGTATAACTGAAAGGGAAATTGGACTTTGCAAATTATAAACATATATCATAAAACCTGGGTTTGTTCCAAAGCCTAATGTAACTGGTGGAAGATTTTCAGTTTATTACAATCAGCTTTGGATGAGGCCTTCTCCTGAACTAATCATTCAGCTAAAGAAAGCAGTGGAATTCAGAAACTTCAAAATTTCTTCTAAATTAAAATACTTTTTGAAAACATGGTCTGACATCTGTTGTCACAGACTAATCGCATTCTTCTTCTCTATTGCCTGAGAAGACTTCTGCCTCCTTTTTATCTACAAAATACCAGCTTCGTTCTCTAGGAATTTGATTGTATTTCCTGCATTTCTGTTTTCTTGCCTTACACAATAAATTGATGCCCCTCTGCCCACTATACACAGGACTAGTTAGGATTCAAAATAAAGGAGTCACCTCTACCTTGGTGAGACCATATGTGGTGGATTGACCCTGGCTGGATGTCAGGTGGCCACCAAAGCTGCTATGTCACTCTCCTCCTCAGCTGGACAGGGGAGAGAAAATATAATGAAAGGCTCATGGGTCAAGATAAGGACAGGAAATCATCACTCACTAGTTACTGTCGTAGGCAAAACAGACTCAGTTTGGGGAAATTAGTTTAATTTAGTGCAAATCAAATCAGAGTAGGGGGATGAAAAATAAACCCAAATCTTAAATTCTTAAAAACACCTCCCCCCGACCCTTCCATTCTTGGGCTTAACTTTACTGATGAATTCTCTAATTTCTCCCCACCAGCATGCAGCAGGGCAGGAAGTGGGGGTTGCAGTCTGTTCATCACAAGTTGCCTTTGATGCTCCTTCCTCTTCAGGGGAAATACTTCTCACAGTCTTTCCCTGCTCTGGTGTGGGGTCCCTCCCACATGAAGCAGTCCTCCATTAATTTCTCCAATGTCAGTTCTTCCCAGGGGCTGCATTTTTCCACAAACTGCCCCAGCTTGTATCCCTTCCACACATTCACAAGTCCTTCCAGCAAACATGCTCTGGCTCCTTTCTCCATAGGTTCACCAGTGCTGCCAGGACTCTGTTCCAGGGCGGAGTTTTATTTGTAAATAAAATCAAATAAATGTGTAGTGTGGCATGGCATGGCATGGTGCTATTTGTACAAATCCTGACTGGCACTATTGTTCTAAACTACTTGGAGGTTTTGATAGCTCACCTATGCAAATAGTTGTGCACAAGTCCAAATACTTGTTCACTGATCTAAAATCATTACTTCAGACTGCTAAAATCTACCTGCCCGCTTCTTGGAGAAAATTTCTAAAAATCTGAGTTAATCTTTTGGGAAACCCATCACCAAATATCATTCTGTGAGGAATAAGTTTAAAGCTTTCCAGACAAAAGGCCTTTAAAGTAATAAGAGCAACAGAAACCATGTGATATTCAATTGTTGAACCATGTGATATTCAATTCCTTGTTGTTAGCAGAATAAATCTGTGACAGATCTGACTTTTCCAGCAGAAATTGTGAAGGCATATTTTAGAATAACATGTAGAAAATTATTCTACATGTTAATGTAGAATATTGAATGTAGACATTCTACATGTTAATGTAGAATATATTAATGTAGAATATGACAGAAAATAAGTTAACTGTCTGGAGTGTCCACAACTAGTGAATATCCACTGCTTTTTCCAGGAAAGAAATTATATAAAGTAACAGTTAAGCTGTTTTTCTTGCTTTCCCTCTTGTGCTATATGATTCCCAAGGAACATTCCATTTATGTCAGAGAAAGTAAGGAGTACTGGGGACACTGGATAATGACCTCATTTAGATGACCAACAGGAGGACATCAGTGTTTCTAAGTAGTCTATGGTAGTCAGGATCATGAACAATTTACTGCCTAGAGCTGGTAAGGGCACAGTTAATTCATGGATCGAATGAATAGCTCATCTGATTACCTCTTTTGCAATGACAGTAGGGATGAGTTGCTTCCCCTTCAAGATGATTTCTGCTCCTTATAGTGAAAACTCTTCAGTCTCTGCTGTAACATAGTCTCTTCACAAGCAGGCAACAGGCAGTAGGTTGCCCTGTAGCCAGGGCATCACTATCAGCTGGTAATCTTCACTGGAGTCTAAAATCAACAAATGGAAGACAAATAAGGAGAACATTTTAATCCGAAGAAGGAGAAAGCAGTGATTGATTCTAGTAGTACGACAAGCCTTGAAATCTGTTGTTAATGACTACACTGCGGTACTTTTTGAGGAATACTGTTAATCAAAGAGAGCCTGTGAAGTTCTTTGCTTTTGGATAGTACAGGATTAAAAAAAATATCTCCTTTCACTAGTGTTATTTTACTTTTTACTGTTTAATGCCTGTTTGTCTACTTCTTAGTAATTTCCATGCTGAGATATTGAAAGTATTTATACTTTATTTATGAATAGAAATTTACTTAAAATTCTCTATTGATTAGTGATCCTGATTTCCTCAGAGTTGTATTTTAAAAAATAGAAAAAAGTAAAATGCAACATGTTAGTCAAAACAGTGTAAATCCCAGATGATAGGATCATTAGACTATAATCTAAGTTACGCTTATTTATTCTGTAGCAAGAGAAGTTCAAAACAGAGATAAAGACTGAAGAAAAAAAAAAAAAAGAGGAAAAATGTATCTCACTAAGTTTTTGGAGAGTAGGGATAAATACAGTTCACTTGTTCAGCCAAATCTTAATGTTCCTTTTTATAAGATACTCAGATAGGATAGTTATGTTCACTTGCATAGAACTCACGTAGACAGATCTGAACTTTTCTTGAAGGGGAAATGATTGATGATGTCTGCCACTACATGAAGGATGGGTAAGCCACTGTGAATGTTGTTTTATTGACAGTGCTTGAACCTTGACTGATCTCAGAGGAAAAACAATGGCTATATTATGTCACTTCATCACAAAAGGAGCTTTCAAGACACTTCATAAATGATTTGTAACAACGTTTTATCACATGAATTTTACATATTACTTTATTATTATTTGTTTCTTATATTCAAATTCAGATAACTTTAAGCATTGATTAATCATTCATGTTTGTTGCTTAGAAAACTAAAGGCTTTTGAGAAAAAACACCACATATTATTTTTTTACACTGAACTTTTGATGTGTGCTTTGCAACAGTGACCACTACCAGGACTCAATTGCTTTTTACATTAAAGTCCTTTGATAGAATTCTGACAACATAAAAATGGATTAAAGTGAAAATTACTTCAGCTTCTTTTTAGATGAATATATCAGTTCACCAGTGGTACAAATGTTGCTGCAATCAAAAAAAAAAAAAAAAGACAATTTTTATTAAGGTAACCATGTTGATTTTTGCAGTATTAATTTAGCTTCTAGCCTGGACCAAAAAAGAACCTGTTAGAAAGTTCCAGGAGTCCTTTTTAAGTAAGATTCTGTCTGTACAAAATTAATTATCATATCTTGTGACTTCTGACAAAGTCATACCTTAAGTTTATGCCCGCCACCCATGTTAAGCTTCATTTGAATCAAATGCTAAGTTGTTTAAATTTCTCTTATAACCTTTCCAAGGTCAGTTTGATTTTGCTTCGATCCATGCAGTGGACTCCAGCTGTCAGAGCCTTATCTATGACCAAGTCAGCTGACTTTGCACCAGAACACGGTGCAGATGACTGACTGGTAGAGGAAGAAACCTTTCTCAATGTTCTTGAGCTATATCATCTCACTCTCTATCCAGACTCTCAACTGTGGGTACAAACACTGGATGTTCATGCTCCATATCCTAAAACGATATCTTGCACTTCTGAACCAGTAAAATGCTATTCTTTAGCTGCACTTAAAAATTCATCCAAAGAGCAAAAATTTCTTCAGTCATATTATTTTTTAAAAAATTTAATGGTTAGGACTTTTACTTTAGCCCATCAGAGTTAATTTTGATGAGGAAATGTTTAGCATTTTGTCAAAAAGTACTTTTATTGCCTTGGTTTGTAATTCTTTGCACCAACAGACATCGATCTCCCTTTATTTCAGGTGTCTAGGAGACTTTTTTAGTGAATAAGAATTTTTTCTTCAATTTTAAGTGATGTTTTCAGAAGATTTTAATCTTTCAATGCCACTAAAATTTAATTTGCAGACAAAAATGATTCAACTTACTTTAATTTACATTTGTTAAAGATATAGATCTAGATCTCCACCTCACTCCTCCCCATCTAATCTCTGGCATATTTTTTGCTCATGACAATGAGCTGTGTTCCAGAGGGTACCTAGAAGAGGTATTATTATAGACTGAATATTATTCCTAATAGGTAGCATGGATGACATCAACTTTTTTCCTTATTTAGAAGAATGGTGAGAGGGAGAATGAGGTGCATTTTATGAAAACAGGTGACTGGTTCATTTCTAGTAATGTAGATGTAACCTATAGGAGAAACTGGGACATTTAATACTGGTGAATTTAGATAAAATATCGTTAAACTGATTTTGACAGTGAAAAAAGATAGTGACAGGTTTTACAGTGTGTGAGAATGATTTAGGGTTTTCTGGTTTCTTTTACATTTGTTTTTTCTTGGTTTTTTTCCTCCTTGTCCTTGTCAGACCTATGAATTCAAACTGAGGTTAGAGAATTGGTCTATTTTGTCTCCTTTTTCCTGAACTCTCATCTGTAATAAGGATTTTTGTATCACAATCAAATATAACATCAACAAAAATAACACCTATATGAAATGGAGTGAAATCCAATGCCTTCTATAGCTGAATTAGTACTTTAGTGTTAGTTGTGATAAAAGCCTACTTTAGACATAAAAGTAGTCATGATTTACACAAAGAATGGCTGATATGTTAAATAACAAGCTCCACACTGACAGCCACTTTTCTGACTGTAACAACAGTTTTAGCAGTCCATTCCAACCCTTCTTCTGACAGAAAATTCACCCAGCAGATTGAATTTAATAAGGCAAGAACATTCATCTTATTCTGAGAATATCACTTGCAGTGCCTCCTGCATTCATATTAAAGTGGTTACAGAATTCTGCCTCTGATACGGTTTCATTGTATTTCATAGTACATAAAATATCTCAGAAGCAGGAAAGATTTTTTCAGATTCTCAGACATCAGTATGGGTCACCAAATAATCAACATATTTATGAATACCCTTACGAAAAGGACACAGTTTTTACTTTTGTACTTTCCTGTCCCAGCTAAGGTCCCTGGACAGTGCTCGTACCTGAGACTAAAGCAGGCGAGCAGCTTCTCTCGGTGACCCACAGAGAATGATGAGCAAGAAATCAGGTGGCTAACTAACTTACAGAACTTTTAGTTTATGATGCCTTTCCGGTTTATTATGTGACAGGGATAGCACCTGACACAGACTATTTTCCCTAATATAAATGATCCTACAGTAACACAGTGTTGGCACCCTTAATATACTAGCCCAGATTTAGAGCAAAGAGAAGGGAAGAAGTGCAGGAGCATATATAATTCGAGGCAGGGTACATGGTGGTTGAGATAGTTGGATTGTTCAACAGACAATTCCTGTACCTGAGCAACGGCCAGAAGCACAGTTTCTCCACTGTGCCCTACATTTGGCAAAACCTATTTCTTCAGCTTGAATATGCACTGAGGGTTAGAAGAGTGCTGTTTAAAATTCATTAAAGAAGTTTTCCACACTCTCAGCTTTCTAAAACACTGCAGGTTGCAAAGAAAATAATTCAGCCTTACAAGTGGTTTTCTGCCTTATTTTATGCACACAGAGTGTTGTTAGAAGGTTCACCTGAAAAACAGATGCTTTTTTAAAGTGGCTTGCTGTGTGAGTGCTGGTACATAACACTGAAGGGCTACATTTTTTGGAATGCCAATCCCAAATTAGATAGAAGTTTATAATCTTAGTCGATCTTAACTGAACACCTTTCAAGTCATGATTCATAAATTTGTCCTTTCTTATCCCAAGTGCAAGAAAGATTTTTAAATCCAAACTTTGCACTTAGGATTTATTAGCATGATTCAAAAATGTAGAGTCAAAAATGTATTTTACTGAATTATGAAGCTGGATTTTAACTAGAGATTAAATCTGTGGATTTTAGGACAAGGGTTTTTTTAATAAAACTTAGGGAAAATATATTTTTCAGACTTTTAGAAGTGTCCATTTTGAGTACACAAACAAAAAAAATCAACAGGAAAACATTGCAAACACCTGTGATATACATTTCCCTCTTTATGTGGCCTATTTCTGGGAATATTTGTCTTTACCTTCTAAAATATTTTACATGAGTATGACTTAGCACTGCAAACACTGGCCAAGTTCCAAATCAGGGTGTTTAAGGGCAGTCTTTTGAGAACTATATTTTAAATACATTCACATGATAATGAGTTTTGCTGCTCAGCAACATAAGAAATTAAAATAACCCAAAAAGGATTAAAAATTCAAATTCTGTTTCAAAATGGCATGTCTTTCTATCCTAACTAAATAATCAAGTTAATAAAGTAGTAAGAAGCTGCTATCTTAATTACAGCTTTCATTTTATCTTAATTCAGGAATACAAGGATGTTACACTTCTGTTATTCTATCTGATACCTTGACAAAGCTCTGATGAAACTATGTTTTTCTAAGCAGCTTATACAGCAACTCAAATAGCACATCAGGAATTCACATTTTCTAAATGCATGTAGACAAACTCCCACATATACAGAAAAGCTGCATAAAGCCATGTCCTACTTAAATCTCCCTCTACTTTAATATATTTGCATAGGGCTATATAATTATGTAGTTGTTAAATCTCAGGAGTATCAGAATGAATTTCTGAAATACATATTCTCTCATTGTGGTAGTCAATGACAAAACTATTCCCAGATAAATCAGTTGTCCTTCTCTATCCTATCTGAATAACAGCATTTTAAGAGGTTTTTTCCCTGACCATAGGACTATATCTAGTATATAGTAAAACCTGGAACATTAACAAAAGAGGCCTTTAAATGCTTCAGGATTTATCTGTTCTTATGATTTCCTACCTATCTTGTCCTTTGTTTTTTTGTCTCTACAAAGTTTTCTGAATTCCCATGAGTAGAAGGTTAGCACTTATGTATTTCAAATACTAAGTCATATTGTCTTAGAATCATAGACTGTTCACATAGGAAGGGACCTTCAAAAATAATCTAGTCCAAACTCCATGCCATGGATAAGGAACATCTTTCAATAGATCATATTGCTTAAGGCCTTGTCCAACATGATTTTGGACACTTCCAGAGATGAGGCATCCAAATCTTCTCTGGGTAACCTGTTTCAGTGTCTCACAACAGTCACGCAAAAAAATTTCTTCTTTCCATCCAATATAAATCTTTTTTTTCCATTTTAACCAATAACTCCTGTTCTGTCCCTACAGGCCCTGGTAAAAATGCTCTCTCTGCATTCCTTATAACTTCTATTTAAGTATAGAAAGGCTGCAATAAGGTCTCCCCTCTCTTTTCCTGGATGAACAACACCAGGTCTCTGAGCTTGTCCATACGAGAGATGTTCCAGTCCTCTGATGATTTTTGTGTCCTGCCTCTAGACTTGCTCTAACATGTTCATGTCTTTCCTTTGCTGAGGATCCCAGAACTGGACACGATCCAGCAGGCAGGGTCTCGTAAAAACAGCGTAGAGAAGGAGAGTCATCTCCCTTGACCTGCTGGCTACACTTTATTTTATGCAGCCCAGCATATGATTTCTAGGCTGCAAGCACACATTGCTGGATCACATTTAATTTTTTCATCCACCAGGATGGTGGAAATCAAGTCCATCTCCTCTGGGCTGCTCTCAGTCTGTTCCTCCTCCAGTCTGTACTGATGTTAGAGATTGACATGACCCGGGTGCAGAACCTTGTATTGGTCTTGTGGAAATTAATGAGATTCATATGGTCCCATTCCTCAAGCCTGTCAAGGTCCATCTGGATGATGTCCCTTCCCTCTAATATATCAACTGTACCATTCATCTCAATGTTATCCAAAAACTTGATGAGGGTGCACTTAATCACATTGATCTGTGTCATTAACGAAGATGTAAAATTGGTATCCATACGGGCTCTCGAGGGACACTACTGGTTACTGGTTTCCACTTGGGCATTGAGTCATTGACTATAACTCTTTGAATGTGACCACCCAGTCAGTTCCTGATCCATCTAAGAGCATATCCACCAAACTCATTATCTCTCCAGTTAAGCATCAGGAATGTGATGGGAGACCATACCAAAGGCCTTAAAAAGTGACCAGGTAGATGACATCAGTTGCTCTTCCCTTCTCTACAGATGCAATCCCATCATCATAAGAAGGCCACCAAATTAGCCCAGCAGCACAGCTTCAGATTTGCCTTTGGTGAAGCCATGTTACTATCTCTGCTCACCTCTCTGTCTTCCATATGCTTCAATATGATTTCCTTGAGGATCTGTATCAACAGAGGAAGTTGCTATTTGTGAGATTTGTGAGTTAGAGAAGTCTTGGTCAGGAAGGAGACAAAGTAATGGTAATTAGTTCTCAAGGTATATGGTGATTATAGACAACTCTGGCCATTTAACTAGTGTGTTGGTTTAAAATCCAGCTAGAAAATTAAACCCACTCAAGCTGCTCCCTTTTCTCCTCCTCGCTCCAATGCTGGAGGAACACTAGGAGAGATTATAAATTGGAATCACAATTTACTGAAAAATCACAATAACCACAACAATATTAATAAAAGAGTGTACAAAAGAGAGTTTTACCCACAAAAGGGTATTCACCACCAAACAAACAAAAACACTTCCCAAAGACAGTATCCAGCATGGTTTCCCAAACAAAGGCAAAATGCCCACTGGCCTTGTTCTATGGCCACATGATATTCAGGAAGATTAAACAATATATAGGGGAGGCTCTAGTGGCTTAAATTTCTGCTCCCCCAGTATGAAAACAACAGAGAGCAGGGACAAAACAGAACCAGGAATGCTAGTTCATCCAAATGAGGAGCTGTGCTGCTGAAATGGTGATTCTGCCCCTCTGTAGGGGCTCTCTCTCTGGTGGCAGTGGCAGTGAGGCAACAGCAACGGTGGTCCCAATCCCACACCCTCTTGCAGAGCAAGCCCAGCAAAAAAACCCAAAACAAAACAAGACAAGACAAGACAAAACAAAACAAAACAAAACAAAAAATAAAACAAAACAAAACAAAACAAAAAATAAAACAAAACAAAACAAAACAAAAAATAAAACAAAACAAAACAAAACAAAAAATAAAACAAAACAAAACAAAACAAAAAATAAAACAAAACAAAACAAAACAAAAAATAAAACAAAACAAAACAAAACAAAAAAAGGCATACTTGTGGTTTCTGGCCTTGGCTTTTTAACCACAACCCCCAGTGGCGTCGTAGGTGATATCAAATAGACAGTGCTGAAAGCTCCACCCCCTTGTCTCTGTACCCAGGGCAATGAGCAAAGAATACTGAACTTAATTTACTCATGTAATAGTAGCCAGAGAGACAATTAAGACAGAATTCCATTCCAGTATGCACGTATAGCATTCCTGAATGTCGAGAGCAGACAATGTGTGGCCAGGTTTACGTCACAGAGAAAGGATGGCTGCAATAGTGAGCCAAGAAAATTTCTTTAGACTTACTTTAGTTCCAATAGGAATACTGGAATGGTTACCAATTGATTTGTAGGAATAGCAATATAACCACTGAAAGCCAGCATGGATTTGTTAGGAACTCCAACAAATCTTTTGAATAAAGGAAAAGCAGTAAGTGTAGAATTCATCTGACAAAGCCCAGATGATTCTAGGCTGCTTATCCAGTCAATAAAGAGAACTAAGAATTTGGAGGGGAAAGTGTCCAGTTCTGCATGTCAAACTTCACAAAAGGTAAAGATGGTGCTGATTTGTTGTCCAGATTACAACAGGGAGAATGATCATAGGTTTGTAAAATACAGCCTATGAAAAGAAAATTAAAGACGTATGTCTCTTTGTTTACAAATGGACACAGAAGAAAAGAAAAAAATGAGATGACTGCGTAAACATGTAAAAGGCTACTGTCATAAGCAAACATAATGAGAACAAAGATCAAGAGGTTTAATTTAAAGTCATGGAGATTTATTTAACTTGAGAAAATCTTTCCAGTAAGAGGAGCAGTGGATTACTAAAGTGGATTGCCTGAGGAAAGGTTCTCATCATTTATGAATAGGCTGCATAAACTTCTGTCATGTAACACATAGCTATGTAAGTCATGTCCACAAGCAGAAGACCAAAGTGGGTGATCTTCAGATGTGAGCCCTAGTAATCCATGTTCCTGTTTATCTATTGCCCAATGATGAAGCCAACTGTTTTGATAAAATGATAAATTAAATTAGATATATTCCAATACATATTGAATTAGTCATGTATATCTATAGAATGCTTTCAGTTGTGACACAGTGAGCTATTTGTATTAAGCAACGCAAGCTAGGACCTGTGTCAAGCTAAACTGAACCTCCCCTATCCAACACTAATCTGATTTAGAAGTCTGTTGTCTGCATTTTTGACTCTCCCATATCTTTTTATTCTGACTATGAATTAAACCTTCAGTGTAAGAAAACTTTCCTGATTACATTCACTTCCTGTGAGAGAAGTTTTGATTTAGACTCATCCTTACATCCTTTCTGAAAAATCTTACCTTGGAAGGTTCCTAGCCTTTCTGTCTACAGGTTAATATAATCATCAGCTTCTGCTGTTCGAGTTTTGTAAGAATATTTTTGTTGTGCAATTTTCTGAAGGAAAACTTGCATAGAAGAGGAAAGAAAAATACTCTGATTATAAAAAATGTTTATAAAATATTGTTAATCTTTAAAGATCTCTGAATTATTTAATAAATGTGGCTCTACTCTTGAAATTATTAAGGTCTTTCTTAAGCCATGTACTTTGTGTTCAATAAGGCTAATCACACATGTAATGTTAAAACACCTGAACAATTTTATCTCTAGAGGTGAAACACTGAAAGTTACTTAATATTCTTTACTTACATGCCACTATTTCAGTGGAGAGCTTGGATTTCTTACTGATGCCATGATGATTTTTTGCTTTCTTTTGTACCACTTTTATACGCTCTCTTATATAGCTTTTCTGTATTCTTAGTGCTTCTAGCTTACATAGTTATAATTCTTTAAGTTTGATAACTTCTCTTAGACCCAATATTCTGTTAAGCCAAGAGACCAAACAGTCCAAAAACCCCAGACATCAAGGTCCTCTCCAGAACACATTCTGTAAACAAAGATAGGCCCATCCAGGGGGAAGGTTCTTGGACGACAGGTCTCACTGGAATCTCACTGGGCAATCTTTGATAGATATGCTAATATGCAAGGCATATAATTGTATATGCTTTATATCGTGGGTGCCCATTTTTTCCGGTGTGCATTTTGGGGTGCATTTCGATGTGCATTTCAGCGCACCTAAGGATCCTTAAATAAATACCGAGGTAAAACCCTTTTTCCCTCTTAACTGTGTTCAGCTCTCTTAATTTTAAGACCAGGAAAAGGCATCCTTACCACTATACCTCCCTTCTTTAAGTCTGTTTGGACAACAAAAGGTAGACTCACTTGTAGACCACAAACAGATATCTCACTTTTTTTTTTTTTTTGCAGCATTTCCTTCTCATTTATGAAATTTCCCACATAATTTAACAGATGGAGTGCCAATATTTAAGTTCATAGTATGATTATGACACTGCAAATATTTAAAAGGCAAATACTCACTCTTGAAAATGGTCGAAGGAAAAAATATAATTAAATAGTCTTCATGAGGTAAGACATTTCTGTGGTCAAGTGCAATAAGCGTCAGACTTCTGCCCTGAATTATCTGTAAAGAAGATGATTCTCATATAGCTTTCATATCAGTTAGTTAAAAAGAAGAAAAGCATCAACATCTTTAAATATGAAAAATCTATTTTTCAATGTTTTATAATTAACAAAAATTATTTTTAATTTGTGAAAATAAATAAAATTTAACAGTGTTTTGTTACAATTTTATAGGTGAGTGCCTGAATTTGCAGTCACCACAAGAGTGTAAATTAAATGATAGCCACAATATTATTTTACTTTGAAAACTGCTTACTCTTTCTGCCCTGATTCTTTCACATATATCCTACCACTTCCAAACAAGGGTGATTAGCTCCTCTTCCCCTGAGGATGTTTTTAGTATATTTTCAAAGTTTCTCTTTACAACCCGTATGTACTTGGAAAGTGATAAGAACCTATTACTTTTGTCCAAACCAAAAGCTTCCACTTAAGTTTCACTATTAGGAGAAAAAAAGCACAGCTTAAACCTACCACTTAGTCCTTTGATATTGGAATGACAAAGTGTAAAACCATAAGGGCTTGTCAAATTTTAAACTGCCTGGAAGCCTTTACCTTTTCAGCAACAACCTAAGAAAAGTTCTCTGACTTTGTTTTAAGGCAAAAGATACTATATAACTTTCAGAAAACAAATAGTATTACTTTCATTTTCTCTGTACAAAATAAGTTTAGCCACTAATAAGACTTTACTGAAAAGAAAAGATATTAAGAATGGTGACTTCTTCAGATTTTAACTAATATAATTTTCCCGTGCGGAAAAAATAAAAGGTAGGTTTTTTTAATGATTAAAAATCGTATTGATCAATAGCAGTCTCCGGGTAACATAATTGCAATTTATATTTACAATTCTAATAATTCAATATGTAAATTAATTTATGTCTTCAATTAATAAAGTAGGACACTTCAGAAACTGGTGTTGCATTTACATCTGATTATTTTCAAGATTATGTATTACTTTAAGAAACTTGTGTTAAGGTAACAATAATAAATAATTCAGGATAGTCTAACAACATACTTATAACCAATTTTCTTTTCTTTTTTCAACTGTAGTAGTAATTGACTTATACTTCAAAAAACCCCAAACAGGTATATCTACTATTCATCATAATTTCTTAACAGGTGTTCTGATTTTACCACCAAGACAGGTAACATTAGTCAGAGTTTTTACCTTGTCATTTCAGAAATCTTTGTTACTGCCATACAAACTGAATTTTGACCATCTCAGAGGGAGTGGGGGGTAGTGAGGAGAAAGTAGTTAAATGGCTTTATATTCAGCTGACAACACAAATTCATCAAGTGTTTATTCCAAACATTGCAGAAGTCATCAAGCACCTACTCATAAACACAGCAAGCCCATGGTGGAAACTAGCCAGTAAATAATATTTTCCCCAATCAAAGATATCACAGTGTTATTACTTTCAGAAACTTGTAAAATAAAAGCCAATCTCAAAATACCCACTGAAGAGAAGTGTACCATTTAGCCAAGATGGATGTGGCCAGGCTTGTCACCAACAATGTCTACTCTGATCAACCTTTCTGAAACAGAGATGTCTGTCTAATAACCCCATTTTGAACTTTAAGAAACATGGGCAGAGAAAGTTCAAAGGGCTTGTCCCAAATTATTTCAGGATTCTCTGTTTTATATGGGAAATAAATCAGAACCCGCCATGTAAGTTCACTTCCAATAGTGCAAATCTAGTGTTTTATTTTTGCCCCTAAGAAGGACAGATATTCCTTCCTTAGCTTATTGTTAGATTCTATGAATGCCTCCATTTTTCCATAGAAGAATTTTTTTGTTATATTTTAATACCTATTTTTTGTGTATTTCATTACCTATTATTTTATTTCACATCTAGGAGGTACATCTTTAGGTCTGCCATGACCCAAAAGGCAATTTAGTCTTTAAGAGTCAGAGGTGGCACTGTCTCACTCTCATCTCTTGCTGGTGAATATTTTAACTGTTGCTGAATTTTGTTTCTTCTGTTCCGGAAGAAAAGTAACATATCCTTACCAAGCCTCCTTGAAATAATGTGAATGCATTATTCAAAGCTTTCTTTTTCTACAGATACTAAATGCATCATTTTGGAAATTACCTACCTGCACAATAAAAATACTTAATTTTAATGGCTACCTATCTGTAGGTATCATAAAGTCTATGGTAAAACAGACATAGCCCGTGACAAGTCTAAACTATCAGTAATTGCTACAAATGAATATGCTCTATTTTAGGGGTTAGGAATTTTATTAAATAGGGCTTAGATAAGCCTCAGCAAATTATTTATTGGGCAATAATCCTTAAAACGAATTTACTTTTGCTGCTGGTTGACCAGTTATAGCTGTTTAACAAACCATTCATAATAAAATAACTACAAGCATAAATGCTGCATAAATGCTGCATAAACATCAACCAAGCCATTTTAAATTAACGTAATCATCTGTTTAGAATACTTACTTTGATTCAGTGATTATAGCAGTCCTTTACAAGAAAAGGAAGCCAGCTAGCTTTACTTTGTTTGGTTTTATTTTGTATATGTACTTGTAGGTTTGTGGGAAAAATACTGAGATAAAGTCAGAGATTTTAATGGGTGCATATTTTTATCCAAAATAAGTACATGTTATACCTGTTATAGGTTACTCTTCTGAAAAATGTCTTGAAAGGAGGACCTTTTCCTGGCTTCCAAGAGTTAGCTTTTCTCAACTTTCACATCATCACTGCAGACAGTGAGTCTCTGGCAGCTTCATTTACCTGATACAAAGCAGAGTACTACTATATTAACTATTTTTAGTTCCAGTCAGTTAGAAGACACATTGAATTTACATTACATGTTAGAAAATTTGAGATGATGAAATAATGTTTCTTAACACTTTTTGAAATCCTGAATTTTAACCATTTCATGGATACTTTCCACAGATAAACTTGTTTCAAATTTAAATTTTCTTTTGGAATGTTCTGCTAAAAATAATTACTTTGCTGATGTTAACGGCTTTCTCTAAATTGCCCTTGAATTTTGGAACAGGGATTTGGATATTTTCAGTAATTTTTCCCTTCAGAAATGCATGATGTTTTGTCTCTTGGTGTCTATCACCATAAAATTCTCTAAAACTTTGTTCTTGCTCACATAATTATCTTTTGTGTTAAGAAAAGACTAAATGAAGCAACTGACTTCCAGAAGAGAGCAAGGCAGAAGGGATGAGCAGATATAAGAAAGGTTGATCTTCACTTAAAGATGCAATAAAATTTCAGGATTTAACTTCTCCACTGTTTCATAGTTTTTTGACTTTTTCAGTCATCACTGTGAGAAGATGGATTGGGGAAAACAAAACAGGACAACTAAGAAATTGCAAAAGTGCATTTGATTTTAAAAACAAGCAAACAAACAACAAGAACCCCCAAAACAAAACTAACAAATACACAGACTGCAAAGGGGGCTTTTGGGAGTAAACATATACATGCTGATGCTTCCGAATAAAACTTTCAATTCACTTGCGCCTCTGCTGGTGGGTCCTGTCCCTTCATGTATCACATATAGACACTGAATAGAATCTAATGCATAAGATTGTAATGCAGAGAGGAGACAAAATGACAGTTTAAAGATGTATGTCTTTCAAACTGAGTAAAAACAAATAGTAATAAACTCTTCATACATTTAGGTAAAAAGAACAATAAGCACAGCATTATGAAATGAGAAAGATAATCTAGGTACAATTCCAAAATAAAACTGAACAGTGTTGCCACAGGATACAAGCACTGTGGCTAATGTGAAAGGGGAAAAAAAAGACTGATGATTATAGGTGAAGTAGAAGGAAAAGAATGCCATGTGCTCAAAATATATTAGACAATGTCCTGTCAAGATTTTGAAAGAGATGGTACTTGAATACTCAAGTTTCTGAGCTTGATAATATGAGTGACTTTAGAACATATTCTTGCAGAAAGAATTATATATGTAAATGCACACAGGCAAAAATTTTACCCATCCAAGTGTTTTAAGAATGGCAAATTATATTGCTGTAACATGGTATATTTCTTCAAAATTGACTGATTTTTGAGATGAAGTCAGCACAGAGACATTAAGCCTGTACCTAGACTTGAGGATAATTGATTTGAGTGTACACAAAATTTACTAATTCATCTTTAAAAGAGTAGCTGATTAAGAAGTAGAAATTTTATATTCATGCATTCATTGTTTAGAGGAGAAGATGAAACAGGTTTTGTGACTGTGTTGTAAAGTGGTTCCTCAAGGATCACTTTAGAGTTGATCATGTTTAATTCTTTTGCCTAATAAAATAGGTAGGAGCATGTTGGTGGAATTTGCTAATGTCACACAATTGCAAGGAATCAAAAGGTAATATAATGTGGATAACTGCCAGGAAAGAAGAAATCTGCTTTGTGAGGGTGAACAAATTTGGCTTCTGTAGCTTAATAAATGGAGGCTGAAAGGGAATACCTGATTTTCTGTGATGATTGTGAATCGGAAAATTTTGATGGAGGAAAGCATGAATTCATATGGAGAGAGGTTGGAGCTGTCCCTTTTTATTGCTGATTCATAAGGATGTTGGAAAGCTGAGACCAAAAACAGGCAATTATCAAAGATATTAGCAGAGATTTTCCTTTCTGCTGAAATTATGTTACAAGCTTCCTCTGAGGTGGAATAACTGAAGTTCTTGTTGATACATACCTTGGGGTGGATTAGAGTGAAATGAGAGCAAATGACCAGTGTTGAGAGATATAGATACACAGATATATAGACTTATAGATCATATATACATATACATGGCAGGTTTATTTTAGAACAGTTTGGTTGCAATGGAAAGGAGGTATATAGCTGTTTTGATTATTCTCTACAGAAATATAACAATATAAAATTATAAAAATATCACTTAAGAAAGAGAAAGAAAGGGTAAGAGTAGATACCGGAAAGATATCACCATCCATGATATCTCATCAGTGATGAGACTCGATTGTTGCAGTTTCAGTGTCTGTTGGTGAAAGTGATGGTCACTGTCTTGATCCATCAGGAGAAAGCCTGTGAAACACAATATTCAATGGGTTAATATATGTTCAGGTTCGAGTGGGAATGCCCGGATACCTCCCGTGGAGGGGAGTTTTACACTGCGTGATACAATACTGTGGATCATTCACAGTCCTCTGGCGGAAGGCCCCAGAAATGAGTCTGGGGGTGTTTTGAGGGTCATGTGGCGGTTTATGACTCCTTCTAAGACTTGATGGCTATATGCTCTGCTTAGTAGAGCCAGTTGCATGTTATGAGAATGGATGGTATCTTCAGGCTTATGTGATACCTCCTTGGGCACATGATAAAAAGCATTACCCCACCTCGCAGGATCTGTTTCTTATCAGCCTTTCCCCTTGTCTGGCTCAAAAGACATCTTGTTGCTAAACAAAGGTTGGCATTATACTCCAGTGGTGGGTGCCCATTCCCTGTCTTGTGCAGATCAGAGGTTTTGCCACCATACACCCGAAAACCCTCCTCATTCCCGTCAGTTGTGGGGTGCAAACCTCACCTCAGCAAAGTACCTCCTGCTTTTGCAAACAGCTGATTATGTGAGTCATTAACTGTTAACATTTCAGTTTCTCACACACTACCACCCTCAACACTCATGTTCTTGCCCGTTGTATTAAATATTGCATAGCCCTGCCATTGTTCTTATGATTTATGATATTGAAATTCAAAAGAGCTTAAAATACCTCTGTATCAAATCATAGGTCATCATAGAATCACAGAATTTTTTAGGTTGGAAAAGACCTTTAAGATCATCTAACCCGGCAATTAACGCAGCACAGCCAAATCCAGCACTAAACCACGTCCCTAAATGCCACATCTGTAGATATTTTTAATTCCTCCAGGGATGGTGATTCAACCAGTTCTCTGGGAAGCCTGCTCCAATGTTTGACAACCCATTCCCTGAAAAAATTTCCTGATATCCAATCTAAACCTCATTGGGTGCAGTTTGAGGCCATTTCCTCTCATCCTGTCACTTGACCCATGTCAGATGAGGCCGACCCTCACCTTGCTACAACCTCCTTTCAGGCAGATGTAGACAGGAATAAAGTTTCCCCTGGGCCTCTTTTCCTCCAGGCTAAACAAAACCATCTCCTTCAGTCACTCCTCATGAGACTTGTGCTCCAGACCCTTCACTAGGTTCCTTGCCTTTGTCCTGAGTAACCCAGATCCGGACACAGCACTCCAGGTGTGGCCTCACCAGGGCTGAGTAGAGTGGGAGGGCCACCTCCCCCGACCGGCTGGCCATACTCATTCTGATGCGTCCCAGGATACTTCTGGCCAAAAGGACGCACTGCTGGCTCATAATCAACTTGTCATCCACCAAGACTCCCAGGTCCTTCTCTGCAGAGCTGCTCTCTAGTAGGTCAGCCCCCAACCTGTACTGGTATTTGGGGTTATTCCTCCCCACCTGCAGTATGTTCTTCAGTGTTTTGTTTGCATTCATTTATTTTTAAAAAAAGTACTTATATCTTTACATAAGTATAGTCTGTGAAATATACTATTAAAAGAATCCCTGCAAAGCTGTAGAATTAAATGTCTACATCTTATGGTTAATTAATAATTAATTTATTTATATGAATTAGCTGAGGTTTCAATAAGTCTCCTAAACTGTGAATCTTATCTGTGAATCTGCAATACTTTTGACAATGAAAAAAATCCCCAAAGCAAGGAAGAGAGGACCCTGTCTCTAGAATTAAAAAATATTTTTGTAGCACACAAATCTGTCTCTCATTTATTTAATTCCACCATGAGTTTAGAATCATCCATTAGGTCAACAGAGTTTTGCTGATGTAAGTTAGAGCAAAAATGGATAGTAGTTAGCTTTTCTAGCTTTTAGCACTATATGTAGAGTGCAGAGTACTGAACAGTGTTTTGTTTTAGTCAGATAGATTGTCCATGAAGCACTCAGGAATCCAGGAGCGGGGCATGATCCTTATCAGACCCATCTCTAGCACAAAAAGTGAGAAAACTCCCACCCATTTTTTTTTTTAATCCCATTTTCTTATTCTTGAACTTTTTGGTAGAGCATCTTCCCCCCTTCTGACTTGCTTTTAGGCTCAAGGAAAGAAAACTTTAGTTTATTATCTTTATAATAACCTTTCAAGTTAAAAAGGGAACTGTTGCAGTAATGCAAAACTACAATATATTTTCCTAATTTAAAATAATTATAAGAAAAAAGATAAATGCAAATTATTTAGAAGGAAAACTGACATTCAGTAGGATAAAAAATGTAGACGAGATCCTAAGATATTATAAATGTAAATAATTTATAATAGCTATATTCTGGAAATGTTTCAAACACTAATCGAAGATTGAGGGTGTGTAAATATAGCAGAAGTCTTCTTTTACTGAGTTTTGGTTGCAGTTCCCTATTTCATCAAATACGGAATATTTGATGAAATTCTCAAGTAGTCACATAATTTGAGTTTTGTGATGTTTTATCAAATATGTATAATTCAGAGTCCTTGTGTCAGCATGCAACATTAACAATGGCAATTGGACAATAAAAAAAAAAAAAAGAAAAGGAGTTCTGTGAAATCTGTCTTTGCAGAAAACTGCAGTGACAATTACTATAATGCAGATTTCTTGAAAATTCCTCACAGCAGGGAGTTAGTTTCTGAAAGAATAACAAAGTGGATAATTGAATCAAGACTGTAGAGAAAGAACCGCATGATATTGTTCTACAGTTATCCCTTTTAATTTGGGGGGTTTTTTACCCCAGCACCTAACTAACTAAATATACACAGATTTAGCTTGTGACAAACTTCCCTACAGTGGCTGTTTTTGTTGATCACAATACACCATTTTCTTTTCTGGAAAAAAGTTTCTCATCCATTTGAAGCAAGGACTTTAACATGAAAGTAATCCTGCCATAGAAGTTTCCTCTATATATTTATGTTTGACTGCTTTTACTGTACATATCTGTGAAATCTATCCATGCCATTTACCATGGTTAGTGTACCTCTCTTCTGTCCACTAAAAGTTTTCCCTTTTAGTGATCATTTCAGCTTGTGATGATTTGCCTGATGATGAGCAGATGCATTCCAGAGTCCTGAGAGAATTAGCTGATGTAGTTGGCAAGACACTCTCTGTGATATATGAAATCATGGCAGTCAGGTGAAGTCCCAGCTGACTTTAAAAAGGGAAACATGGAAGGTTATTTTAAAAAGGGTAGAAAGAAGAATCCTGGGAACTACCAACCTACCAGTGTCACCTCTGTGCCTGGGAAGATCATGGAACTGGAAGCTATCACAAAGGCACGTTGGAGTACAGGGAGGTGCTTTGAGACAGCCATCATGGTTTCACCAAGGGCAAGGCCTGCCTATCGATCTAGTGGCCGCACAATGAAGTGACATCAGTGGACAAGGGAAGAGCTACAGATATCATTTTTCTGGACTTCTGTAAAGCCTTTGACACAGTCCCCCAGAACACCCTCTCTAAATTGGAAAAATATGGATTTAATAGATAGACTGATAGATGGATGAGAAGGTTGTTGGGAGAAGGGCAAATGGCTTCAAACTGAGAATAGGTTTAGCTTAGACATTAGAAAAAAAATCTTTACTGGAAGGGCCATGAAGAAATGGAACAGGTTGCCCAAAGAAGTTGTGAATACCTCATTCCTGGGAGTGTTCAAGGCCAGGTTGGATAGGGCTTTGAGCAACCTGGATGAGTGGAAGGTGTCCCTGTCCCTGGCAGGGGCTTGGAACTAGGTGATCTTTAAGGTCCCTTCCAACCTCATCCATTCTATGATTCTATGATAAGCCTCCTTTTCTGTTGTTTGCTTTCCTATACTAAACCCTCATTCTAGGCTGCCCAATGCACTAAAGAAAAGTATTAAAACCTGTTTGTCTCCCTCATAGTGTTTCTTCAAATTCTTTCAAAAAGTCTAGGATGGTTTTGCATTTTCTACGAATGCTATCCACATACTCCTTAAAATTGGCAGCGTTGTTGGGTTTTGTCCTTTTTGTTGGTGTTGCGAGGTTTCTTTGAAGAGCATGTTTTCAATGAGATTAACTATCAGGAACTTCTACAGACAGTTTTTGAAAACTTTTTTTGAGGAAAGAGTTCTGTTCACTAGTGATCCATTATTGTGTCACTCATATTTTACTTTTCTAGCTTATATTTCCCAGCAAGGTGATTATAGATTGTGAACAGGAGTTGTCCTTGTCCCCACATTGTATAGCAACTTTGGTATGCATATATGTGTGCATAAAAAACCCAAATACAATTTATATGCTATGTTTTCTTTCTAAATACACATAAGAAGAGTTAAAATAGAGGGTTATGTACTTGTATGACACTGTTGTCTATAATTGCTTATCTTGGTTCTCTGCCACGGTTTAACTGTCTTATTGGTGTAACATCCCGAAAGAGAATGTTCCCTAGTAGCTTGACACCAAATTTGTATTTGCATAATGTTTTAAGTTATTGTTACATACACAAGCTCTGCACATTGTAACATAAAAATCCACAATAACATGCCTGTTTTGAATACTTTGCATAAGAAAGGAAGGTGTGTACTCTGAGTTAATTTCCACAAGGTATACAGAGTATGAAACATACTAATATGACCCTTTTGGTCAGTTGGAAAAAGCTACTGTTTCCTTGAAAGTGCAATAACCTCAAGTACATCTCTAAACCTTTTAAAGGTCTCTTGAAGAATATAGGCATCAAGAAATTGCATTTATATAGCATGTTTAAAGTTTCGTGCTACAGAGACAATTGCAAATGGTTAAGTTGTTTTGCTTTTAAATTGTAAGAGTAATTTTAGCTCCTTTTATGTATTGAAGCAACTGGAGATGATAACAAACTAAAATAGCAGTGGCTAACATTCACAGATTTGCACTACCCAGCAAGACCTGATCAGAAGAGAAATTGTGATAGCTGTGAGGTCTCCTCTTTGAAAAAAATTGGAGTTAGGAGCTTTTGGTAAACTAGGTGAAGAAGATACGCAGCAGAATTGCCTAGGTGCAGAACATCCAGTAGAGATAAACTCAAAAGCATGAATGAAGGAAGTGCCCACTTTTGATAATTGTTTATCTAGGGAAACGAGTTTCGTGAGTATGTTTTTTTGTATGACACACTTTACAAGTTTCCCCTGTTAGATCAACTCTGCTAGATGCCACATGTTGCTAATCATTGTGAACAAAGGAGCAGTCGTGCAGAGGCTGAGTTAAAATGGACATTGAGAGCGGATGTCTTCTGTGCACACTATGCCATGCTAGCAGTGACATTAAACTGTTACGATAGCAATTGTGAGATTTGTACTGTAACCTGTCATTAGCAAGAGATTGGTTCCCTTAGCATCCTTAGGAGCCCTAGTAAGCACCTCTGTGAAAAAAATAAATGTTGTCAATCTGTAGCTGACTTGAATGTCTGTTCACGAGCCTGATCCAAAACACATGTGTTTGATGGAGACCACCAGCTTCTCCTGCAGCCATGTGAATAAGGAACCCAAGGCTCTTTTGGTATTTTCACCCTTTGATACAGGTAACAGTTTGATCTTCTCAAATATTGGCTTTCTCTGTTTCATTTCACTATTTCAGAGACAAAGGATAGTATTTAAAATGTTATATTTTAGAATACGTTTGTTGGCAAGCAGGCAGACTTAAAACCTCCTGGGTATGCTTGGGTGCATAGTTGGAGTGTTGTGTCCATGTTCTCTTTTTGGGAGCCTTTAAAACTAGGATTGCTTACACAATATAAGATATTCATTCAAAGAAAATCCTCTTTTTGCGTGGCTCATCAAGAATAAAATATATGACATTAATAATAAACTGTAGGAATCCTGTTTCTGGGCCTGTAAATCTGGTTATTGCCAGCAAATATTAGGGGAAGATAAGTTTTGATTTTTTAAAGCATAGTTTTCATCTGGGGCTTAGGTTAGATAAACCATCTGATTTTTACTGAAGAAAATCCAGTACCAATTATTTACTCTATCTTTGAGAATTTTATATGATTTAATACAGCTTGTAGGATAAAAGAAAACATGCATGCTGTATCACAGAGTGGCAAACTCTTTGAGCAAAGCTTGGTAACTAACCCAATCCTTTATAATAAGTTATCAACCTCATCCCAAAATAGTTCTAGAGAAAGAATTACTAACTGTCTGCTTATCTCACTTTTCAATGAAAAAGAAAAAAAAAAATTTGTGGGTCACTACAGCAGGCTGAATGTATGTGGCATTATTATCAAGTATTCTGCTAGCTCCACATTACAGAAACATAAAAAGCTGCACAAATTTCAGCTTTTGGGGAGGGGGTGGGGAGAAAAATGAATCTGTAGAGCAAATACCTGCAAAAAGCATGAAGACTGGAAATGAGGTTTCAGAATAGGAGAGAACTTTCAGAAGATGACTTGTATGCAGACTTCCCTTTGGTAGGATTTACAGATGAGCACTGAATAGGAAGGCAAAATCAATCTGATACCCAAAGAAAGCCCTACATTAAAATTATCATTTGTTCCAAAGCGAAAAGGGAGAGTTTGCAGGGTGTGGGTGAGGAGGGAAGCACTATGCTATTTCTGTCAATATCTCAAAAATAGGCATTTATTCTTGATTGTACCTCATTTCGGTGTGAATAAAGAAAGCAAAAATCATCAAGGCAAAGATTTCAAGAAACAATCTACATCATTCAGCCTTCCTGTGACTAGGAACATGGGCAGAATATTAACAAGAAAAATGCTGTCTTTAATAAGCTACGAGGAAGTACATGCATACAGAGCACTTCTACATTCACTCTCTGAACAGGTGGGAGAAAGGCTTAAGTTGCAATAATAAGGACCAAAGGATCTGTCCATAGATGTTGCTCAGGAAGCACAGCACTGAACAGAGGAGGAAGGACAAGGGCAGGGGAGAAGATGTAGGAGTGATGGTGTCAGTTTCCAAAGTTGTTACAGACAAGTCACTGGCTCAGCACTTCGAAAACGTACCTGCTAATAACAGAGTGAAGTGCTCAGGTGGATCTGTGGTGTCCCTAAGCTAATTGTTATGAAAAATTATATGCATTTTGAGCCTGGAAGAATGAAGTAGTGAAATGGCATAAATCACGCCACAGCACGCCACCAAAATCATCTGCTGTGAGCACACTGGGAGTTTATTAACTTGAACACGAGTTTCATTTGGTTCCTGTGTCTGATTCTAGACACTAAAGAAAAATAGTCCTAAGAAGGAAAAACAAAAGAACTTTTAGGCATAGTTTGTTTGGAAGTGCTTAGTTTGACAGCCTTAGGACCAAGAGACAACTAAGGAGATATTTTGTAGCCGTACAAACACCGCAGCAAAGCCTACAGTAGCATGCCCTGAGAGGAAGAAGATGGAGTTGCCTTCCTTTTCTTCCTGATTATTTTTTCCTATTTTGCTACATCTAACTAAAAAAAATTAAATAAAAAAGGTTTCATATACCAAGGCAAATCATGACAGTTTTAACAACATAGTCATCTGGAGAAAGATTTTTAAGAAGTTTTTGAGATGGGTTCTCAGAAATCTGTTCTTTTTTACTTTCTGAAGAACTAAAAGTATTGTTAAGTATTGTTACCTGGGCACTTTAGATTTTGGAATAAAAATTATGCGACCTTAAATGTGTTCCCTCTCTGTATCCCCAGGGGAAACTCTCTTCATTTGCATGCAGTTAGTCTTATACTTGTTTATGTTGCATACTTTAAATGTTCACTATGAAATCTGTATCAGCAAGGAAAACATTCTGGATTCACTGAACAGACACTAGTAACCCCACACTGCTTGGAATATTGCCATATCAGGCCAAAAATATTACAATTGGCAAGATCAATGAATAGCATTTAAGCCAGACATAACTTAAGATTTTTTAAAGTAATAAATTGCTACTGTATCTTCTGGCAGAGAAGATCAGGTCTATTGTTCAAGGAAAATCTGACATATTTCTTAGTCTTCAATAGAGGCATTGATCTAGGTTTAAGAGTTTGTAAGCACTATAGTTTGCTCTGTTGTGGAACGTCACCTAATTTTCTTTGCACTCTTTTACTTCAGCTCTCATAAGAGGCAATTCTCTTAAGAAGAGCTGTCTTGGTATGGATGTCTGCTGATATTGATGCTTTAATAGCCTAAAAGGTGCTTTGCCTGCATTAGCACAGCTAATGAGAGGCCAGGAACTTTCCTTGCTTTTTGCTTCCTTCTACAGAAGTCTAAGACTTTCTCCAAACTGTCTCTTCTGTCTTCTTATATTTCTTACATTCTAGTAAGAATGTGATTTAATTAATTAATTTATCTATCTATCTATTTAAATATCTACTAAAGAACCTCCTCTACATTCAGGACAAGTCTAGCACTCTTGTGTTTGTACTAGTGAGTGCAGAGGGAGGCAAAAGGAGCATTTATTGGGGAAGGAAATAAGTTTGGCCATTGAAGAAGATCTGTCTGTTTCACACTTCTTCCATGAGCCCTGCTCAAATGAAGAGAAATAGATCCAAAAAACCATTAATAATCATTCTGTGGGCTTTACTGCATCCCAGGAAAGATGGCAAGGAAAGACATGCAGTGTAAGTAACTCAGAGTTGTTATTCAGATGTATTTGTTGAGCATTCACACGTAAGAGAAATGAAAAGAGATACTGTGGTAGAGGCTTAATGATATTTTATGTAGTTGTTGCTGAATAAAACTCTCATGGGAAATATTTTATTCTCTCCTCCTAATGGAAAAAAAATCAGATTTTGTGGCTGCTAAAAAGGAAGTTCAGATAGACATTTTCTACTGAAAGGAGGCAGAGTGTATGCATGAAACTGTGTTTCATATGGACATACTTTAAAGCTTCAATTTTTCAGCTTAAGGAAGAACAGGAAGGAAAAACAGTGTGCTCAGTAATATTTATGTCATTCTTTTAACACATTTAGGGGATAACTTTTACTTGAGACCAAGGAAGAAGCAGCATATGGCAAAAAATATATTGATATCCTGTGGCCCTACTATATTGATATCAAATGTGTCTAACTAGCCTCTTACATATGTACCTATTTACCTGTTACATATGTTGTAAAGAAATTCAATGACAAAATTTTTGTGATCAGTGTTTAGCACACCTTATGATGAAATAAAGTGTGCTTTAATGCATATTAATCTTATACTTCACATAATGAGTTTCAAATATATTAAGATATTAACATGGTAGAAGGACTTCAATGAGATTTACCTGTCAGAGTTTTCTGAATTTGCCTTATCATGGCATGGACTGGCTCTAGAAACAGTATAGAAAATCCTTCCTAGATAAAATTGGGTTGTTTCTGGATTTTCTTTTCTATTAACAGTCTGTGAATAGGAAACATGGCTCTATAGTAAAACAAAGTACTTTGAGAGTGTCAGAGCATCTATTGCCACTAAAGACTCTTAATTTTAGGGTCTATCATGGGATTGTAGGGAAAGTTTGGAGTTAAACAGTATTTTAGTAATAAAAATATACTCCTCCTGATTTTTTTATCATCTCAGGACTATGAAATGAACTAGCAGAGGCTCTTTCAAGTCTCAGCTTTTTATCTGTTTAGATGAGGAACCTTATGGTCTCAACTGGGAGACTGAGGTAGTTCATTTTACTAACTATAGCCTATGCAGAAAGACAAAGTGCTGCAAACCTAGGAAGAATTAGGAAAGAAAAAAGAATGCTTATCAGTGATAGCTTCTGCTGTTTATATTTGGAAAATATCTTCAGGGACATAACTGGAGTTTATACTATAATTTTTCTGCTACTGATAATAGCAGCAAAGTGATATTAAAAAGAAGGCAACATCAAATTTTTTTTTTCATTTTTATTTCAAAGATTAATTAATTATTCAAAGATACAGTCCTTGTTAAGATATAACAGGAAGGACTATCTTCTTTCTTAATGCTACCAATAGCAAATAAAAATAGTGTGTTATATTTGTCATTATCCTTTTAGAAAGAAAAACAAATTAAACTATTAAGCATGTAAAAGTAATATCTGAAAGCTAAATGTAATTTTATCACAAATTGTTTGAAAGGAGGAAGAATGAGTGGTGAATGGCTTCATCCAGAAAGCCTGTCACTTAAACTAAAACAAATAAAAAAGAAGCCCTTGCTTCCCAAAACAACCAAACACAAATGGACACATCTTTTATTTTGCTATGCCTGAAATTGCTGTCCAGAAGGCAGTGTGGTGACCTCTGCTCTTAGCCGTGGTCATGGCATCAAAAAGTGCCATTGTGAGAAATTGGAAAAGCACACAAATTCCATCAATGACTGAGTGGACACACACAATACAGAATGTGCTTGTTACAGAAAAAAAAGTTTGACACATTATTTGTAAGATAAATGCAACCACAAGCCTGCCACCTGGTACCCTGCTTTTTAGTTTTATCTTTTTTTTTCCTTTTTTGTCATCTCTTCAGATGCTGTATAGCTTCTAGTCATCTAAATTTGAACAGCTCTAAACACTGAAAAGGATATGCATGTCTGTAAATATATATATAAACATAGACATATATACGCTAACACACATCAAGAAGCGAGCTATAAGAGTGCTGTTAAGACAATGGCTTGTGGGCTTAACTAGGGCTGTCCAGCACTCTTATTCATTTATTATTGGAGAATGTAATGTAACAACAACTTCATATACAAAGAATAACATATCAGGGACAGCTAGTGGTGGCACTGATAGTGGTTGCCAGAGATTTCATTTGCAACATTAAACCACAGTATAAATTGTTCATGAATTCCAGGAAAATGGGTTGAACATATTCTTGTTTAGAACCACCTAAGAAAACCCAAGGGTTTTGAAAAGGCATTTTTAAGTACACATTATGCTAATATTTGTCTTTTATTTGGGCTGTACAATCAGAACATTTTTAGGTGTTACCTGATATCGTGTTCCTTTAATCATTCATGTATTGAACGTTCACTCTCAAAATGATAAATATGTTTGCAGAACTGGACCTTTATGATAATTACCTAAGACAGATGCTAATTTTTTTAGACTGGATTGTAAAATATGCTTTTCCGAAGACTGAAAGTGTAAAAAAATGCTTGAAGCAGTAAAATCCCTATTAGAAGTAGTTTTCACTGCATCTCTACATCTTATGGTCTGACACTATTTTGTTCTGTAACCTTAACAGGAGTATAAGCTGACTATCTTTTTTACTAGCAGTGCATCTGAGGTGTATCAGTACATTAAAAACATGTACATCTCAGAAAAGTGCCAGATGAATGCACTTGTCACTCACCCACTGGTGAAAATTTTTCTGTAGATTAAAGCAATGTTTAAGTAGCATTGCTGCAACCCTCTAGTCACATATAATACAAGAGATGGAAATACTGAGGTCTACTTTCTCTGCTGCTGTTGCTCTAGTTACTAGTAAAAACAAAGTGATTATAGCATGCTCAAAGTGTTCAAAACATTTTTTCAATATATAAAAATGCATGAAAATACGTTTTCCAATGTATGGGAAGTCCTTAAAGAAAGCATTAGTGTATTGTTAGCATGAATAATCTTTATCTGCCTTACTGTACAGAACTGTATTGCATGGAAATTGTAGAGGAGAATAATACAGCATATAAACAAGACAGGTTTGGGCCTTCAGTCATATTTGCAGGACCTCATGTAGGGTATGGAAAAGACTTTGATTAACACAACATTGTCACTATAGTCACTGTGCTCAGCTTCTAGATGGAAGATAAATTGGACAGAGTTTGATATTATTTGATATGTTTAGCATAATGAGATGAATAGAAATACCAAGGGAAGCACTATCCACTAAGTGTATTGTATCATATCCTAAACATTTTGATTCTGGGTATCCTGGGTGTAATAACTTCAAATATCATCTTCACGGTCCTATTCAATTTATTCCTGCTTTCTACTGTTCTACACACTTGGGAGGGTCATGAAATTCTCTTGGTGGACAAGACACAGTTTAACTTCTTAGATTTCTGATAGGACAGAAAGATGGCCTTGGAGGGGCTTCTCCAAGGAATTTTCCTATCTTGTTAACACAGATCTTGCAGAAACATTATTCTATCTGAAGGAAAGGTTCTGACTGACTTGGCTGACATTTTATTTCCAAATTGATCCATTCAAGAGAATATGATTACTAAAGATTACTTTCAGAGTCAAATACCACTCACTGTAGATTACAGCATGGGAATTTGGCCTATGTCCTTAATATTTCTCCTTTTTGATGGGATGGAGGGCAAGGCCATAAAAATGGCAAACATGATCACACCAACAGTGATATTTCTCATGGGAAATACTTTGCACAGATAATAATATCTAAATGGTGAAATCAAGAATTTCACTTTTTCCTACCCAAATGTTAGGCATTTGACTGGGATATGATGCTGTTTGTCCTGTTTGGGTGTATAATGTGACTTACTATTCCCTTAGATAGATACAGAGTTTGCCTTCAGGGCTACATTTCACTCACATCAGGTGTTAGGTGATCCCAAAAGCAGTGAAACAAAAACTACTAGAAAAAAAGCAGAAACCTAATCTGTTGTTCTGATTTATTTTTTTTTTTTTAAATAATAACCATGGACTATTTTTTTTTTCTGTACAGGATATATAAGAGAGCTATTTCTTCCACAGAAAAGCAGTGAAAGCTGGAACACATTGGGAGAAGTGAGTGCTAGCCATCACTCTTATCACTCAGTTGCTCTGTGACCTGAGGAACCCCCGTTCTGTACCTTTAATCTGCTGAATGAAAACCCTTTAACAGTGGATGACAGCTGTTGTGCACTTCATGCTTCCACTTAAACAGCAGCAAATGCCACACTTCCACTGTGGTTGTATGATCTGGTTATGGGCTTATTAAACAAAACACAACAAAGTTAAAAAAAAAAAAGTTTAAAAAGCCTCTGAGTGAACTGGCAAGAGCTGATTATATTATAAAACAGAAGTTTTCATGCAAACCAAATTTAACAGTATTGGGATCTTCCATCAGAAGATTAAGTGATCCCTGAAAAGATAAAACTGGAATTAATCTGGGGTGAGCTAGTCAGATGGTTAGGCAGTAGCTTATTACAGTTGTCATATGACTAGAGATCAACATGTTGTGATGTCACCCTGGGAAATAGAGCGGAACATGCAGCTTTGGAAGTAACAGTTTATTCCTAAATTTGTTGATATTCGTCTTTAAATAACTGGTTTTGAAATGGCATAATAATTTCAGGACAGATGTAACTTTTCATTCCCCCCATGTTTCATATGTATAAATACAACCCTGCATGTCAGCCTGAATGGAAGTTCATTTTTTAGTAATACTGACTTATTCAAAACACAAGTTTCTGGAGAGACATACATTGAAACTCTGCAAAATTTGGGATATTCCCATTAGTAAGCAAAGAGACTCAGGTATTAAAGTTTCTGGACACTTGATGTTGATACTTGCTAGTATTGCTGGTGTAAACATTTTTCAGGCATTATCTTCAGGTGTGTCAAATACCTGTCTAACAGATCTTAGTAGATCTAAACAGGAAAGCGCAGGCACCTGGGATAGGATAGGTCACCATCATCCTTATAAGTGTGCAACTGCCATTCTCAACCTTTAATCTATGATTAGTCATCTAATTGTGCATCCAAATTTAGTTGGTGCACTTTGCATGCATAATTAATTGATTTCCTGAAGATCTCTCCTAATTTTTAATTACTGCTGAAGCTAGCGTTAAATATGGAATGAGCCAGTCTGCACACCAATTTCCTTAGAAAATGGATGCAGACAGCTTGTGACAGGCGTGAGCATTCGTGGAATACAGAAACTGGCTGCTGTCTAGGCCAGGATATGTGAACTTGACCACAGGTTCAGTTAATTCACTTACTGTCTGACTTAAGCAAAGTCATTCAGTCTTAATTGCTAACTGAGGCATTGCTGAAATACTGGCATAGAAGAAAACTTATTACATTTAAAGGAACTCTTCTGAAGCTCTTGCCATTTACACCTGTAATTATATGAAAATGTAAAAGCATAATAATGAGTGATAGAAACTCTTATCCAACCTGATTTTTGGTGCTGAAATCAGAAACTGTATGACAGTCTATCTGCCTTACTGTGGTGTATGTTTCCATATCCTGTTAATCAGATTAAAATCTCTGCATGCAACAATTCTCAGAGTAGCAATACCACTGAGACAAACAGGAGCTTTGCCCAAGTAAGGACTTAGGGATTTGGCCAACATCTTTTCTATAATCCATGCTTCTTCGTGAATATGAAGAATTTTCCCTTTAGGTGTATATTCTAAAGCTCCACAGTTCAGTCAACATACACTGAAAACAGTACTAACATTAAACTAATGCTCTTGATGAAAGAACATGTCATTTTGCTAACAAAAAGGTTACAAATTTATTGAATATGTCCCTATTAGCAACACCATATTTCATTCCCCTTTCTTAATCATCTAACAACAAATGGCTTTAGTAATAGCTTTGCTGCTGTGTTCCAGTTTTCATCTTAAGTCTCTGCTCTGCTTCTATAGAGCAAATATTTGCAAACCAAAAATGGAAGTCCCAGTTTTATTTTCCTTTTTTTCTTTCTTACGTCATTCAGTTAAACTCTTAGTGTGTAAAATGACTTCAATACACTCCACTAGCCTTTTCCAAAGCAAAGAGTCTTGATGGTCAAGCAGGAAAACACAGGAGATATATTTTACTAGTAGTTACTTTATATTTACTATTTCTGTAACATCCCAAAGAACTTCAAAAAGTTGAACAGCATTAAGCCTTCTGCAAAGGATGCACGTTCAAATTCCAAGGAAGCAAAAATATGGAGAAGAAACAACTAGTCCCATCATATACAGGAGAGCTGCAAGTAAAGTTTAATACATGTGATCAACGAGTGATTTACGTATATGCTATATTCCCAAGACTGGGAATTTTCTGTTAGGCATTTTCCCACTATAATCAAATATCCATTTTATTTTATTGCTACTGTGGTGACAGATGTTATCAGTAGGGTCATAAAGGGGCTAGAAAAATTTGTGTGCAACAGATGAATAAATGGATATGGAAAGGACTAGCCTGCAGTGACCTATCTAGACTGTCTAATACAACAGATAGAGATATTGGGTAAGTACAAAGCCAGTGAAACACAGCAAGTGACCAAGGTCATATATTTAACTAGGGTTTGCTCTTGCTACTGCAAGAGGATAATATACAAATAAATAAATAAATAAATAAATAAATAAATATACACAAATATTTGGCCCAGAGACCGTTGGGATGACCCAGTAAGGCATTTCTTGGTTTTACGTACAGCTTCTTCCTGTTAATGTGCCCAAAATCAATTCTTCTTTTTTAAGTAAGAAAATCTGATCTAGCTGTTATGTAAGGTATTAAAGGAATTTTCTTTAATTCTCCTTTCATGAATGCACTACATAGGCTTGTCACCTAAACTTATCTAATATTCATACTTTGATTTTTTTTAAAGAAACTGTGAAAATTGTTCAAACAAAAAATTCAGTAAAGTCTGCAGGTTTTGTTTTGTAGTAGTTTTTGTTTTTTATACTACACCAGGTCTTTGGCTGAAAGAAAATTGACAGTTTTAAACTGAAAAATAATTCTGTTTTTAAGAGGAATGCACCGTCTTGATGCAAAATTATTTTCTGTTCATAGAGACATAGCTAGTGAATGTTTTCTTCCACTCATCTCTTGTGCTGATATACATTCCTTTTGCTCAGCACCTCATTCTACACTCCTCTGTCTTTAAAGAAAATTGTATCTATTCACATTTAATTATATTCTTGTAATAGAAGCCAAACTTTAAAAGAAATTGAAAGTTCCTTTGAGGCGGTTTTAACTTCAAACCATAAAATCTCCTTTGTCCTAACATGGAGCTTCAAAACTGCATCAACAAATATTAATATACTCTTCAGTAATTCAACCCTTACTCGGGTGCACATTATTACACCTTCCTTTTTGATCTGTGTTTTGCTGATTATATACTGTATTCAGCTACCATATTTATGCATTCATTTATAATTTAGGAGAAAACATGTAGGGTGTTATGTGTCCTCATAACTCCATTGATGAAATACATACCATATAAAAAAAGCAGTATCTTGTACTGACAATCATCAGTCTTCCATTACAGCCAAGAATATTTACTGTGTTATTAAGACCTGCAGTGCAATTCTAACTGACATAAGAGTAAGACTGTTAATATATCTAGAGGATATCATAACAGTAACTTCATCTGCAGGGTGTGAAATCTCCACATGTGTAATAGATACAGCTATACTAATTTCATCATTCGCTTTGGATATTTGACTTTAACTGTGTGAGAATAGAGACTTGTCCAAGTGTTTTATGCAACTGTGGAGTTTTGTGCTAGAGACAATATAGTTTGTCTTGCTGTCTTGTCTAACCTGCTGCCTTAAATTCCAGACAAATTCTAGAGTCATTTTTCACACGAAATAAATTTTACACCCAGCAGCATGTGGAATTTAAGTTGATGGGTCTATTTAGGCTTCCACTCAGTGCATTTGTGAGATTTGGGATGTCTCTAAGATGACCAAAAAAGAGATACTGCACCATACTTGCTCATAACTATCGTTGCTACAATTTTCATGTACTTAACCCTTGTTCTGAGTTTATAGAGGATCCTTCCAGACTGAGATCAAGTCTGACTGATGCTTCATCATGCAGTGTGAAAGTATGGAAATGTGATCTCTTTTAAAAGGCTTTTAGAGATTTAGCAATATTTGTAGTCAAAGTTTTCTTTGTAGTGTCTTCTAATTTCTCTTTCTGGAATATAAATTCATTAGTGTAACATCATTAAATTGCTACTGAAGGAAATTTTCAGAAACTAATTGCAGGATTTTCTTAACAGCTGCTGCTGGTTACACAACTCTGATTCTGCTAAATTAGGAGAAGATTATATGTCCTGCTAGTAATGCATCCCCAACCAGCTCTTTCCACACAAACTGGACCACCAGTCACACACTCTGGCATGAGGAGAAATTTAGCTGGGTACATTGCATTTCTTACAGGATTCTACAATGTATTTCAAAGGTTTCTGAAGCCATACTCTGAAATCTTTCCAAAACTTTCTTAAACCAATTTAATTTTCCCCCTCGTTTAAACATATCCTTGAACAGAGGTTTCATGTCCTTAAGAAAATTTGCTGTGTTGTAAAACTGGGATGACAAGTTTTTGAATCCCTGAAATTCCATACTAGGTATAAAATATAATTTCAGAATGAAGACTAATAGGCATCACGTAGCAAATTAGTATTCAAAATAAAAATGAAATTAAAACTGAAAGAGAAATTCTGCACTTGCTATAGTTACTCTTTGTGATCAATGGCAAACATATACCCACTGTTTGGGGTGAAATTATTATAACTCTTAGCCTCTTGCTCTTTTCAACCAATAAACATTAATTGGATTTTTGTCTGGTTGATTTTCTGCATCCATTTCTTACCCTTACTGAGTAATCAAATTAATTGACACAGATACAACTCTAAGATTAAGAATAATTAGATTATCTCACATTCAAAAATTGAAACAAAATTGGGTACAATCCTGCGTTTGTTTATATGCCCACACATACTTTTGCATATCTATAATATGTGTATAACTGCTCTTAAATATGTGAAAATATCTCAAAAAAAGCCCCTTCAAAATATTATTTTCCTTTGAATTTCCTACCTTAATATAACTAAAATATTAGATCTTTTCTTCATATGAGAAAGAACAATAAGAACAGGGACCATGGGTGTCCATCATATTACTGATACATAAAGCCTATAAACAGTCTATGTGTATATGTGTATATGTGTGCATATTCATCCATACTTTTGCTTGTTAAACTCAGTAATAAATAGAATATCTTTAGGAGCAGAACCTGCTTGTTTTGAAGGTAGCATCCTAAGGACCTCATTGGCCTGGAAGCTCCTTGTCATAGTGTAATAAAACTAGGTTCAGTTTTGTTTCAAATAATGTTTGCCTTTACTTTTCCCACTATTCTCTTCATTATTTTGAGGGCTGGGCAATATCAAGCCAGCCTGTGCTGAACAAATGTGATCAAGAGAGAATCCTTTGCTCTAAAGAGCTAGCTTATAATGCAATGACTCACAAACTTAGTATTTATTTCACGGGCATGACCTTATAGAAGTCATTTGGCTTCACAAAGATGTTTCTGTGTACTTAAACTGATGTGTCATGGTGGGGGATTCACACTGACCCAAGGCTGATGGCAAATTTAGGTTGATACTGCTGAACTGGGAATCAGAAACATGCTATGAATTCTCTAGTCCATTTGGCTAATTGAAAAGTCAGCATTTTATCTTCTGATACAGCTGTAAAACAGAGAGAATGGAAACTGTCTTGTGTTTGCTTTTAATTTCTGCACATTCTAAACGTTAGCAATGTCCTATACACTCTGTGTAATTGGGAAGTATTGCAGTAAATGAGATTTTTTCATCAGTGAAAAACATCTATATTTGTCAAACAACTTTTGAAAGCTTCTAAGTGTTATGAATAGAAATGCAAATATTTCAGAGGATTTTATTTTTAATATAGTGTAACGCACTCAGTTACATACCTATATTATGATGCTGAATGATCATGCGCAAAGAGTGTAACATTTTGACTTTGTAAACAAATATAGTACATCCCTCTGATAATGAGGAAGCGACAAAAATGGAATTTTATTTTTTCTCAGTGTTTTAGTGACATGCACTGTGCTTTCATCTGAAATCCTGGAGTACTACACAGATTGAAATTCTCAATATCTACTCATCTAAAAAGGTCATTCATATTTGCTTCAAGACTAAGATTAAATGATGAAATATATTTATTGGTTAAATCTGGACTCCAGGAGCATTTAGAGAAGGACATCACAAAATTTCCCATGGGTATATCTTGGCAATGAAAGCCTGCAGTATTGCAGATGTATGTGGAATATGGTAACAGTCACGAACCTTTCTCTATAACTTAGTTTTAAGTATGATGGCCATTTAGCAGACACCCATCACCAAAATTAAAGAAAAGAAAAAAAAGAACCACCACAGTATGTTGCTACAGAAGAAGGCAGAGAAAAACAGTACTTTATAATTTCAGTTATTCAATTTGTGACAACAATTAGCCACAGCAAGATCTACTGAATGGATCTGACCAATCCTCTTTTTTTCCTTTGTCAATACTCTATCTCAGCTTTTGGAAACTTCTGAGAAAGGAAGAGAGTACAGCTGAAAATTACAAGACTAAACTTGCTTTGCCTGAGCAATAATTATTCAATTACCTTAGACCGATCAGGTGAAATGAAAGACCTATTGATCCTTATTTATAGGTCCTTATTTAGTTTCAGTATCACCAAATCCCTATCATATATATCAGTTGATCATCATTGCTTTTAATTTTTATAAAATGAATGATTCCCATCTTGAAAGTTTTTTCAAAGGTTTTGAAATATGCTGGTGGAAAATCATTTATTATATCTAGAATGAATGATAGCGTATCACAGACACTAATTTGTATATCCTTGTCTTTTTTTTTCCTTTGAGTGTAAAGAACTATTATATTTTTGACAGTCATAACAAAAGAAAAAGTGACAATATTTGAAGTGCTATAAGTATTCATGACTTAGGAGGAAGAAAGTCTTCTTTCTCAGTCCATGTCCACAGGCCCGCCGGAGTATGCACTGTTAAATGATCAAACATTCCAGTCATACTTAGGGGACAATTTAATGTGTGCTAAAGTCAAAGGGAATCTCTCCACTACTCTTTGCATTAGCTTGTTGGATCATAGAGTTTTTGGGGTAGGGATTGTCTTTTCATTAGGTATAGACCATGCAAAGCAAATATGACCTCAGTGTTGGCTACGTAGTACAAATTCTTCTGTCATAGAAAATAGTAGCAGGTTGTCAATCCAGTGTGTGGCCTATGTGAGGAAAAGGATAATAAATAGCAATCCCTTAAAATATTTTCATTTTTTATTCCTCTTTTCAGTGCTAGGTGAAACCCCGATCTGTTTTTTATTAATTTGCCCTTGATACTGACTTTAATAGCGCCAATATCAGTTTAACAGATGATCCTACATGATTTTATCTGATACTATAACATTCTTGCTTCTTTGCTAATCGATCCCCATTGGTTATTTTCTAACAAAGGTTTGAATGAAACACAGTAGAATAAATGTCAAATACTGAAAGGCAGTTCAAATAAAAGTATTTTGCAATACTTCAGACATGTAATTAATCCATACGATTCCTATAGAATGGAGTTTGTTTACTGGCTAGCACAAAATATTTACTGTAAGGTGTGTTAGTTTTCTTTTTTCTTTTTTTTTTCCATACTCAGAAGAAGTATAACCTATCAAAAGAATATGCCTTTTGTCTGGAAGTCTGAATATTTTTAGGTCAATTGATTCCCATCTATTGCTTACTGTGTGTTATTAGGTTAGTCAGCTACTGACAAATGTAGCACAGATTCTAAATAAGATTATTTTTATATCACTATTTACAAATCTGAGTTCTCAGCTGGGATTAGAGTGATTAGAAAGCACAAACCATTAAAAAAAAAACATGAAGATGTGTTAGCTTGTGGCAAACCAGCAAATCTGTTATCATCTTCAGTTATTTTGTCTGTGTTTAGAACAGAAAAGTTGCCTATGGCTGAAATTACTCAGTAGAGGCAAACAGTAGACACATGGCACGTCCATACCAAGCACAATGTTCAACGTACAAATTAGATTTTGAGTGCTGGCTGGATCTGGCTGGCCTCTAGCACAGCCTTTGGGTTTATGTCATCTGCACTGACAGACACAAATCCCCAAGGAGCTGCTCTGCCAGAAAGGAACACTCAGTGCCCACTGCTCAAGCCCCTTCCAGCCCTGACATATCCTTATGATGTCTGGCATTGGCAAAAAGTCAATGATTGCTTCCTTCGAGGTACCCCTGCCTGAAGATATCATTCAGTTCCCTTATATTGCCAGAGTGAAGAAGGCTGTATTTGTGAGGGGCAGAGCCTGGAATGAATCAAAACATTTTTGTGGTGAGAATGTAATGATCCTGCAGCAAATCGAGTCAGGTCCAAAGGGATCCATAAATGGGAGTTTTCGCCTTATTCATTCACAGCCCAATGTATACAGGTAAACTGCTGTAAACTGTTAAAAATAAAGGTTACCACTTATAACAAAGAATGCTAGCCTTGGTTAACAGAAAAACAGTAAACTGAAAACTGAGGAGCAGATGTGCTACCCATTCTGTTGACCTTGCTATGATATGGCAACACCTCACAGAGTGGCAGGACGTGTAATAATCTCTTGAATAATCAGATCTTTTAAACCAGAACACTTAGAAATGACCTTCTGAATAGATCTTAAGAGCTGCTAGCGTTGTTCCAATGTATCAGCTTCCATCTGAAAACCTGATTCCTCCAAATCAAACTTGAAAGTGAAAACTTCTAAAAAAAATTTTCTGTGACCTTATCAAGTCACATGTCACTTCATGTAAGCTTGGGTCTTCAACTTGATTTTTTTATTTTTTAATTGTTATTGTTTTATTTTTATTTTGTTTTTGTTTTATTGTTACTGTTTTATTGTTTTTTTATTACTCCTATAGATGCCTAAAACCCCAGCTATGCTGACTTCACTCTGCACATTAAGTAGGACTAACAAAGTAGTTCACTGAGAGCTAAATCTTATCTCTCCTTGTAGTTCTCTCAAATTATTTGATGATAATACCAATTTCTAACATAGACTATCAATACAGAATTTCCATGGTCACTGTCATCTCCCAAACTGCAAAGGTCAACCCATGTGGAAGCAACAGCAGTAACAGTGTCAATGCTAGCTGTTTAACATTTCAAGGAATCCAAGTTTAAGAAATTATTTATGTAAGTTATCTTCTCTATATATATCGCTATCCAAAACAGCAGGAGAAAAGCTTTTTTAAAGAATTGAACCAACAATTATTCAAAATGTGTAGGAAAATTCATGCACATTCTGTTAGCGCTTGCGACAATGCAGCACTTCTTTCCCACCTTGCTAGCTTAACTGACTTAGTTGAAATAAAGAGGAAAACTTCAATTTTTCCACCTTTGGTCCTGGTGAATTAACTTTTAAAGGTGCAAAATGTTTTATTAGTTATGAAAAAAAGTGATAGAAATCCACCACCACCTTCGTGCTCTCGTGATTTCACTGAGTGATCAAGGGCTGCTAAGAGACAGCTGCTTTGTCTCTCCAACAGATATTGGGGTGGTTGAGAACCAGAGCTTGTGAACATGAGGCTCTCCTATCTGTCCATAGAGGGCTGCTCCTACTCAGTCTTCCTGGCCAGATGGCCTGTAGCAGACTCCCACTTTAATGCCACCCTTCCTTTAAAACTCACCCATGAGGTCTCAGTCAGCTCTTCATCCATCCCCAGGCGCGGCCCCGTGAACTCCAGGTGGTCACTGACAGAGAGGGTGATGCATCCTCCTTGTGTCTCCTCCCTGTCCTTTCTAAAGAGCCTGCATTCTTCCACTCCAACACTTCAGTCATTGGAACTATCTCACAACGTTTCCACAATTTCAAAAAGATTGAAGCCCTGCAGGTGTGGGCACATCTCTAACTTCCCGTTTTTATTCCCCATGGCTGCTTATGTTTGCATAGAGGCATTTAAGGTGGGCTCCCAGTGAACCTGACTTAATGGCTGGAGTGGCTGGAATTCCTCTGTGCTGCTATACAAGACAAAGAAACCAGTGAACCTCCACTTTTCATTGTGTGGCATGAATGTAGCGCAGCTTTAAGTCAAAGCAAGCAACAGAGCCATAAAACTACTGCAACATATGGTCAAATAACTTTGCCTAGTTACATTTATTACATATAGGCATATTAGTTTTAAATGTGTATTGTGATACAGTCCAAAGATGACAAAGCTAAGATCTGAGTGGAGATCAGGAAGAAATTATCTCTATCAGAGAGGTTATATTCTCAATATCACACAAGAAGATGTAGGTTCAGAAGGATATGACCTATAAATAAATGAACATGATGATGACTGACACAGTTTTATTTCTTAATTATGTTTGTTGTAGTTATCTCTAGATAACTCATTCTGAGGAATTCTCTTACATACTTGCTGAAAATAATTAGCAGAAAAAATATCCACAGCAGATGAGGCTTTGAAAGCTTTTGATAGATCTTGTCTAGGTCAGTGGAATATTTTGCCAATGAGTACAGTGATAGCACTAATGGAAGTCCACCTGAGCTCCTACTGATGATAATACTACCAGCAGACACACTAATAAATTATAATGGGCACAGCAGCAGCAGCAACCACTCCAGAAAAATCCTTAAAGTGAATTTCCTTTAATGGCTGGGAAGACAAATGGCTCACATTTTATCATTGGATTTCTCCTCTTTCAGAAAATTGCCAATAAACTTCTTGTTCTCAGCTCAAGATTTGGCAATGTCTTGGCCATAACAAATTTAACCCATTCAGTAGCTTCGATATGTTTATTTATGTCAATTATTTGTTCAAACTCTTCTTCTTCAGTCAAGCAATCCTATGTCTTTTCACATCTGAAATTAAGATAACTTGTTTTTTTAAATGGCTCTCAAACTGACGTAGTGTTTCTTAGGAAGTCAGACTCCTTTAAAATTGTTACTCAGAAGAGTTTGCCTGTACTGTAAGTACCTAAATTCGTGAGGTACTTCCCATTTAGATTTAGGAGTTTCTCTCTGGTTTTTCCAGACCAACTCTGCATGAACAGCTTGTACCTGACACTTCCTAAGCTCAGCCAGAACCCCAGAGAATTAACTGTGGGCACACAAATAAATGTTACCAAATTTCTATGGCTTAATGACCTACCTCACACTGGCTGAGCTTGTGTGCTCTGTTAGCACTCCAATTTTCTTTTACTTAGCAAATAGTACCAACAGACAGAGTTTGAGACATTATTCCCCCATACCAAGTTGTTTGCTCTTTTTCCACTCTGAAGACCATTCTTTGCAGTCAGCGTGGCAGAATAAATATTCCTTTTCTCCTACAGGTTGGTTTAAACTCCTATTCACTGCTCATTTGGTCTAGTCTGTTGCCTTATGCTAAATGGTTAACGCATATGCAAACTTTTCTTCTGCTAATTTAACTTCAGGGAATTATGATCTCTATCAGAGGTATGGCACTAAAGCTGGAGTTAGTTTCACTGGTGCTTGTCTACAAATGCCTTTAGCCATTTCAATTACAAAGTAAAACAGAATCTGTGTGAAGGAAATTGCCCCACATTTGGGATGGGCTAACAATGTGCTGATGAATAGTGGGCTCAGCTGACACGCACAATTTGACTGCGTTCTCACAGCTTGGGGATCTCACACTCAGGTCTGGTAAGTGGCTTGCTACTTGAAACATTTCAAAGAATTTTTATGTGTAACCACATCTTCTTATAAAAACACTGTAAGAGACATTAATGCTTCCAGAATTGCCTGGTCACTATGTAATACATCTTTTTGCTAAAGCATTCAGTGAGAGAAGTTGTGAGACTTGGAATCAATGCCTTCATCAGTCTGTGGATTTTCAAAAATATATTCTCAATAGACTACAATATAATAGATGCTCGTTTGGGTAGAAAGCACTTTCCACATTCCAGCTGAAACAGTACTTTGGGTAGCAAAAAAGCTAGGATAATTTTGCCTAGGAAAAGCATGAACAATATGATCCAGTGAGAAAAGCATTTGGATATAGATATCACTGCCTACTACTGAGATTACCTTTTATGTAATTATTTTGCAAAAAGGAAAATAGTTCCAACACTTCTGATCTTCTAATTGTCTCTTCTTGTCGAGATTTTCTAACAGCTTCTAAGAATTATTTTTTCAGAAAACTTACTTGCTGTTTGAAGCTTGCTGCTACAGTGTTCTTTTGAAGTCCACAGGTCTATGAGCAACGTCTTACAGACCACCAGTTGTCAAAGGAGTTACCTGCAGAGCTATTATGTTTGGTTTTGAACATCCAGATCCTTAACATTGTGGCTGTAGATTAAAACTTAGTTGTTGAAGAGAGCTGACTTGCGAATGAATGTCAGCTGTAACATATGCCTTAGGTATTTAGACACTGCATTTCATTTCTCTCTGCTTTAATTTAATGATATTTCTGCTCTCCTTCCTGTGCTATTCAAGCGAATTTAAAGATCCACATATATATTGGTAAACTGGTATCTTATATGGTGTTAGGCATATGATTTTCTGTAATCCTTAAATTATACTATAAATAATTCTTTCTAATATTAAGAACTCATCAGTCTGCACTGCACTTTAAAACTGAAAAAGTCGCACTCAGGCTGCAAGGACTTACTCCAAGGTGCTTTGTGCCCATTTCTAATCTAAAAGACAATAGAAGCAGGGATGGATTACTAGCCTCTGGTTAGCACAATCTTTTGTATCAATGAAAGTTACCGACCACGTTTGTCAAGACCAAATCAAGATTTCCATGTGTATGTAGGGCAAACTGCACTTTCTATGTTTATGTAAATGGTACATGACACTGTTGAAAAGTATTACTCTGAATCAAAATCTGACCACACAGGCTCCTAAAAATGAGATGATTATATAGCACAGTGAATAATTAGACTTATTACTGAATGTTTTTGTCTATTTGCCTGAGGTAGGAGCTTTTTTAATGCTATTAATCATATTAGCAACCACAGCACTCAAGGAGCCTGATTACACCATACCTGTACAATGCCTAATTCAGAAAATACATGGGTTCATCCTGCAGAGGTACAGACTTAAATGGCAATAGGGATATAGACTGTGAATGTGCAGAGGGATTTTCTTGACTCACTACAGCTATAAATATCACCTCAGGCCTTGTGCTGTGTTGATTAGGTGCTGTGGTTTCTGCGAAAACTGCATGGGTACAGCAAGGTTTCAACTGTCCAGAATACACTGCACAGAAATTCACTGTATATCCTTTTTGCATATATCCAAACATGAAAAATGAGAATAATCACTAAATTTTTCTCACAATTAACTTATCTTTTTATGAATGGTATTTTGAAGAATAAAGACTCTACACCACAGAAATACTGGTATTGCGGTATTGTTAGAGATTGATCAGAAGTTTGACTGCTTAATTAGGTCTAGTTTCAGATGAAAGCAAGAACCTTCTTTTGAGTGATCATCAGTGGAAAGAGAGGGTATGCAAAAACAGGAGTCCATTTCCAGTTCAGAAAAGCACATTGTTAACTTAGGGAGGACCTTCACAAAACAAGCATTAGCCTTTATAATTATTATTGCCTTTTACTTCTGGAAGAAATCAGCAATGGTCAAGCCTGTAAGATCTTAGCAAGTATCTCAATGAAAACATCAAATAATTGCAGCAAAAGTTTGCAAATGCTATCTCTAGTGAAAAAATCAGTGACAACCAAACAGTTTTCTCTAGATGTTAGGAAACATTCTTATGAATCAATCTCTTTATAGAATATCTGTTTTAAAACTGGGAACATAGATCACACTTTAAGATGAGAGTTGCTTTCTTGTAAATCAAGAAAAAAAAAATTGAAATCATGATTAGTAACCAGGAACATGAGTTCTGAGCTCACTTAAAGGCCAAGATCAAATGTGCTCCTTTTAAAAATAAAAATGAGAGTTTGGAGTAAAATACTGTATTAATATTACTCCAGTGAAAATTCCAGACTCTATTCCAGAGTTAACACTTTTAAAAGGATATTGATAAACAGTGAAGATTGAGAAAATCCTTACAAGGATGAATCATAGTCTGGAAAACCTGCTTTGTAGTAAGAGACTAACAAAACAGAATCTAATTATCTCAACAATAAGAAGGTTAGAAGGTTGACTAATCATGATCTGTAAAGTATGTAAGTTGAAGGAAGTTAATACTAAAAGGTTCTTTAATTTAGTACAACAAGCCAAAGTGAAGTTCAGTATTTTAAAACTACAAGCCAGGAATGCGACTTTGACAGTAAGAATAATTAAGTACTGATCAAATTTACTCAGATACTGTAAAACAAACCATCTCATACGCTTTAATTCAAAAGTAAGTAAAAGGCTTCATGAAAAACAAAGCAGTAACAACAAAAAAAAATCAAACCAAACCAAAAACCAAACTGATGAAGCACTTGGGCCAAATGATAAGAAGTGTCCCAGTAGACAATTTTAATGGTATTTTCTAGCTTTGTCTTTACACAAGGAGGACCAGAGCCCATCAACTGCTTCCACTCTTCCAGAATTGAAATATTGTCTCTGTTAAAGTCAATGTCTATATCTGCCTTATGCAGTTTAAGGTTGCCTCTCAGAAGCTTTTTAGTACAAATTCTTGTATTTTTTCTCTAAAAAGCCCTTAAATACATGAAGTGATCTTAATGTGCTATTTTCTATGTCTGCAATATTTTGGGTTCGGACCTTCATCAGAAGGAGAAAGTGACACTAAAAGTTGTACTAAAAAACTGCAAGGAGAATGCAATTAGAATGTAACTAAAAAGGCATGTATCATGACAAATACCACATCTCTGGGAAACTCTAGTGAGTATTAGTTCCCACAGTACACTACTCTGAAATTATCTCATTGGCCGTGTAGGTCAGACTTCACAGTGTATTTTTGATTTATCTGGCACATAGCAGAGCCAGCAGTGCAGTAAGTATTTAATTTTACTAATAATGAAAGATTTTGAATTTGAAAATATAGATGTGATTTTTCTGTGTTGTAATTTTGTTACTCTGTGTAATTTTCTGTGAAAATAGTTTTCAATCAAGTTTCTCCTTCATGAGCAAACCAGAAGAAGATAAGATACATAGGAAACAAATTTCTTCTTGAAATTTAATAAGCAGCATTTTAGAGTTACTCAACTAGGAGACATTTACTATTTTCCCCAAATCTCAATTTTGTACATGTTCATTTCAAAATAATCTCTGTATCTTTCTTGTTTACTTGGTGGACCTGGTGAACTCATTCTATTTGGTTTTAATTTGTTTTATGTCCTGCAGTTTGGCATTAATTTCTTTTGCAGTTCTCATTTACTTGGAGTCTTACAGAGGACTATGTCTGCTGTGAGTTATCACCCCTGCACCCAGGAAGCGAACTCACCCAGTGAGCTGAGTATGGGGCTCATACAGGATTTCGGTCCACTGAAGATGAGCCTTTTGCACCATGAAGCTAGTGAAACATATCATTACAACTGCATAAAGTGTATTAGGACCATACTGGTTCATCCTTGCCTAAAAAGAAATCTAAGTCCATTGATATTATGAAAATTGGAGTAAGAAGACCAAGAAGGAAACAGGGAGGGGGAAAGGAGTACATTTCTGTTCATGGAATTGTAGAAAGCCCCTCTTGCCCTGCATTAAGTTAGTTTTTTTCACACAGAAACACACAGCATCAGCAAGATTGAAAATGACCTTCAAGATCATCTTCACAGAAACATGGAACATGCTGAGCTGGAAGGGTCCCACAAGGATCATCGATTCCCACTATCAGGTGAATGGCCTGAGCAGAGATTGAGCCCCCAAACCTGGCATTATTATCACCTGTCTCTAACCATCTGAGCCAATCTCAGGGCTATCCAGTCCCACCATCAACCCAGCACCACCACAATCCTCCCTAAACCATGTCCCCAAGTGCCACATCTAGACACCTCTCGAACCCTTCTAGAGACAGTGACTCTACCACCTCCCTGGGCAACTTGTTCTAATGCCCAACTACTCTTTTAGTCTTTTTTTTTTCCTAATATCTAATCTGAACCTCCCCTCGTGCAACTTAAGGCCATTCCTCTCATCCTTTCACTTGAGATATGGCAGAAGAGACCAACCCTCACCTCACTACAATCTCCTTTCAGGTAGTTGTAGAGAGCAATGAGGTCTCCCCTGACCTTCCTCTTCTCCAGACTAAATACCACCAGCTTTGTCAGTCACTCCTCATGGGACATGTTTTCTAGACCCTTTACCAGCTTTGTTGCCCTTTTGTGGACACGATCCAGCACCTCAGTGACCTTTTTGAGATGAGTGGCCCAAAACTGAACACAGGATTCAAGGTGTGGACTCACCAGTGCCGAGTACAGGAGGACAGTCAATTCCTTAGTACTGCTGGCCATACGCTGAGCAATTCTCAATATAGTCTTCCGCAAGGCTGCAGCACTGCTTGGAGCTATTATCACCCAAGGCCAGGACCTGGCACTTTGCCTTTTTGAATATCATACCGCTGGTCTTGGCCCATCAATCCAGCCTGACCAGATTCCTCTGCAGAACCTTCCTACCCTCAAGGAGATCAACACTCCCACCTAACTTGGTGTGACCTGCAAACTTACTGAGGATGCACTTGATCCCATTGTCCAAACCATTAATAAAGATATTACACAGATCTGGCCCAGATTATAAACCCAGGGGAACACCACTAGTGACCAGCTGCCAGCTGCATTTAGTTCCATGTAGTTAATTTTTAATACGAGCTTTTTGGAATGAATAAAAAAACCAAAGAAGAAAAATTGAGATGCTCCCCATCCACCTCCCATCCCCTCTCCTCCCCTCCCCTGTCTTTTTAGTCTCCCCTTTTTTCTTTTCCTCTTCTCCCCTCCCCTCCCCTCCTTTTCTCTTCCTTCCCCTCTCCCCCCCCATCACTTCCCATTGCCCTTCCCTTTCCCCTTCCCCATTGTACTTGCTTGCTGCTAACTCAAGCAGCAGTATGCAACACACTTTATCTGATTTAGAAATTAACCCACGGAAATTTTACATTGATTGGACAACGGAGACCAAATTATACCTCAGTTTGACTGACACATAAAGAGGTTGCATTGGATGGAACTCAGCAAAGTTTGGCCTGTCCTCAGACTGTCACGTACTGTGATTTCTTCAGATTTCACAAACATTATCGTTTAACCCCATTCGGCAACTAAGCCCCACGCAGTCCCATGCAGCCATTCCCTCACTCCCCACTTAGGATGGGGGGAGAGAATCATAAAGATGAAAGCGAAAAAGTCATGGCTTGAGGTAAAGACAGTTTAATAGGTAAAGCAAAAGCTGCATATGCAAGCGAAGCAAAACAAGGAATTCACTCACCACTTCCCATGGGCAGGCAGGTGTTCAGCCAGGAAAGCCAGGCTTCATCACACATGGTGGTGACTTTGGAAGATAAACACCGTCACTGTAATTGTCCTAGCCTTCCTTCTTCTTCCCCCAGATTTATAAGCTCAGTATGATACCATATGGTGTGGGAAATCCCTTTGGTCAGTTGGGATCAGCTGTCCTGGCTCTGTCGTCTCTCAGCTCCTTGTGTACCCCCAGCCTGCTCCCTGGTGGGGTGGGATAAGGAGCAGAAAAAGCCTTCATGCTGTGCAACTGCTGCTCAGCAATAACTAAAACATCCCTGTGTTATCAACATTGTTTCCAGCACAAAACTAAATCAGAGCCCCACACTAGCTACTATGAATAAAATTATCTCAGACAAAACCAGCAAAACAAGTAAAGTTGGGTTGATACTAGAATACAATGCGACCTTGTAAGAAGTGATGGTGTTGTATAGCAAGTGGCATTCTCCACTCTGAATGATTGCTCCTGGACTCCTGCTTGGAGTTATAAATATGCAGTGGATTGCTGCAGATAAGCCACAGATTCCAACTGTACATTTAGCTTTTTGAAAGTTGTAAGAGGAGAAAAGTACATTCTGCTGTTCTGACCAAATGCCTTTTACTTGCATACTTTGATCACAGATTTGTGTACAGTCTATGGAAAGTTTAGTTTTATTGCTGTGCTTGTGAATATTTTAGTCATAGTTGCAAACACTAATTGCAGACATTACAGATGATCCTTTGGTAACCTGCAACAAATTGTCTCCTCCTAGTACAACACAGGTGGAAGACTATTATTCAATTAACTAGCACATACTTTAATATCCTCCAAATTCATCTTATAAAATGCATGACATATTCATCAAAATAAAGACTGTCCTGCAAAATTTGGGACAGATGGCAGTGCAAGATGACATCTTTTCTAAATGTGTCAAAATATTCACTCAGTCAAGCAATATGATTGGTTGCACATTGTGGGTGCATTATTAAAATAACAAAAGCAGTAAAATTCACTTGCATGAACACCTGCTGCTAGAGTGACTTAATATAAGTAAGCCAAAACATATAATTAAGTAATATAAATATAATCTCTTCGCTGACAAATAAGTTAAGAGTGTAATGTGGCTATTGCAATTCTTAAAACGTTTTAAGTCAGTGAATTACACCTGTATTTCGATTAACAACATTTAAAACCAAAACATACCTTCCTAAGTGACACTCAAGGAAGTATCCTTCATAACATATAAAAAATACTATATAAGAACAGACACACAACAGGCCTACTGTTGTCTGCTAGATGATTAGATCAGATAGTATGTATTCCTGTACCACTTGAAATAGGAGAGCATAGAAGTGATTGATAAGCCCAATATCACAGACAATTCAGATTTGAGAATACAAAACACTATCTGCTCTCTACTGAGGATCGGACATGGGGGCAGAAACAAAGGATCTAGAAAAGAAGAGGTACAATTTTTGGTTGGTTTTTTGGGGGGGTTTTTTTTTCAGAATTGAAAATCTCAGCTTATGGAATCTAATGCAACTTTTGTGGCAGGAAGTCTCATAAAGGTATGAGTATGATGATTTTTTTTTTTTCAAATTATGGCAAGATCTTCAAGACCCCGTTATTTTGTTCTCTGCTTTGCTCTCAGAGAACTCAGGAAATCCTCACCTGTTCTTAATGCAGGGTCTTGCACTTAGGAGGGTGATAAGTGCTATCATTAAACTGATCAAACAAACATGCTGTGCAGTGAAACAAGGTGTATCTGTGGAGGCCTGACCACATATGTGCTACACCACCCTCAGTCTGAAACTATACACAGGAGTGAACCAGAGTCCCTGTATTGTAGCACTTGGCAATAACCACAGGACCCCCACTTGACCTTCACTTCGTTAGCTTAGTGGCTAGCTAACTATGAACATCAAATGACTGGTCTCATGAAAAAAATAGGAAATCTGTTTAAAACGATTTGGCACAGGGCAAATGTCTGCTTTGCTGTTTTAATTATGGGAGGATGGAGAACAGGAACAAAATGCTTTATTGTTTGGTGTGCAATTATACTGTCAGTTCCATGAAAACGCAGATGGGTGAATATGGGAACAACAGGCTGGTACTGTAGAAACTACTGCTGTAAAGGGTTAACAAAGACTGCACTTGCTGTACATGACCACGGAGCAGAGAGATCGGCAGCGTGAATTGTGTGATCCTCCCGAACACACACGCACACACGCACACACACATGGGGACACCTTCACTCCTCCGTGTGCGCAGTGCCCACCTGTCCAGCCCCCGGTGCCCGGCCCGGCTCCGCCGGCGCCGCTTCGCGCGGGGATGCGCCGCTCCTTCGCGGGGGGCTGTGGATGAGATGCGGTTTCTGTAGCGCTGGGCTGGCTGCGGGGAGCCATTGGCTGGCGGCTTTGTGAATTTCATTCAGTTTGGTCCAATAGCGGGAGGAG